>SJYX01014170.1:155118-225689 GCA_006410675.1 Oreotragus oreotragus | reverse complement strand
TGGGGGGGGGGGGGGGGGGGGGGGGGGGGTGCCTGGAGGAGGGGTCACGGAGTTGGGGTAAAGAGGCAGAACCCCCACTCAGATGCCAGATGGCCAGGCTTAGAGGGTGTGCCTGCAGCAGGGTCTGACCTCTGGGCACAGAAGCTGGGTCAGCATGGCGCAGGGGAGCATGGGTGCAGCTTGGTGTCAGAGGTCTCCGGGCACCTCTGCCTGAGGCTCTGGCCTCAGCACAGGCCTGGCACACATCAGGTGCTTGATGAACCTCGGATGGATAAACGAATGAATGAACCAACGAGAAGATTCTCCATTCACAAGCTTGAGCCACGTCCTGTTCCAAAGCCCTGTCTGTCCTTTTTCATCTGTCCCCCTGCTCCCCCACAAAGCCTCGGAGAGAGGTGGGGTGGTCCTTGTCTGCACGCCCGCCCCCTGCTGTAGCCTCCCCTCTCCCTGGATCAGCCTGGGGGCCCTCACCCCTGCCCCCACTCCCACATGGTTGCAGCAAATGGACCACTCTTCTAGAGGGTTATTCCAGCTCAGTGAGGGTGGCAAGCCAGCATCTGGGCATCCCTGGGTGCCAGCCCCCCACCCAGCTGCAGCTCCGGACAAGACTGGACGCAGGCGAACTCTGGGGCCAGGAACACCGTGGGCAGTGCTGCCCTCCCTCTGCCCGCCACACCCCCGTTTACAGTCGTGGGAACAGAGGCCCGGAGGCGAAGGGCCAGCCCACGGTCCCCACCCCTCCCCGCCGGGCAGGGCTGCCTTCCAGACCTGGCGTCACGCGGCCCACGCGAAGCTCATGCTCTGCCATCGCCGTGTTGAAATTCCTGATAGCTTTCGGGGCCCGGCGCCCCCTCGTGCCCATCACTGCCCAGCTGATCCCAAGACTGGGCACCTCTTCCTGGGGTGTGTGTGCGGTGTGTGGGGGTGGAGGCCGGCGCTCCCGGGTTTTCCTTTCACTGGAAGGCAGTTGCCCACTCCAGCACACAATGCCCTCTGATTGCATGCCAGGAAGAACATGAATAAAGGGCAGGAAAAAAGGAAACACTCAAACCTTTCCTGGTGAAAACGGAGCCCGTTTTAGCTCCGACGTCAGGGCATCCGCGTGCCTTTGCCAACAATGGGGAGGAGTGGAGCCACGTGGGTCAGAGGAGGGCCCAGAATGGCCCCTCAGGACACAGGGCCCGTGAGCTCTGCTTGGGGACCACGCGGAGCCACGGGTTGGGCAGCGGCCCCCAGGCCCCCAGGTGGGAGGCAGGGCTCAGACCTGGAGCCCTGGAAGCTCTGCTCTTGTGGGGACGCCCTTGGGAGAATCACGGGCTGTCTTGGGCCTCCTTTGGCTGGAATCTCCCGCTCGCCTGCCTTCCGGCAGGAGCCAGTCGGGGGCAAGGGAACGGGGAGGCTGTTTTCACGGGATGGTTGGAGCGAGGTGAGAACCCTTTCTATGGAGCCCGGCTCACCCATGTACTCCGTTAACCACAGCTGCTGAGTGCTGACCCCGGAGCCCTCCCTGGGGTACCCACCCCACCCTCTACAGCGGGGCCTTCTCTGGAGGGGCAAATGGGAAGCTCATGCCCCGGTTGTCAGAGATGAGGCTGACGGCCTCGGTCCCACAGGGACCACTGTCTGGTGGTCTGAGCCCCTTTGGCCTCCGTCCACTGGCTTTTCACATCCACTGGGTGCAGCCAGGGGAGGGGCCCCAGGTCAGGTGCCACTGTGGGGTCCCCAGGGTGTTTCCAGAGTGGAAACCACCTTCCTCCGGCCCCTCAGGCCCCTCGGAGGGCAGGCCTCTAGGTGAGGGTCCGCTTTTCCCAAGCGTTGGAGAGCTGGGGCCCTCACGCTGGGATCCGCCTCTGATCGGCTCCCACTGCCCTCCTCAAGCGGGCCGCAGCACAGCAGGGCTGACAGCGCTTGGGGCCCAGCCCCGCCCCTCCTTCCTGGATGGAGGGCCTTTGTCTGACCTGATGCTGTGTAGGGCTGTGCGCTGCCTGAGACCCGGGGGCAGGAAGGGGGCTCCTGGACTTGGTGTCAGGGCTGATGAGGATGGGTCTCTGGCCTTTCTTTGCACATTAGAGAGCAAGGCTCCCTGGTCAGTGGAGGTCCTGGTGGGTCCGTGATGGACATGCTGTGTGAACCAGACATCAGCCTTTGTTTTTTCGAACTGCTCAGAAACTGCAGCGTGGGCTTCCCAGGTGCCTGTCAATGCAGGAGATGCAGGAGACCCGGGTTCGATCCCTGGGCTGGCAAGATCCCCTGGAGAGGGGAATGGCTACCCACTCCAGTGTTCTTGCCTGGAGAATCCCAAGGACAGAAGAGTCTGGTGGGCTATGGTCCATGGGGTCACAAAGAGTCGGACATGACCGAGCGATGGAGCACGCACAAACGTTACTGCAGCATAGCCAGCTCTATCCAGAGTGCTACACAACCAAACTCCACTTGACTGTGCGAGGCTCCCAGGGCAGCTAGGGGTCTGAGACCGAATCTGCTTGCTGGACACAGAGCCTACAGGCTTTGAAGTGGACCACACTCACGTGTGTGCTGGTCACCTTCACTCCTCTCGCGATTTGGCAAGCTGGCAATTCTGCAGTTTCCTGATCCTTCATCTTTAGCATCACCTGGCTCTCTCCCTTCTCGCCATCCTTTCATCCTTTGCTTATTCTTTCTTTTTCCACAGCTCAGGTCGTGGCTGGACTCTGAGGTACCTGCTGTCAGGCAAATGGGCCTCCTGGGATGCTCGCTTGTAAAGGGGTCCCTTCTGCAGACTACCTGAGCCCCCGATGGGCAGCAGTGAGCAGCTGTATGCATCATATTGCCCCAGGCAGCAGACCTCTGGCCCCAGGCTGGCCCCTCCACTGTTGCCACAGCTGCCGGCCCAGCCTCTGATCAATTATTTCTTAGGCACAACTCACCCCTACCCCCAGCTCCGGGCTCTTTGGGGATGACCCTCAGGAGCCTGGCATGAACGAAGCACCCTATGTCTGGCTATCCTCCCACTGCTTCTGAGACCACCCACGGGGGTCTGCGGGATTGGGGTCCACCTCTCGGTGCTAGTGATGGCGGCCCAGTGTCTACAGACCTGGCGCTGGCCACCCCTCGCTGGGTGGTTCTCCTTGGGGTCTGGAGCTCAGTGCTGTCAGGCCAGGGTATGCCAGTGGCCAGAACCTCTGGGCTGGCCTGACCGGCTGCTGGGGTGAGCTAGACATTCCAAGGCCTTCTGGCCCCTCCCAAGGGGCCCCCCGTTCCTGCTGGAGGCAGCGCCCTGGTTCTGCTTCGGAGAAGTGTGCTTCAAGAGCCAAGGAGGTCACGAAAGAGCCAAGGAGGTCACGAGGCTGAGAAGGTGTCCCAGTGGCTCTCCGACCTCCACAGACCTCACCCCCGTCACCCCTGGGCCGGCCGGCCTGTGGCCTCGTCTGCAGGCCCCCGTGTGGGCTGGCTCCCTGGCTGACCAAGGTCGGTCTCCACACAGCCCCGAGCTCCAGGCAGAGCCCCCCAGGGCCCCTTCGTGGGCTCTGGAAAGATCAACAAACAGCTCCAAGCGGTGGAAATTTCTCTTGCTCTCCAAGTCCAGACAGACAGAGCTGGAACAGAGAGGCACTGCAGACGGGGCCGCCCCGGCGAACAAGCCACCGCCTGTGTGCGGGAGATGTCCAGACGCTCCCGGCCACTGGGTGGCCTGGAGACACAGACGGCGTCTGTGCTAAATGGGGCAGAGCCCGCCGGCTGCCCACCCAGCAGCAGCTCCTGGACCTGCCAGGCCCGCAGAGAGCAGGGAGCCAGGAGGCAGGAGACCCAGCCCCACCTCGTACAGGGACCCTAGTGGATCCCTACCCTGCGAAGTTGGGTCCTCACCAAAGGGGAGGGGGGCCTACCTGGCATGGGGACATGAGCTGGGCTGGCTCCCAGTTAGAACTGGCCTCTCAGTCTGGATCCTTGGAGAACAGGAAGAGCTAATGCACATCAGGGCTTGTGTGCCAGACACACCTCTCAGGGCTTTTCCTACCATGTCATCTCGTCGACTGCTCTCAACAAATGATATGTTAGGCCCAGCATTATCCTCCCTTCTAGGGATGGAGAAGCTAAGATCCAGAGAGGCTCTGTGGTGGGGCCAGAGGGAAACCAGGTCTCTGGCCCAGCTCTCCACACTGCAAGGCCCTGCCTGAGACTTGGGGAGGCCCTTCCAGGGTGCCTTCATCAAGGGTTTACTTCTCAGCCTCGTGCTTTCAGAGGGTAGAAACAGAAAGTTATGCACAGCTAGAAGGGACCTGTTGTATACAGTCAGATTCTCCTCGCTCCCCTCTTTCACCACCTCCAGCATCACCTGCAGATCAGGACCAGCATCACCAGTGAAGCCTCCAGCAAGAGCATCAGCATCACCCCCAGCATCACTTCCAGCATCACCTCCAGCATCACCCCCACCATCACCTCCATCACCCCCAGCATCACTTCCAACATCACCTCCAGCATCACCTCCATCACCCCTAGCATTATCTCCAGCATCACCTCCAAAATCACCCCCAGCATCACCTCCAACATCACCTCCAACATCACCTCCAGCGTCACCTCCATCACCCCCAGCATCACCCCCAGCATCACCTCCAACATCACCTCCATCACCCCCAGCATTATCTCCAGCATCACCTCCAAAATCACCTTCAGCATCATCTCCAACATCACCTCCATCACCCCCAGCATCACCCCCAGCATCACCTCCAGCATCACTTCCATCACCCCTAGCATTATCTCCAGCATCACCTCCAAAATCACCCCCAGCATCACCTCCAACATCACCTCCAGCAACACCTCCATCTCCCCTAGCATTATCTCCAGCATCACCTCCAAAATCACCTCCAGCGTCACCTCCATCACCCCCAGCATCACCCCAGCATCACCTCCAGCATCACCTCCATTACCCCTAGCATTATCTCCAGCATCACCTCCATCACCTCCAGCATCACCTCCAACATCACCTCCACTGTCACCTCCAACCTCACCTCCAGCATCATCTCCAGCATCACCATCAGCTCCAGAACTCTCACATCCAGGAACCACCTTGGGCCCCACAAACTGGGCTGGCTCGTCACCCTAATCTTACAGGCTGTGTGACGCTGCCCTCACCACCCGCTGCAGGGCGAGAGCACTTCACCACAGTACTCAATGTGCCCTGGCTTCGGTGTTTGAGTTCTGTGGTTGATGCACACCTTCCTGCCTATTTTCTGCTGCTGTTTCATTGCATCCCCTTCACACACTTGAAGCAGTGGAGGAACCCAGATGAGGTTTGCGGGAACCCAGGTGAACAGCAGAAAAAGGAGGTCTGAGCAAGGGTTTGGGGTCCCCTCCTCTCAGCCAGCATGGGGGGAATTCTGTCCCATGTATATTTTTAACTCAGAGAAAATCATCTGCAGCTCAGATCCCAAATGGGACACTGCATGTCATTTCAAACAGAGCTATATGTGTCCAGCGGTGTCTATACAGTATGGGCAGAATGGGCAGGTATGGGGCGCTCCAGCCACAGGGAAGCCAGGATTCCAACCGTCACGAAGTCTAAATCGTCTCCAAGGCCCCCCTGCCTTGTCCTTCTAGCCCTGCCCCGCTCCCAGCCCCAGCGCTGCACTCTGCCCACTGTGCCCGATTCATCCTTGCCCCCTCCCCACTTGGTCTTCAGCCCCTGGCCCCCGCCCTCTTGCCTGCTGCTCCCCAGATGAAGGCTGAAGGTCCAGTGGGTCCCCTACATCTGATCGCCCTGGATGGTGGAAAGTAAACACCTTCTGGAGGTGCCGTGTCCCCATCCAGAGGACCCCCACTTGGTGGGGACATTTGGGGACAGAGCCGAGAAGCTCCGAGAGCACCAGCAGGCCACGTGCATTCAGGTCCTGGGTTTCTAGTCCCGGGGACCTCCCAGCAGGCGGTGGGCACAGGTAACAGAGGAGGAGCTGCCCGAAAGGTGAGGGGCCACCCAGTGTCACGCAGCTGGGGGCACTGCCACTGCCATCAGGTCCGTGCTTTCTCTCTTTTGTTTTTTTTTTTGCAACTTTTAATTTTGGTGTCATTTCACATTTAGACTTCCCTGGTGGCTCAGATGGTAAAGAATCAGCCTGCAATGCAGGCTGACTGGAGTCCTCTGGATGGGGACACGGCAGCTCCGAAGGTATCTACTTTCCACCATCCAGGGTGATCAGATGTAGGGGACCCACTGGACCTTCAGCCTTCATCTGGGGAGCAGCAGGCAAGAGGGTGGGGGGCAGGGGCTGATGACCAAGTGGGGAGGGGGCAAGGATGAATCGGAACCACACAATAAGACGTGGGTTCGATCCCTGAATCACGAAGATACTCTGGAGAATGAAATGGATACCCACTCCAGTATTCTCGCCTGGGAAACCCCTGGCCAGAGAGGAGCCTGGTGGGCTACAGTCCCTGGGGCCACACAGAGTTGGACACAACTGAGCGACTGGCACTTTTGGTTTCTCTGTTGAGAGACCAGGTCAGTCGCCGGGTTGGAGGCTCAGGGCCCCCAGAGCAGCCCCTCCCCGCGCCCGAGGTCGGGACGGAAGCGGGGTGCTCGCCTCTGCTGCGTTGTGCCCGCTGAGCTTTGCCCCACACTTTAGTGGGCACCCACCCCTGCTGGCGTCCACTCCCTTTCTGCCAGCCCCTGGATGGAGACCCCTCCCCATCTTTCCCAGTTCACGACCTCTGCCAGCACAGACACCACGAGGAGTAACCGGCCAAGGGACCCTCGAGATGCTGGCCATTCCCTCAGCTCAGTGGGAAGGAGGTCCAGTGTGGGACCCCGGCGGCCCCAGCTCACGCTGCAGTGCGGGACGGGCACCAACTCACTCATCCCCAGCCCAGAGGTCACCCCCAGCCACCCCTTCCCCTGGGGTCTCTGAGTAAAGGCCTGGACCACGGGAGTCCCCGCGGGAGGGGGAGCCCCACCCTTTCCGTGTGGCCGCTGCAGGACATGACCTCACCCTGCGCCGGGCAGCTGGGCCCCAGGCCAATGCACTGCGCTGGGAACGTGCTTCCCGCTGCTCAGACCCATCGGACGGGAACGCAATCCGGGCCCAGAGGCGTGGGTCCCACGGCCTCAGCCTCTGCCGGTGCCATCCCGGGTGGCCTGTGGGGGTGATGGTCAGGCCCTCTGGGATCACGGTGCCAACCCGCCTGGACCCTGGGGTGCTGGCCCCCTGAAGCAGCAGCGAGGGAAGGGAGTGCAGCCTCTGTGGAGCTGTAGATCTGCAGGAAACGGACGCACCCAGAGGAAGCGGCTGGTGGGTTAGCAGCGGGCCCGGCCACGTGGAAGCATCACCCCCCCACCCACCCCACCCCACCCACAGTGTGCGCCAGGGGGGCGGGGCCGGGGGCGGAGCCTCACGGCCTGAGATGCCCTTTCCCCGGCACCAGGGCTGCTTGGGAGGAACCCACAGTGAACCAGGCCTGGTTTCCCCCACACTGTAGAGGTGTTATCAAGTCCAAGCTCACTCTTTTCGCATCCGAGAGATGAGGTGCTGAGGCAAGGAAGAGACTTTAATCGGAGACTGTCAGGCCAAGAAGACGGAAGGCTAACGCCTCCAAATAACCACCCTATTGGGGCCTGGATTCTGGGTTCTTTTGTAGACTACAGACAAAGGAGCAATGAGGAACTAAAGTCAGAAGGAGGAACAGAGAGAGAGAGAGGCAGTGGCGAAGTAAAGTGGGGGAGGCTTCAGTCTTGCAAAACATCTCCAAGGGGATGGCCAGCCTTTGGAGAAATGGGTGTGTTGATCTCTTCTATTCACACGTTCAGTTCAGTCACTCAGTTTCCTCCGACTCATTGCCATCCCATGGGCTGCCTCACGCCAGGCCTTGCTGTCCATCACCAACTCCCGGAGCTCGCTCAGACTCATGTCCATTGAGTCGGTGATGCCATTCAGCCATCTCATCCTCTGTCATCACCTTCTCCTCTCACCTTCAATCTTTCCCAGCATCAGGGTCTTTTCCAATGAATCAGTTCCTCGCATCAGGTGGCCTAAGTATTGGAGTTTCAGCTTCAGCATCAGTCCTTCTAATGAATATTCAGGACCAGTTTCCTTTAGGATTGACTGGTTTGATCTCCTTGCAGTCCAAGGGACTCTTAAGAGTCTTCACTGGAGAAGGCAGTGGCAAACCACTTCAGTATTCTTGCCTTGAGAACCCCATGAACAGTATGAAAAGGCAAAAAGATACGGCACAGAAAGATGAACTCCTCAGGTCGGTAGGCGCCCAATATGCTACAGACAAGAGTGGGGAAATAACTCCAGAAAGAATGAAGAGATGGAGTCAAAGAGAAAACAGCACCCAGCTGTGGATGTGACAGGTAGACAGGGAGGGACAAACTGTCTCTCCACGAGCCTAACAAAGGCACTTTACAGTCCAGCAGAGGGGCAGGGTCCCCCAGGCAAGCCACTGAGTCTGATTATAATGACAAGAGCAAAGCCAACTTGCTTTACGAAAAGCAAGTCGAAGAAACAGTTTCCAACATGGAGTCAGAACTGGCTTCCTCCCTGCAACGCAGGTGCTGGGGCGAGTGTCACAGCCAAGCAAATGGGTGAGAGCTGGAGTCTCTTCCTTCCAGGGACATCATCCCACCACCACCCCCAGAGGAGCACGCCCACTGTCTGCTGCCTGGTCCCACGTCCCCAGGATGGGTGTGGGCCCCCGGGAGATCAGGGTCCTGCCCCAGCCTGGTCAGCAACTCCCAGGCGTGCTGGCTGAGTGCTGGCCTTCAGGGCCTGTTTCCTCCCCACGTGGAGGTCATTCCCTGCTCCACGTCGCTCCTATGTCAGTCTCCGGGCCCCTATCGCAAAGTCCCACAGACGAGGCAGCTCAAACAACAGACGTTTATGGTCTCGCGTCCTGGAGGCTGGCCTCTGAGATCGGGTGTGAGCAGGGCTACTGTCCCCTGAGGCCTCTCTCCTGGGCTGTAGACAGCAGTCTCCTCCCTGTGTCCCCCACATGCTTTGTGTCCTGACCTCTTCTTCAGTCCGGTGGGATAAGGACCCACCCTAGTGACCTCATTTTATCTTAACCACCTCTTTAAAGAGCCCCCCATCTTCAAATATAGTCACATAGGGTGTTGCGGGGGTTAGGACCAAAACATGTGAATTTGAGCAGACATCATTCTGCTCATACGCCCCCCGCCCAGAGAGCAGAAGATTGCGCTCTCGGCCCATCACTCACGCGTTTACCTCACAGATATTGGCTGAGTGCCCTCTGTGTACAGTGGAGAGGTGGCTACAGCGATGGACAGGGTGGAAGTGACCCCTGTCTCCGAGGGGCTTCCTGAGTGGGAAGCCAGGAAGGAAAGGCCAGATGAGATTGGAAGCAGCCTAAAGGTCATGTGTCTGGGGTCACGTTTTACTCCTCTCTTCTCTCACCCCCAACTTGTGACATCCAACTTCAGGCCAGCCCTGCCTCCTGACTTGCTCACCACCGGATGCTGCCACCACCCCTGGCCCACCTCTCCTGGATCCCAGCCCCTGCAGGGATCCCTGCTGGCCCCTGCTTCTGTCCCCCGACCCCAGGCTCTTCTCGGCACAGAGTTGGGGGTTCTAGCCCGTCCATGTCAGGTTATGTCGTGTGTCAGAAGCCACCTGCTGCTCATCCCCGCCAGGGAACACACCCTGGTCCCCAGACTGTCCTCCTGCGTGGCTGCTGCTGCCATGTGTCCTGGGCTCCACCCTCTCCCCTTTCGCCTGCACCAGCACGCTGGCTGCTCCTGGCTTCTCAAACCTACAGCCACACTCCTGCCTCAGGGCCTTGGCACTAGCTCCTCCCCCAGCCCGGGGTCCTCTTTCCTCTCCTTTTTCAAGGGAGGCTGCCTTCTGTCCATTGCAAATCGGCACTTACTGAGAGCATTGCCAACAACTGAACAACTGAAGCATTTGCCATCTGCCTCTGCGGAGACTGGACCCACAAGTCAGTCCTTCGCATCAGGTGGCCAAAGTATTGGAGTTTCAGTATCAGTCCTTCCGATGAATATTCAGGACTGATTTCCTTTGGGCCTGACTGCTTTGATCTCCTTGCAGTCCAAGGGACTCTCAAGATTGCTGCTATAGGTGCTAACCTTCAACAACCCCTGAGGGAGTTCAGGGTGGAATGAGGCACTCTGCTCCAGGGAATCTGGTGGGACAGGTCTTTAGAGAGTTGGATATTTTTAGGAACAGATTTTATTCACTCAATCCTTGCGTCTCCTCATATCTAAACAAGCACTAAATCCCTTCACGGTGCCATCAGATCCTCATGACTAATAAAAAACCTTGTGTAAAAGGAGTGCTTCATGGCATTGAACTCCTCCTTCACCAAAACCTTGTATATTGACCTTCCCCCCTGCCACTTTGGAGCAGCGCTCAGAGCTGAGACGCTGCCTCCCGGGCTCCAGTCCTCGTTTTGCCCCAAATAAAACTTAACCCACACCTCTCAAGTTGTGCATCTTTTAAGCTGTCACCTTGACTGCTGCTGCTGCTGCTGCTAAGTCACTTCAGTCGTGTCCACCTCTGTGCGACCCCATAGACNGCTGAGACGCTGCCTCCCGGGCTCCAGTCCTCGTTTTGCCCCAAATAAAACTTAACCCACACCTCTCAAGTTGTGCATCTTTTAAGCTGTCACCTTGACTGCTGCTGCTGCTGCTGCTAAGTCACTTCAGTCGTGTCCACCTCTGTGCGACCCCATAGACAGCAGCCCACCAGGCTCCCCCGTGCCTGGGACTCTCCAGGCAAGAACACTGGAGTGGGTGCCATTTCTTTCACCTTGACTACTTCACTTGAATTGCCCCCACCAACCCTCTAGATCTCCTTTCCTGTTTATAACACTTACCACCTGCAGGTCACATAATTTTCTTTAGTATTTTGCTTGTTGTCTAACTTCCTCCACCAAGATGTTGCCCACCCCGCCCAAAGGCAAAAAGTTTCATCCGTGTTTTTACTGCTGCATGCCCAGCACCTAAAATAAGCCTAAGACTCAGTACATAGTTGCTGGTGAATGTATGTGAGAAGAAATTATTTTGCTTTTCTTCAAGGGTCAGCAAATGTTTTCTGTCATGGACCAGATAGTAACCACTTTCAGCCTTACACAATCTCTGTGGAAACTAACCAGTTCAGCTCAGTTCGGTCGCTCAGTCGTGTCCCACTCTTTCTGACCCCATGGACTGCAGCATGCTGTCCAGGCTTCCCTGCCCATCACCAGCTCCTGGAGCTCACTCAGACTCATGGCCATGAGCTGGTGATGCCATCCAACCATCTCATCCTCTGTCGTCCCCTTCTCCTCCCACCTTCAATCTTTCCCAGCATCAGGCTCTTTTCCAATGAGTTGGCTCTTCACATCAGGTGGCCTAAGTATTGGAGTTTCAGCTTCAGCATCAGTCCTCCCAGTGAATATTCAGGACTGATTTCCTTTAGGATCAACTGGTTTGATCTTGCAGTCCAAGGGACTCTCAAGAGTCTTCTCCAACACCACAGTTCAAAAGCATCAGTACTTCGGTGCTCAGCTTTCTTTATGGTCCAACTGTCACAACCATACACGACTACTGGAAAACCACAGCTTTGACTAGACAGACCTTTGTCATCAAAGTGAAGTGAAAGCCGCTCAGTTGTATCCGACTCTTTGTGACCCCATGGATTATACAGTCCATGGAATTCTCCAAGCCAGAATACTGGAGTGGGTAGCCTTTCTCTTCCCCAGAGGATCTTCTCAACACAGAGACTGAACCCAGGTCTACCGCATTGCAGGCGGATTCTTTACTAGATGAGCCACAAGGGAAGCCCAAGAATACTAGAAATTGGTAGCCTATCCCTTCTACAGGAGATCTTCCCAACCCAGGAATCAAACCAAGGTTTTGTGCATTGCAGGCAGATTCTTTACCAACTGAGCTGTGAGGGAAGCTCAGCAAAGTAATGTCTCTGCTTTTTTAATATGTTGTCTGAATTTGTCATAGTTTTTCTTCCAAGGAGCAAGTATCTCAATTTCATGGCCGCAGTCATCATCTGCAGTGATTTTGGAGCCCAAGAAAATAAAACCTGTCACTGTTTCCATTGTTTCCCCATCTAACTCTACCATTAAAAAGCAAAGTAGCCAGATGCACTGAGCATGTGAATGGGCGTAGCCATGTTCCAATAAAACTTTATTTACAAAAGCAGGTAACAGGGCTGGATTTGGCTATGGACAGAAGCATGCAGACCCCTGGGTTACCTGGTGAGCCAGGGACTGACTCGTGCTTGCTCACCCACACCCTCCCTGACGTCCCTTCCCGTCCTGTGGGCTACACAGGTATATTCTCCCCTCTCTGCACATCTGTGCTGTCCAGCATCCACAGCACTTGGCTCTTTGCAGCATTTGAGTCCCCAGGGAGGGGGATGTCTAGAGTTGATCCTCCCCACTTAGCAAATACCAAGGTCGTCGAGCTCACAGGGCAACAGCTGGAAGGCATTGAGCCCTCCTCCCTCCGCCTTCTTTCCCTGCTTTCTGATGCTCCCCAGCTTCCTCCCTTCCCCGCCCTCCACAGCCAGACCCAGACACCCCTCCAGGATTCCATTCAAGCCCTTCTGCATCATGTGTCCTGAGTCCTCTGTCCCCCAGGTGGGCCTTTCCGGCCCCCAGAGCTTCTAGGGGAGATGCTGGGTGCTGAAGAAGTGGCTGAAGGCAACACAGGCTGCCGTCAAGTCCTCTCGGGCTCCTGGCCAGGGCTGGGGGCCCGACTGGGTGTGGACCCTGCCCGTGACCTAAATGTCCTGACTTACCTGCTAGGCTATCGGTCTTGCCTGATAGCTCTGCTGGTAAAGAATCCGCCTGCAATGCAAGAGACCCTGGTTGGATTCCTGGGTCAGGACGATCCCCTGGAGAAGGGAAAGGATACCCACTCCAGTATTCTGGCCTGGAGAATTCCATGGACTGTATAGTCCACGGGGTCNCCTGATAGCTCTGCTGGTAAAGAATCCGCCTGCAATGCAAGAGACCCTGGTTGGATTCCTGGGTCAGGACGATCCCCTGGAGAAGGGAAAGGATACCCACTCCAGTATTCTGGCCTGGAGAATTCCATGGACTGTATAGTCCACGGGGTCACAAAGAGCCGGACACAACTGAGCGACCTTGACTTTCACTCCCCTGCTGGACCCCAGTGCTGTTAACACGGGGTCCCAGCGTCTGCTCCTCTCTCCACATCACCCCAGTCTGCCATTTCTCTGACGCCTGCTTTTCAGTTCAGCCTCATCTCGGGCACGGCCCAGGGTGGATGTCCAGTCCTGATTCTCCACAAGCTTCTCATGGAAGCTTCATGACAAGTTGTGGTCATCTCTGCATCCCTCAAGTTCAGATTCTTAAAGAACTGGTTGGGCAGGCCACCGGTCAGCCCCGGTGGTTGCTCAGCTCGCATGTTCCTCTGTGGCCCAACCAGCCTTGGCCATGGAGCAGGGGGCAACACACCACCAAGGTATCCTCTAGTAGCCCGTTGCATGTGGCTAGTTCCAAGATCCTGGGTGACAAAGTGGCCTTCCCCCAGCCTCAGGATCAAGAACTCGGTGACACCAGATACCACCTGGAGGGCCTCCAGGGCCGGAGGAGCTGAGCGCCCCGCCAGCTCCGTGCTGACATGACGATGACCGAGATCATCTCTCCTATCTCACAGGATGAAGCTCCGGATTAGCTTCCCGGGGCTGCTGTAAACAAGTTGGGTGGCTCAAAACCACAGAAATTTATTCTCTCATAGCTCTGGAGGCCAGATGTCGAAAATCAGCTATATTTGGCTAAAATTAAAAGTGTCCCAGGGCCATGCTCCCCCCGGAGACGCTGGGGGACGGTTCCTCCTCACCTCCCCCAGCCTCTGGGGGCCAGACATCCCTGGGCTTGTGGGCACAGCCCTCCATCCCCGCCTCCGTCTTCATGCGCTCTCCTCTGTGTCTGGCTCAAAGGCGCCCCGCCTCTCTCCTAGCAGGACACGTGTCACTGGAGGCAGAGCCCACCTGCACGACCCACGGTGGTCTCCTCCCAACTCGTAAATTTAAGCTGGGAGTCTTTTTCTCCAGGAGATTCTCAGAGTCACATCTCCATGAAAACAGACACAGGACCAGCATCCCACATACGTGACATCCAACAAACTGGAGGAAATCCCACTGGTAAGAGAGGACGCATGGAGGAGAAGCTTGGCTGGCCATGTCAACCGATTGGGGATGTGCAGAGTCAAAAGGTGCGATGTCGTTGCCAGCCCCCACCCTTCCTCCCAGGTTTACAGAAAGTCAGTCTGGCTGTAGCAAGGGCAGCAAAGTGAAAGCAAAAGTGTTAGTGCCTCAGCTGTGTCTGCCTCTGTGAAACTGTGGACTGTAGCCCTCCAGGCTGCGCGTCCACGGGATTCTCCAGGCGTGAATACTGGAGTGCGATGCCATTTCCTCCTCCATGGGATCTTCCAGACCCAGGATCAGAACTGCACTGTGGGCAGATTCTTTACTGTCTGAGCCACCAGGGAAGCCCCAGCGGAGACATGGGAACTCAGGCCACATCTTTCTTGTCCATTCATCAGCAGACGGGCCCTCTGGTTGGCTCCATGCCTTGGCCATTGTGAGCAGTGCTCACGGCGGCATTCTAACAGGATGTGTGGAAACAGCGTAGGGGCCCAGCCACACAATTCCATACGATGGAGGAGTGGAAGGGAACCCACAGGAGTTGCCTGTATCAACACTGGTGACTGTCACCTGCATAAACGGAAGCTAAGGAAACACAACTTCAGAGTCAACGTGGGGTCCTTGGGGGTATCCTGGAGCAGAAGGGCATTAGTGGAAAGACCTAAGGTCCGATAAGAGCCTGAGCTCTAGGTAATAGCATTATACGGAGCTGCATTCCTTACCTTGGATGAGTGGGTCGTGGGGCTCTAAGAGGTTAGCCCTAGGGAAAGCTGGGTGAAGAGCTCAGGGGGCCCCACGCTGCGCCCCGAGCTCGCATCTCTGGGCCCCGCCCTGGCCGCTGGACCTCATGCCTTCACTTGGGACTCTGCTTGCTCCTGGCCCCACATCCTTGCTCCTTGAGGCCCTGTCTTGACTGCTGCTGCTGCTGAACCAGTTGAAAGGGAGGCACATAGGATGTGAGGTGGGAGTGCCCCCTGAGGGTTGAGGGGTCTGTGGGTGGCAGGTTGGCTGCCCAGGCATTAGTACCCAGAGGAGTTCCCTGCTCTGCCCTGAGAGGGTGTGTTGGAGATGCTGTAGGAGCAGAGAGCTCCACAGACATGGCATGTTCCCCTCTTACTAAAGTGATGCATCTCATGAAAGAAAACCTGAAAAGAGCAGGAAAGCAGAAAAGTTAAAAACACAAGTGAGAACAAAGAGCACAGGCCCACTCACCCCACCTGATTAACCGCCAGTTACCCAGACTCTGAGACTTCCTCCATTTCCTCGAAGAGCTGTTACCAGGTCACAGGGGATGGAGAATTTAAGGCTCGGTGGCCAAGACGTGACCCAGTGCGGTTGCGTGCCCTTCCTCCTCCAAGAGGGCAAGAGGTTCTTTCTGTGCTGTGTTATTTTTTGTAAAACATCCTATCACACCAACATTCAGTAGCACCTGACCTGAGTCACTCTGTCCGGGAGCGCATCACGGATTCCAACACTGGGTTCATTTCTCCCGCCTGCCTGTCCTCTCTGCAACAGGGCACATTCCCGCTGGGCGGGGACCACGGTGGCAGCCCCTGAGATTCAGTTTTCCCCGCAGCTGATCTGCCCACAATACGATTACATGGCCATTGTCTCAGTGACCCTTTGGGGAGGAGCCAACACCTGTAGGTGGAAAGGACTTAAGATCCCACAAGAGGAAGAAACGCATCTGTGAGTCAAGGGCCACAAGTGGGGACTCCTTGCCTCTCCGGGGACACATGGCTTATGCTGCCCCCGTTTCTCACACTGATCCTGCACTGACTGTCACGCTCGTTGTCTGTCACATCTGTTGGATCATTTTTGCAGAGAAATTCCCAGCTCAGAACTGAGCTTTCTGGTGCTTAACGTAGAATGGGCATCAGTTCGCCTGGCAAGGAGCTAGGGTGGGAAGCAGGTGGGAAGCAGGTGCTGGCTGGATGGGGAAAGTGTCACGGCAGCATCTCTCCAAGATTTGATCACCCTGTCTGTAAAAAGAGGAAAATAGCCCTGACCTCCCAGAGCTGCTATGGGAAAATCTTATTAGAGATTTTAAGATTTTAATCCAGGAAGACCCAATCTTCTCTTGGTGCATTTTACTAGTGGGGAAAAAAATTGATTCTACATTCCCAATAAAATATATATTTCTTTGTTTCAGTGTGTGCACATGTACTTCGATCAGACCAATCAATGATAAAACATTAGAAAACACATGAATATGGAAAACTAAAAGAATTAACGTTTTTTAAGCCTGCCAACTAAATTCTTTAACGGTTAAAGGACTCATGAAGTTTTCTAATTCTTCTTGAGTTATTTTTGGAACATTAAGATATCACTCTATAATCATGACTTTACTTTTTTTTGTAATTAACGTCATTTCTGCTTGAGATGTTTTTAAGACCACAGTGGAACAATGGACTGGTTCCAAATTAGGAAAGGAGTACATTAAGGCTGTATATTGTCACCCTGCTTATTTAACTTATATGCAGAGTACATCATGCAAAATGCTGGGCTGGATGAAGCACAAGCTGGAATCAAGACTGCCAGGAGAAATATCAATAGCCTCAGATATGCAGATGATGCCACCCTAAAGGCAGAAAGCGAATAGGAACTGAAGAGCCTCTTGATAAAAGTGAAAGAGGAGAGTGAAAAACCTGGCTTAAAACTCAACATTCAAAAACCTAAGATTATGGCATCTTATCCCATCACTTCATGGGAAATAGATGGGGAAACAATGGAAAGAGTGACAGCCTTTATTTTCTTGGGCTCCAAAATCACTGCAGATGGTGACTGCAGCCATGAAACTAAAAGACGCTTGCTCTTTGGAAGAAAAACTGTGACCAACCTAGACAGCATATTAAAAAGCAGAGACATTACTTTGCCAACAAAGGTCTGTCTAGTCAAAGTTATGGTTTTTCCAGCTGTTATGTATGGGTGTGAGAGTTGGACCATAAAGAAGGCTGAGCACCGAAGAATTAATGCTTTTGAACTATGGCATTGGAGAAGACTCTTGAGACTCTCTTGGACTCCAAAGAGATCCAACCAGTCAACCCTAAAGGAAATCAGTCCTGAATACTCATTGGAAGGACTGAGGTTGAAGCTGAAGCTGCAATACTTTGGCCACCTGATGCGAAGAACTGACTCATTGGAAAAGAGCCTGATGCTGGGCAAGATTGAGGGCAGGAGGAAAAGGGGATGAGAGAGGATGAGATGGTTGGATGGCATCACTAACTCAACGGACATGAGTTTGCGCAAGCTCCAGGAGATGTTTATGGACAGGAAAGCCTGGAGTGCTGCTCCTCACAGGATCACAAAGAGTCAGACATGATGGAGCAACGAAACTGAACTGAATTGAAGACCATGCTATTGAAAGAGTTGAGAATTCTTATGTCTTTCTGGTAAGTTGTATTTTTTATGTTAAAAGCTGTTTAATTTGACATTAATATAGCTACATTAGCTTCTCTGTGGTTACCTTTGGTTTGATACAATTTTACTTTTTTTTTTGGTCTTTTAAATTCAATATTTCTAAATTCTTATGTTATGGATGTCTTTTGTAAAAGCATGATAGCTAGATTTTGTTTCTTATCAGTTCTCATAAGCTCTGTCATTTAACTTATGTTTTAGATTCATTTACACTTATTGTAACTAATAGTCTGGTATTCATAATTCCAACCATTCTTATTTGGGGCTTTCTGCTTTTACAGTATTTCCCATGATTCTTTTTATCTTTTCTCTTTATTTTAAGAGTTGCTGCTGCTGCTAAGTCACTTCAGTCGTGTCCGACTCTGTGTGACCCCATAGATGGCAGCCCACCAGGCTTCCCCGTCCCTGGGATTCTCCAGGCAAGAACACTGGAGTCGGTTGCCATTTCCTTCTCCAATGCATGAAAGAGAAAAGTGAAAGTGAAGTCGCTCAGTCTGTCCAACTGTTAGCGACCCCATAGACTGCAGCCCACCAGGCTACTCCGTCCATTGGATTTTCCAGGCAAGAGTACTGGGGTGGGGAGAGTAATTGACTTTTATTTATTCTTTTTCTTACCCCTTACTCACTTGGAAGTTATATAATAGACTAATGTGTTGGAGGTTAATTTATAGTTTTTAGCATGCATGTTTTACCTAAGTGTAAAATTAAATATTTCTACCGATTGCTGAAGAATATAAGGACCTTAGAAGGCTCATGTGAAGTGAAGTGAAGTCGCTCAGTCGTGTCCGACTCTTTGCGACCTGTGGACTGTAACCCACCAAGTTCCTCCATCCATGGGATTCTCCAGGCAAGAATACTGGAGTGGGTTGCCATTTCCTTCTCCAGGGGATCTTTCCGACCCAGGGATCGAACCCAGGTCTCCCACATTGCAGACAGACGCTTTACCCTCTGCACCACCTCTTTTTAATTTTGTATCCAGTATTATTTCATATCTTTCAATAATTTGAAGCTGAAGCTGCAATACTTTGCAAAGTATAATAGGTTATGTAATAACTCCATTACGTTGTATTATAATACAATATAGTAATATTGTATTATATAACAGAATTTTATACAGCAATGCTTATTTAGATTTACTTATATGCTCATCAAATTCTTTCTAATTTTTCAGATTAGTATTTTTTCAGCGACAGTCTATAGGTGGTAAATTCTATTTTTTGTCCGAACAACTTTGTTTCACCCTTATTATCTTAAGTGATAGTGTATCTGCTCCATAAGGCTCAACCGACTGTAATTCTCACGCAGCCCCCTAAGTGTTATCCTCTCGTCTTTGGCCTCGCTCGTTTGTCAGCTTAATCGGGCTTCTCTGTGTCCAATCTGCTTTGCTCTTCTATCATATTTCTATGACTTCCAGAGGTCTCGGCTTCTGGAGCCTGAGTGAAGATCACATCGTGAGTCTGTGACATTGCAGTTCCTCAGAAGAGGGCGCGAGGGGTGGGACTGCGAGGGTGACCCCAGCCAGGGAAATCAGAGCCTGCCCTGGGCAGCGACTCATGACCTGGGTTCTGAGACAGAGCGGGAGTCACCTGAGTGAGGTGGGGTCGGGAGCAGAGATCCGCTCCAGAGGGAGGGCCACGCCGGTCCACTCCCGGATGCCCGCCACGGCCCTGCCTCCTCCAGCCTCACAGCCTCACCCCACCGACCGCCATGAGACAGACTGTCCTGCGTTCTTCCCCGGGGCTGCAGGTCACAGACCCGTCCCCAGCCTTCAGTCAGGGAGCCCCGAGCTATGTCTGGCCTGGGGCCACCAGCAAGGAAGGAGGCCCAGGAGAGCAGCCCCCTCCTCCCGCCCACCGAGCCCTTCCACGCGGGGACTTCTCGGCGGGGCTGGGTCAGCAGCTCTCCTGCGCTACCCGCTTAGGCCCCAAGCCTGTGAGAAGCAGACGTAAGCCCGCTTTCGAAGATGAGGCCTCCGCAAGAACAAGGGGCCGACCTGGGCCTGTGGCTGCAGGAGGAGGCATCACCCTGCCCGTTTTACGGACAGCCGCCCAGATCCCAGGACCAGGACCGCCCCGAGGGAGAGGGGCGGCTCCAGCCCTGCCCTGTCCCTCACTTTCCAGTCCATTAAAATACCCAGACCCACACACAGACACAGAGACACACAGAGACACATAACCCACACACACACACACACACACACAAATATACACACACAGACACATAGAGACACATACACAGATACATAGAGACACAGCAACACACACAGAAACACACAGAGATACACACCCACATACACAGACACACAGAGATACACACACATAGACACATATAGACTTATACACAGATTTACACAGACATACATACACACACACATATATGCACACGAACACTTGGAGACACAGACACACAGAGCTATATACACGCAGAGGCACCATAGAGACACACAGATGCGCAGATACAGATACACACACAGTGCATGGCGGTGCCCTTGCAGCCACCTGGCTGGTACGGGGCTATGAGCAGCCGGTCTGGGGGGCTGAATCCCAGGTCTGTGCCTCTCGTACTGTATCCCTGCCAGCCAGCACCCCTCCCCTGGGACCCCGGGTTCCTCGTCTGCAGCACGGTGCCCCAGTGGCCCCCCTACTCTTGGGGTTCTCTAAGGAGGACACAAAGTGACTCAGGAGGAGTTGCTGGAGCAGAGCCCCTGGTCCAGGGACAGTCCAGGAGGAGGTCACCGTGGTTGGCACTCTGCCTTGTGGCCTTGGCCTGGCCCTCCAAGGCTGTCGGGGGTCACTGTGCCCAGCTGCCCTGGACCCTCCAGAGGAAGCAGGCTGGGGGTAGCTTCTCCAAGCTGGGGGACAGGCTCCCCTCACTCCCAGTTCCTGGTCCCCCTGGAGACTGACCAGGCTCAGCGAGGGGACCACACAGGCTCGGCTTCCCGGACACCTGCATCCTTCAGGCTGCAGGATAAGATGGTGTCTGAGCTCCAGGGAAAGTGCATCATCGCCGGTGTGGAAGGGAGGGTGCTTCTGAGAGCAAGGATCACCCACCCGGGGCTCAGCGCCCCTGAAGATGAGAAAACCAGCCACAGCAGCTCCTGACTGCCTGCTTCCAACTCTGCGCTCTGCCCTCCCCCAGGGCCACCGCCCCTGTGGTGAGGGCCCTGCCCCAAGCCCTCTGTCAGTTGGTGTCCCCGGAGCCTCCTGTTGAGGGGCCTGATCCTGACTTCAAAACCCCATGCTGAACCCACTCTCAGGGCCTTGGGAACGACCTGGACCCCTTTGGGCCTAAGTGCCCCGCTTGATCTATGAATTCCTTTTTGAAAAGCTACAGTTGTCACCCCATCTGCCCCCTAATTCATCTGCAACACCCATTGCAGCATCTCTCCAAGGTGCTGCCCAGCTTCCTGAAAGGCTCCTCTGACCTGGTGACCCTCCCTCCCCATCCTTCCATGGCTCCTTATTACCCGCAGTCTGTACTCCGAGGCCTCTGTCACCCCGGAGGTCTGGTGTGGGCGATCCCTCCACACGCAGCCTCTCCCGTCAGGTTTCCCCGAAACCCCGCCAGCCACCAGCCCCCAAGGGAAGGGAAGAGCCTCTCAGTCTGCGTTCCCAGAGGCAGTTTCAAAAGAGTTTGTTTTCTTTCAAAACAGAATGTATCGAGCGTCCAGCTGACCAGCGGGTCTGAGGCCAGAGCCGAGGGAAGAGCTGTGACCACTGGGTGTGCTGAGTTGACAGCGTGGACGGGGCAGTGCCCGCAGGAGCTTGGCCGGATCACGAGCAGCAGGCACTTCTGATTCTCCCAGGCCTGGTCCACTCCCAGCCGAGGGCAGTGGAGGCCGAGTGTCCTGGCCTCTCAGTGGGTACCCCCCCCCCCCAACCGGGGCCGTTGCTATGGGAGCAGCAATGACTCACTCCATCCCTCCAGCCCCTGGCATGGGGGCCCTGGGGGCAGAGAGAACAGTCAGGTGGTTCCTAGTGCTTGAAGGTGTGCACTGAGCTCCAGGCATTTTCTTTTCTACAAAATCCTCACTGCTCTTACCCTCACTTGGCAGATGAGGAAACTGAGGCTCCCAATGCTCACTGGCTACACTGCTGCCGCCTGACAGTCCTGCCTTTCCTCCCGTTCTGCTGCCAAATGCCGAGCTGGGCACATGGCCTCCAGGCTAAACACCACACTTCCCAGACTCCCTTGCAACGAGCCCTGGCCAAGGCAAGGTGAAGAGGTGTGTCTCCCCTCCTTCCCCACGTGGGACCTGAGATGGAAGCTGCTCGCAGAGGACAGCCGATTGATAATGTGGAGGGAGGCTCAGCAGCCCTGGGCTCCCACCTGACCTTTCCCTGGGAAGTTCATCTCAAGGCGGAGCCACTGTGTCTTTCGGTCTTTTGCTTACGCAGCGGTCTACTGACTGATACAAGATTCGTCACTGAGCAGCCCACCCCTGGATGTCTTGCTCTGGCAGCTGGATCCTGAACTGTCTGAACAGCCAAGTGAGTGGGGTGCAGGTGACCACACAGTGTGACGTGGGTGGCTCTGGACTCTGGGCACCCAGCCTAGGACCTGGCCCTGAAAGTGGCTGGTGTGGCCTGCGGGCCCCGGGCCTGCACCTGGCAGGCTGCTTTGAGAGGCACAGAATGAGAAAAAAAGACCCACGTTTACTGGGTGCTGACAGCGGCAACATGCTGGTCCAGCTCTTCTCCGTGTGGCCCTGATTCGTTTACTATTATTGTTTATTCTTTTTTATTGATTCCTTTTTTTTTTTTTTTTTTTTTTCCTACAAGGGGTAGGACACTGGGCTAGGCAGCTTCCACATGAATCCAGGTTCCTTTATTTTTAAACAACTCTGTTGAGACATAATTCACATACCATGCAACTTATCCCTTTGAAAGTGTGTGATTCAGTGGTTTCTAATCTATTCAGGGTTGTGGGTCCATCATCGTAATCACTGTTAGTACATTTTCATGCCCCAAATCCCCTCCCCACAACTACCCACCACTTCCACCCTCCTGGCCACCACTAACACACTTTCCATCTCCACAGATTCCCCCCTGTAGCCCTCCCCTTATGTGGGCTTTTGTGCCTGGCCCTGAATTTCTCTGAAGACAAATGTCCTAGAAGTTCCTCCACGTTGTAGCACGAGTCCGTGCCCAGTTCCTTTGTAGGGCTGGGAACTATTCCAGTGCATGAGTGGACCATGTTTTATTTACCAGTGCTGGACGTTCAGGTTACCCTTATCTTCTGCCTGTTGTGAACGATGCTGCTCTGTACATGCGTGTACACGTTTTTGCACGGACTGGTGTTTTCCTTTCTCTTGGATCTATGCCTAGGAGTGGAATTGCAGGCAACTCCGTGTTTAGACAATTTGGTTTATTCCTGAACCAAGATGGTGAAGGCAGAGAGTGACAGAGAGGGTCAGACGACCTAGCTTTGGTTCTGTCTCTACCGTTTCCAGCCTGGGTGACCGTAGACTTGACCTTGAACCTCCATCATCAGGAACAGGGGACTGGGGAGTGGGGTGACATCTGCCATTTTGGGGTGGGTTCCGTGGTTATCACCTGCACACAGGGTGTGACAACACCCTTGTGGGGGGCTCACCCCTACTGGAGGTCCCCCAGAGTGCCTGGGGGGCTTGTCCTAGGAGGTACTCTGAGTGGTGAAGGCCACTCTGGGGTCCTTGAGTGGGCAAAGCATCCAGGCCTGGGTTTGGGACTCATGGGTGCTGGCTGAACACTCATCCTTGTCCATAGGCGGAGAAAGAGCGGGGCAGAGGACAGAAAGATCCTCACCCCACCCCCACCATGCTACCCTGAAACCTGTCTCCTGACCCCTCTGGGCCTGGCCCGGGGGATGCACAGCCTTGCCCACCAGCCCCTGCCTTTCCCATCTCAGCCCCAAGCCTCATCCTCAGGCCCCTGGTCGACTGCTCTTGAGTCCAGGAAGCTCTCTGCTCTCTCCCACACCAGTGACGGAGGCTGGTCCTGGCCTTGAGCAGTCACGGGGCCCGGGGTGTTCTTTGAGGGGCCCCCAAGCCTCAGTCATCAGGGACTCTGTCCTGCCTCCACCCCCCATGCACCAACTTCTCTCTGATTCCAAGTGAACTTAGCCCCGCTGCGACGTTGGAAGGGACGTCGGCCTGTGTGGGTGGTGGTTGGTATGTGGGCCCAAGGCCTTTGGCACCTCTCAAAGGCCCGCCTGGCCCCCGGACACTGCTGGTGGCCCTGCCCTGACCCGGCCACTGTGGGGGTAAGCGTGGCCGGCACTGACCTAGCGGCATCACTCGGGCGGCTCCGCATTGATCTGGACCCCGAGAGGCAGGTACAATCCTGTCCCCACTTTGCAGATGAGCACACTGAGGTACAGGGAGGGCAGAAATCCTCCCCAGGTCCCTGTGGGAGGAGCCAAACCAAGGACCGGATGCTTTGCCCACTCAGAGACCCCAGACAGGACGTCACCACTCAGAGCACCTCCTGGGATCGGCTTCCCAGGCACCCTGGGGGACCCCCAGACGGGGGAAGCCCGCCATAAGGTTCTGGGCACCTGGAGATCAACTGATCACCCCAACACCCCCTAGACAGCCCCGGATGCCCTGGGCAGGGGGAAGGAGGGCAGAGGAGCCCCACAGAGCCCAGCCAGCACCCAGGCATCTGGGCAGTGCCTGCGGCTGGTGCTCTGGCACAGCCCTGTGCTGGGCAAATGGCAGGGCAAGCTGGAGGTCCAAGCACAGAAGACGAGGGCAGCACGGGCCTCGAGGCTGTAAGAACCATTTAGCTCTGGGAGTTGTGCAGTGCACAACCTGCATGCCCATACAGTGGCCTGGAGCAGACTCAGGGCAGAGCTGAGGGCAGATGGCCGGGGGACCCTGTCACACCTGCATCGGGCTGGCCAAGAGATGGGAGCTAGGTGGGTGCAGGCCAGCGGGGAGGTAACCTCTACTGCAACCTTCTCTGGTAGGCAGGTGAGGCTGTGGGCGGCTGGGACGGTGCCCTCAGGCCCGGCAGAGTTGAATCCCCCATCCAGAAGGCAGTGCAGACCTGGCAGGGCTCTGACCCAATCCCAGCTGCCCCTCGTTCCACTGTGTGGCCTGGGGACTCCCCCATGCATCTTTGAGAAACAGGTCTCTTCTCTATGACATGGCAAACCTCCCGAGGGGAATGTTATAAAGGTCGTTAGCATTTAAAGCATCAGATACTAATCATGATAACAAACTGTGAGCTGACTATTTGCTTTGCCTTAGACGCAGTGTTTGAACACAATTGCCTCATTCACACTGAAATCTGAATCCAGATCAGATTCCAGAGTCTTTGTGACTGCTGTCCCTCCCACCAATAATACTTCAGCAGCTGCCATTGATTGATCAGCTGCCATCTATTGATCAGCCTCTGGCAGGCAGTGGGCAAGGTGGTTTACGTACTTCATCTTGTCTGATCGTCACAACAGCCCTGTAAGTGAGTACTGTTAACGCGATCCCCACTTCACAGATGAGGAAACCGCAACTCAGAGAGGGCAAGTGACGTCCCCAAAGTCACACAGCTGGTTTGTGGCAGAACCAAGATTTGAGCCAGGCCTGTGCAACTCTGGGAGACATGCTTGCAGCCACTCTTGTCTCCTAAAAGACTCTGGTAAAGAAATGCTCGAATTATTGACCATATATTAAAATTCTCAAACATATTAATGTTTAAATATTCTGAAACTCACAATATATGAATTCTACAAACTTGAACTTTGATTACAGAACAGAGAGAATTCTATAGTTAATGGCAACAGAATATTTCCTCTCAATAATCATTTCATTCCTTTACTCTTATGACTTTTCCAGTAGTGAACCTTTATATTTTAATATTAAAAAAGAATGGTATGGGAAATAAAGTCTTTCTTTTTAAGTATTTGTTTGGAGATTGTTTTAGATATTCAAGAATTGGAAAAATAGTAGAGTTCCAACCTCCCCTTATGTTACATCTTACATGATAAAAAGCTATAACAAACCTAGGCAGCGTATTAAAAAGCAGAGGCATCGCTTTACCGACAAAGATCCATAGTCAAAGCTGCGGTTTTCCCAGTGGTCATGTCCAGATGTAAGAGCTGGACCACAAAAAAGGTTGAGTGCCAAAGAACTGATGCTTTCAAACTATGGTGCTGAAGACTCGCAAGTCTCTTGGACAGTCAGGAAATCAAACCAGTTGATCCTAAAGGAAATCAACCCTGAATATTCGTGGGAAGGACTGATGCTAAAGCTGAAGCTCCAATCCTTTGGCCACCTAATGCAAAGAGCCAGCTCATTGGAAAAGACCCTGATGCTGGGAAAGATTGAGGGCAAGAGGAGAAGGGGGCAACAGAGGATGAGACCGTTGAATGACCTCTCTGACTCAGTGGACCTGAGTTTGAGCAAAAGCAGGGAGATAGTGAAGGACAGGGAAGTCAAGTGTGTTGCAGTTCATGGGGTCGCAAAGAGTCAGACACGACTGAATACCAACCGCCACCCATGGTTAAATAAGTCAGAATGATGTTTACCTTGTGGGAGTAGGCGCTGCTGTGCTGTGAGACTTCTGGAGAAACTAGAAATGCTTTGCATGTAGATCAGATAATGATTATGTGGTGCACACACAGGTAAAACCTCAAGGACCCTGGTCTGCTGCAGCGGTGTAATTCCCCTGTAGCTCAGCCCCTTGTGGATTATAATTACTTACTCCAGATGAAACACACATTGTGAAGGGGCTCAAAACTTAGAGCAGAGATCTGCATTAAGGGTGAGTTTTCTTCCTTTTATACTGTCTGGAACTATGCCCCAAGCATGGACCCTAGTCCCAAATCAGTCCTGTGTGGGGAGCTAAAACTGTGATAGAAACCTTGCCATCTTCCTGGTTGGAGGAAAACAACCCAGGCTGGCTGGAGTGTGAGGGAGAAATCCTGAGGGAGAGAGCCAAGAATAGGCTTATCCAACCACGTGCAGGAACCCCCATGAGTCCCAGTCTCACCCTGAGCTATACGTGCAGGATGAACTCAAAACAGCCAAGGTGAGCACCCAGCTGAGCACTGAAATGAGACATGACCCTCTCCTCCCATAGAAGGCAAGACGAATCTCACGGTCTGAAGCCCACTGGGCTCTTGCAGCTAAAACAAACACATTGGCATTCCTCAAAGGATTTTAACAAAACCCAGAGGCTGTACAACATAGCATTCATGATGCAATCACACCCATGTTGTGATCCAAAAATTATTTCACATGTGAAGGGACAGGAAATTTAAGCCCATGCTCAAAGGATGAAACAATCAACAGATGGAAACACCAAGAAGATTCAAGCATTGGGATGGTTGGACAGAGAATTCAAAGCAGCTACTACAACCCTACTCAGTGAGGTAAAGAAAAACACATCTGAAATGAATGAGAAGATAGGAAATCTTGGCAGAAAAGGTATTGAGAGAGGATATTGAAGTTTTAGACCTAATGAATAAAATATGTGAAATTTTAGAAAATCAGTGGATAGACTCACTAGAATGAACGTGACAGAGTCAGTAAGTCTTCAGATCAGTCAAAATTACCCAATCTGAAGAAAATGGAGAAAAAAAGACTGAGAAAGAAAATGGACAGATCATGAGGAATCGGAAGACAACATCAAGAGACTGAACACATTCTAACTATACTCCAGAAGAAAAGGGGAACAGGTGGAGTAGAGAAATCTTTGAAGACATGTGTCCTAAAATTTCCCATATTTAGTAAAAGATCAACATTTGTGGACTCAAGAGCTCAGAGAACCCCACACACGATAAATCCAAAGAAACCATATGTAGACGCATCATAAGCAGAGTGATAAAAGCAAAGAGGAAGAAAAACTCCTGAATGGAGCTAGAGAAAAATGACACATTTTGTACAGGGGTAAACAATTTCAAAGACCTCAGGTTTCTTATTATAAATCATGGGGGCTAGAAGATCCCACTGGAGTGCTAAAAGTGGGAGGGGGGATCTGTAAATACAGGATTCTTTAACTCTTGAAGATACTTTTAAGTTCCTTAAAATACAGAGGACTATCTGAAGCAAATTTCAAAACACTGGTGAGGTTTCTTTTGTATGACAACCGTAAAAATTTTTTAATGGGGAGACCTGTAGAAAGGGACCTACACGGTTGAGACCTTTCTATATTTCACCAAAAAAGGGGGAGGGGGGGCTTCCCTGGTAGCTCAGAGAATAAAGAGTCTGCCTGCAATGCAGGAGACCTGGGTTCGATCCCTGGGTCAGGAAGATCCCCTGGAGAAGGAAATGGCAACCCACTCCAGTATTCCTGCCTGGAAGAGAAACCTGGTAGGCTATAGTCCATGGGGTCGCAAAGAGTCAGACATGACTGAGTGACTTCGCTTCAGAACAAAATTAATTCTAATTAGGCTGAGAAAGGTTAGATATGCATACTGCAATTCCAGAAGTAACCATACACACACACACACACACACACACACACACACACACACAGACGAGAAGCATAGCCAGAAAACCCGTAGATAAATTGAAAGTGAATACTTAAAGTATTCAAATAATCCAGAAGCATGCAGAGAAGTCAGAAAAGAGGAACAAAAATTAGAAAGGACCAATAGTGTTAATTCTAAACACTCTGCTGCTGCTGCTGCTGCTGCTGAGTCACTTCAGTCGTGTCCGACTCTGTGTGACCCCATAGACGGCAGCCCACCAGGCTCCCCCGTCCCTGGGATTCTCCAGGCAAGAACACTGGAGTGGGTCACCATTTCCTTCTCCAATGCATGAAAGAGAAAAGTGAAAGTGAAGTCGCTCAGTCTGTCCAACTGGTAGCGACCCCATGGACTGCAGCCCAGCAGGCTACTCCATCCTTTGGATTTTCCAGGCAAGAGTACTGGGATGGGGTGCCATTGCCTTCCCCATCACTCTAATTACATAAAAATAGGAAATTTATCAAATGGATTAAAAAAAATTAAGACCCAATCATGTGCTACCAACAAGAGATTCTTTTTTCAAACAGGTTTTGTAAAAAGGTTTGTTTGTTTGTTTGTTTTTACTTGTCTGTTTGTCTTTTGGCCTTGCAGTGGGGCTTGCAGGATCTTAGGTCTCCCACCAAGGACTGAACCCATGCCGTCCACAGCGAAAACATGGAATCCAAACCACTGGACCACCAGGGAATTCCCTGATTTTAAATATAATGACACAAATAAGTTGAAAGTAAATCAACTAAAAATAATAATCATAAGGTGGCCAGTGACATATTCATATTAATTAAGGTGTATACCATACAGTAAACTTTAAGAAAAAGAGTGCTACCAGAGATAGAGCCAATTTAATACAATAGCAGAGATGATAAATCAGGAAGATAAAACAATTATACATTTTAATCTACCTAGTAATAGAGCCTCAAAACACATAAAATGAAATTGACAGGGTAAATGGAAGAATTAGACAAGCTCACAATCATAAAGGGAGATTTTAACTCCTCTCTCAGCAATTAATAAAACAAATATACAAAAAAAAAAAACCCAGTAAAGATATGAAAAGTACAAACAACACTATTAGTCACTTTGATCTAATTGGTATTTATGAAATAGTGCACCCAGCAACTGCAGGGAACACACTCCTTTCAAATGCACATTCACCAAGATAGACCACATGCTTGGCCATAAAACATGTCTCAGTAACTCTTAAAGGATGGAAAGCATGCAGAGTGTCATCTCTGACCACAACTGAATCTAATTAGGGATTAATAACAAGGCATCTAGGAAAACCCCAAATATCTATAAATGACTCATGAATCTACAAACAATTTATGAATTCAAGATGAAATCACAAGGGAAATTAGAAAGTAATTCAAATTGAATGATAATGAAAATCTGTCATATCAAAAATCAGTGGGATGCCATAAAAGCCCTGATTCAAGGGGGAGCTCAGAACTTTATATACGCTGGAAGACACAGTCTAAAATTCATTACCCACTGATTCACCTTGGGAAGCTAGAAAAAGAAGAGCCAAGTAAAGCCAAATGAAGAAACAAGAAGGAAATAAAAAGAACAGAGACCAGTGAAATAAAGAACAGACCACAGAGGAAAAAAACAAAGTCACAGCCTGCTTCTTGAGAAGATCAACAAAACTCCTAAACTCCTAGCTAGACTGTTGAAGCAAAAGAAGGAGACAGGAACTGATGAGTGTCAGCACCAGCATCAGAACGTGGCAGAGTATCATCATCACAAATCCTGCAGATAAAGGGTATCTACAGAAAGGAGCCTTTCTATACCAACAAGCTCAAAAATTTCAATGAAATGGACAAATGCGAGGAAAACGCAAACAAAAAACCGATACAAGAAGAAACAGAAAATCTGATAGCTGTATATCTGTAAACAAAATTTTATTGATGATATTTTTTAAAACCTTCCAAAAAAGAATATCCAGAGTTAGATGATTTCACTGGTTAATTTTATCAAACATTCAAGGAAGAGATAAATTAGTTATACACAATTAAAATTTTTTTTTTACTTTACAATATTGCATTGGTTTTGCCATACATTGACATGAATCAGCCATGAGTGTACATGTGTTCCCCATCCTGAACCCCCTCCCACCTCCCTCCCCATCCCATTCCTCTGGGTCATCCCAGTGCACCAGCCCCAAGCACCCTGTATCACGCATCGAACCTAGACTGGTGATTCATTTCACATATGATAATTTACATGTTTCAATGCCATTCTCCCAAATCATCCCACCCTCGCCCTCTCCCACAGAGTCCAAAAAACTGTTCAATACATCTGTGTCTCTTTTGCTGTCTCGTATACAGGGTTATTACTACCACCTTTCTAAATTCCATATATATGCGTTAGTATACTATATTGGTGTTTTTCTTTCTGGCTTACTTCACTATGTATAACAGGATCCAGTTTCATCCACCTCATTAGAACTGATTCAAATGTATTCTTTTTAATGGCTGAGTAGTATTCCATTGCATATATGTACCACAGCTTTCTCATCCATTCATCTGCTGATGGACATCTAGGTTGGTTCCATGTCCTGGCTATTATAAACAGTGCTGTGATGAACACTGGGGTACATGTGTCTCTTTCAATTCTGGTTTCCTCTGTGTGTATGCCCAGCAGTGGGATTGCTGGGTTGTATGGCTAGCAAAGTAATGCTCAAAATTCTCCAAGCCAGGCTTCAGCAATATGTGAACCATGAACTTCCTGATGTTCAAGCTGGTTTTAGAAAAGGCAGAAGAACCAGAAATCAAATTGCCAACATCCACTGGATCATGGAAAAAGCAAGAGAGTTCCAGAAAAATGTCTATTTCTGCTTTATTGACTATGTGAAAGCCTTTGACTGTATGGATAACAATAAACTGTGGAAAATTCTTAAAGAGATGGGAATACCAGACCACCTGATCTGCCTCTTGAGAAGCCTATATGCAGGTCAAGAAGCAACAGTTAGAACTGGACATGGAACAACAGACTGGTTCCAATAGGAAAAGGAGTGCGTCAAGACTGTATATTGTCACCCTGCTTATTTAACTTCTATGCAGAGTACATCATGAGAAACGCTGGGCTGGAAGAAGCACAAGCTGGAATCAAGATTGCTGGGAGAAGTGTCAATAACCTCAGACTGTCTCTTATACACATCTTGTGAGACTTCTGGAGAAACTAGAAATGCTTTGCATGTAGATCAGATAATGATTATGTGGTGCACACACAGGTAAAACCTCAAGGACCCTGGTCTGCTGCAGCGGTGTAATTCCCCTGTAGCTCAGCCCCTTGTGGATTATAATTACTTACTCCAGATGAAACACACATTGTGAAGGGGCTCAAAACTTAGAGCAGAGATCTGCATTAAGGGTGAGTTTTCTTCCTTTTATACTGTCTGGAACTATGCCCCAAGCATGGACCCTAGTCCCAAATCAGTCCTGTGTGGGGAGCTAAAACTGTGATAGAAACCTTGCCATCTTCCTGGTTGGAGGAAAACAACCCAGGCTGGCTGGAGTGTGAGGGAGAAATCCTGAGGGAGAGAGCCAAGAATAGGCTTATCCAACCACGTGCAGGAACCCCCATGAGTCCCAGTCTCACCCTGAGCTATACGTGCAGGATGAACTCAAAACAGCCAAGGTGAGCACCCAGCTGAGCACTGAAATGAGACATGACCCTCTCCTCCCATAGAAGGCAAGACGAATCTCACGGTCTGAAGCCCACTGGGCTCTTGCAGCTAAAACAAACACATTGGCATTCCTCAAAGGATTTTAACAAAACCCAGAGGCTGTACAACATAGCATTCATGATGCAATCACACCCATGTTGTGATCCAAAAATTATTTCACATGTGAAGGGACAGGAAATTTAAGCCCATGCTCAAAGGATGAAACAATCAACAGATGGAAACACCAAGAAGATTCAAGCATTGGGATGGTTGGACAGAGAATTCAAAGCAGCTACTACAACCCTACTCAGTGAGGTAAAGAAAAACACATCTGAAATGAATGAGAAGATAGGAAATCTTGGCAGAAAAGGTATTGAGAGAGGATATTGAAGTTTTAGACCTAATGAATAAAATATGTGAAATTTTAGAAAATCAGTGGATAGACTCACTAGAATGAACGTGACAGAGTCAGTAAGTCTTCAGATCAGTCAAAATTACCCAATCTGAAGAAAATGGAGAAAAAAAGACTGAGAAAGAAAATGGACAGATCATGAGGAATCGGAAGACAACATCAAGAGACTGAACACATTCTAACTATACTCCAGAAGAAAAGGGGAACAGGTGGAGTAGAGAAATCTTTGAAGACATGTGTCCTAAAATTTCCCATATTTAGTAAAAGATCAACATTTGTGGACTCAAGAGCTCAGAGAACCCCACACACGATAAATCCAAAGAAACCATATGTAGACGCATCATAAGCAGAGTGATAAAAGCAAAGAGGAAGAAAAACTCCTGAATGGAGCTAGAGAAAAATGACACATTTTGTACAGGGGTAAACAATTTCAAAGACCTCAGGTTTCTTATTATAAATCATGGGGGCTAGAAGATCCCACTGGAGTGCTAAAAGTGGGAGGGGGGATCTGTAAATACAGGATTCTTTAACTCTTGAAGATACTTTTAAGTTCCTTAAAATACAGAGGACTATCTGAAGCAAATTTCAANTCTTTAGGGTTTTCTATGTAGAGGATCATGTCATCTGCAAACAGTGAGAGTTTTACGTCTTCTTTTCCAATCTGGATTCCTTTTATTTCTTTCTCTGCTCTGATTGCTGTGGCCAGAACTTCCAAAACTATGTTGAATAGTAGTGGTGAGAGTCTTGTTCCTGTCTTGTTCCTGACTTTAGGGGAAATGCTTTCACTGAGGACAATGTTTGCTGTGGGTTTGTCATATATAGTTTTATTATGTTGATGTATGTTCCTTCTATTCCTGCTTTTTGGAGGGTTTTTATCATAAATGGATGTTGAATTTTGTCAAAGGCTTTCTCTGGATCTATTGAGATAATCATATGGGTTTTATTTTTCTGTTTGTTAATGTGATGTATTACATTGATTGATTTGCAGATATTGAAGAATCCTTGCATCCCTGGGATAAAACCCACTTGGTCATGTTGTATGATCTTTTTAATATGTTGTTGGATTCTGTTTTCTAGAATTTTGTTAAGGATTTTTGCATCTATGTTGGCCTGTAGTTTTCTTTTTTGTGGCATCTTTGTCTGGCTTTGGTATCAGGGTGATGGTGGCTTCATAGAATGAGTTTGGAAGTTTACCTTCCTCTGCAACTTTCTGGAAGAGTTTGAGTAGGATAAGTGTTAGCTCTTCTCTAAATTTTTGGTAGAATTCAGCTGTGAAGCCGTCTGGTCCTGGGCTTTTGTTTGCTGGAAGATTTCTGATTACGGTTTCAATTTCCATGCTTGTGATGTGTCTGTTAAGCTTTTCTATTTCTTCCTGGTTCAGTTTTGGAAAGTTGTACTTTTCTAAGAATTTGTCCATTTCTTCCAAGTTGTCCATTTTATTGGCATATAATTGCTGATAGTAGTCTCTTATGATCCTTTGTATTTCTGTGTTGTCTGTTGTGATCTCTCCATTTTCTTTCCTAATTTTGTTTATTTGATATTTCTCCCTTTGTTTCTTGATGAGTCTGGCTAATGGTTTGTCAATTTTATTTATCTTCTCAAAGAACCAACTTTTGGCTTTGTTAATTCTTGCTATAGTCTCTTTTGTTTCTTTTGCTTTTATTTCTGCCCTAATTTTTAAGATTTCTTTCCTTCTACTAACCCTGGGGTTCTTCATTTTTTCCTTTTCTAGTTGCTTTAGGTGTAGTTAGGTTATTTATTACTTTTTTTTTTTTTTGGAAAATGAAGGAAACATTGCTAACTCATTTTAAGGCCAGCAGAATCCTAATATTTAAAAAAATGAAAAATATATATTTTAAAAACCTGGAAAAGATATTAAATTAAAAGAAAATTGTGGCCCAACATCCTTCATAAACATGGACACAAAAATCCTTTAAAATATTACCTAGTCAAATCTCACAATACGTAAAAATAACATATTAGGACTAAGAAGGGTGTAAGCTTGGCTAAACATTTGAAAATCAATTACAATAACTCAAAATATTAACTAAATAGAGTTTAACTTCATGAACTTTAAAATAAATACAGAGAAAACATTGCATCAAATTTGACACCCATTCTTAATGAAACGATTTCAGCAAACTAGGAGAGGCTTTCTATTCCATTTAGGATGAAATCCACACTTCACTCTTGTCACTGTGCCCCTGTGCTCAGCGTCTCAGGGATGTCTAGCTCTTCGTGACTCCATGGACTGTAGCCCTAGGCTCCTTTTTCCATGAGATTCTCCAGGAAAGAATACTGGAGAGGGCTGCCATTTCCTACTCCAGGGTATCTGCCCTACTCGGGGATTGACCCCATGTCTGTTGTATCTCCTGCATTGGCAGGCAGGTTCTTTAACACTGCACCACCCAGGAAACCCACTGATCTCACTGGGGGTGGGGGACTTCAATTTCCTCAAAGGGCTGTGCCCTTTCCCTTCTCCAGGCCCTTCTCATTAGAACACATGGAACATCTAGGGTATTAGCGTGGTAGGGCTTCCATCATAACAAGTCTCACAGACGATGTAGCTAAAACCACAGAGATGTGTTGTCTTGGTTCTGGAAACTGGAAGCCCAAGATCCAGGAGTCAGCAGGGCCTCTTCTTTCTCAGACCTCCATCCTTGGATATCTTCACAGAGTCTTCCCTCTGGATGTCTCTGTGTCTAACTGCCTCCCAGGCAGCTCAGTGTTAAAGAATCTGCCTGCCAATGCAGGAGATGCAGGTTTGATTCCTCAGTCAGGAAGATACTCTAGAGGAGGAAATGGCAGCCCACTCCAGTATTCTTGCTGGATAATCTCAGGGGGTCTAAAAGGGTCAGACACAACTGAACAGCTGAGCACACACACCTGTTGGGTCAGAGCCAAACCTAAGAACCTCATTTTAACCAGATTACATCTGGTCCATCCAGTCAAAGCTATGTTTTTCCAGTAGTCACGTACGAATGTGAGAGTTGGACCATAGAGAAGGCTGAGAGCTGCAGAACTGATGCATTCAAATTGTGGTGTTGGGAAAGACTCTTGAGAATCCCTTGGACTGCAAAGAGATTAAATCAGTCCATCCTAAAGGTAATCAATCCTGAATATCCACTGGAAAGACTGATACTGAAGCTGAAACTCCAATACTTTGGCCACCTGATGCAAAGAACCAACTCACTGGAAAAAGCCCTGATGCTGGGAAAGACTGAGGGCAGAAGGAGAAGGATGTGGCAGAGGATGAGATGGTTAGACAGCATCACTGACTCGATAGACATGAATTTGAGCAAGCTCCAGGAGATAGTGAAGGACAGGGAAGTCTGGTGTCCTATAGTCCTTGGGGTCACAAAGAGTTGGACACAGTTTAGTGACTAACCAACATCTACAAAGATCCTGTCTCCAAATAAGGTCCCATTCTGAGTGAGGAGTGGGGGAATTTAGGAAGGGGGATACAATTTGGCTCATCACAGTCACTCCTTCTAGATCTTTCTTCTCCTTTCCCACTGTACTTCTCACCTTACTCTTTCATCAGGAGGCATTTCCAGGAACCCCACGCCAGATCAGCCCCCAGTAAAAGACACAAGTCTGGTTCTTACTTCTGGAAAACTCCCCACCCACCCACCTTAGTGTCTGAGCTAATCCAGATTTGCATGAAGAGCCAGGACCCATCTGTGCTCAGTGAGTATTTATTGTGTGAGTGCCTGATGGGTAGATGGATGAATGAGTGATTGAATGAATGAATGAGTGGGTGGACCTGGCCATGCTGCTCCTCCACGCCTCCCTGCCCAGACCTGGAGGGTGCAGGGATGTCTGTAGCCTGTGGATTTTAGAGAGTTTGTCCTGTGCCCCCAGGGAGGTCTTGGGAAACCCAAAGTGGCTGTTATTTTACCTTCTGGAGCTGGAAGGTGATCATACAGATCTATGTTTAGCAGCAAGGTTGGCTCGAGGCCACTGCCAGATAGACGGGCCTGGGTTCTGGGTTCCTGGAGACAAGCCCTCAGGCTTCCCCAGCTCTCCTGTGGCTGCCCTGACCCACTTTCCCCTGCCAGGCTCCCTGGGTGGGCGGGAGGGCCGTGGAGCCTAGGGGCTGAGTGCTGTGTTGTGCAGGCAGGGTACTAAGCCCTGACTCACGAGTCATGGGACAGAAGTTGACCGTAAAGTGGAGAGGCAGCCCCCAACTTCCCGGGCCCTATAGGCACTTCCTGAGGGGGGCAGGCACCGCCTGCCACTGTGGGAAGGAGCCCTAGAGAGCTGGATTTGAGTCCTGCTGCACCCCATGCTGACTGGGGGCCCCAGGCAGCCCCCTGGACTTTACTAAGCCTCCATGTCCTCCCCATACCCTCCTCCAGCTTGGGTGCTGCCATAAGCGAGGTGAGCACAGCGTGGCCTGAGGTCTGGGGTCCTTACCCCCTGGGCTCGGGGAGACTGGTAGGCATGGAGACCGGCAAGGAGGGCAGAGTGGCCACATGGCCTCTGTCCTTCCCTGACCCCTGTGTCCCATAGCAGCTCCTGTGTTCTCTGGTCAGGGGACCGCACTCCAGCTGCTGGTACCAGTACCCACTCAGAGGACTCCCTGGGAATTGTCAGAGGGGGAAGAGGGACGGACGGTTCAGGAAGGGTACAGGTGCGCCAGCCCCTTGCCCTTGATAGGTGTGACGCCCATGTCTCACGAAATCGCCCCCTCTGGGCTCCCTTCCCCTCTGCCCTGCTGCCCAGGGTCACTTCCTAATAAACCCCTCCCACAGGACCCCCCTCTCAGGGTCTTTTTGGGGAACACTCCCTGGGATGGGTAACTGGTAAGGTTTGGGGCAATCAAGCAGGCTGAGATGGCAGAGGGTGCGTGGATGGTGGGGTTCTGGAGATGATGTCTTCTCCCGATGTGAGCCGGCGGGGGTATGAGGGGTCCCTACCATCTGCAGAGTGGGAGGCAGGCAGCCCTGCACCCTCCTGCTCCAGCCTCACCCCTCCCCCAGCCAAGGGGAGCAGGGGGCAGCTTGGTATAAAGCCTCTCTCTGCGTCCAAGCCGTCTCAAGGGAGACGCATATGTGACCAGGACCCCGGCCTCACGTCCCCCCTGTACTGCATTACCTGGCTGGTACAATGGGATGCTAGAGGCTCATGGAGCAAAATGTACCTTCAGTAGAAAGTTTTGAAGGGCCTGGCACAGGGTTGCCCCCATGGTGGGCAGGACCTTAAGGGAATGTACATTTTTGCAGGGCGACAAACTGAGTCACCTCAAATTAGCATGGCAGAATTGCTCTGATCCAGGACTGCTTGTCCCACAAGAGAAACCCCAGGCCAGCCAGCTGGGGCCACTGGCTTTTCAAGCTGCACCCCCCCCCCATTCCTCAGGACCCAGGGCTCTGGGTGACCCTACCAGAAGACCCCACACGTGGTCACAGCACCCAATTGACCCCACATAGGAATCTGCCTACAATGCAGGAGACCTGTGTTCGATTCCTGGGTCAGGAAGATCCCCTGGAGAAGGAAATGGCAACCCACTCCAGTATACTTGCCTGAAGAATCCCACGGACAGAGGAGCCCGCGGGCTACACACAGTCCATGAAGTGGCCAAGAGTCAGACACGACTGAGTGACTGACACTTCCACGTCACTTTCCATAACAAATGGCCATAGGCTGGGTGACTTTTACAGTAGAGGTGTCTTCTCTCACAATCTGGAGGCCAGAAGTCCAGAATCAAGGTGTGGGTGGGACCTTGCTTCCTCCTGGGTAGGGCTCTGGGAGTGAGTGCTTCCTGTCTCTTCCAGCTTCTGGGGCTCCAGGCTCCCCTGGGCTGTGGCGCACCCCCCCAGCCTCCGCCTTTGTCATCACGTGGCTTCCTCCTCTCGTCTCTACAGTCTCTCTCTGCCTCCCTCTTAGAAGGACCCTTGTTTGGACTTAAGCTGATTCAGGGTGACCTTATCTCAAGACCCTTCACTTAATCACACCCCCAAAAGCCCTTTCCCCAATAAGGTCATACTCACAGGTATGAGGATAAAGGTGTAGGCACAGCTTTATGTTTTAATTTATTTTTTGTTGTTATTTTTGTGTGTCCCTGTTCCTTATTTTTGTTAGCAATTGCGTCCCAGGCATTTTGTTAAACTTTTTATTTTCTGCTGGGGTTTAGCCAACTAACAATGCTATGGTAGTCACTGCGGATGGGGACTGCAGCCATGAAAGCTAAAGACACTCACTCCTTGGAAGAAAAGCTATCACCAACCTAAACAGCATATTGAAAGGCAGAGGCATTATTTTGCCGACAAAGGTCCATCTAGCCAAAGTTATGGTTTTTCCAGTAGTCATGTATGAATGTGAGAGTTGGACTGTAAAGAAAGCTGAGTGCCAAAGAATTGATATTTTCAACTGTGGCTCTGGAGAAGACTCTTGAGAGTCCCTTGGACTGCAAGGAGATCCAACCAGTCCATCCTAAAGGAGATCAGTCCTGGGTGTTCACTGGAAGGACTGATGCTGAAGCTGAAACTCCAGTACTTAGGCCACCTGATGTGAAGAACTAACTCGTTTGAAAAGATCCTAATGCTGGGAAAGATTGAAGGCAGGAGGAGAAGGGGACGACAGAGGATGAGATGGTTGGATGGCATCACCGACGTGATGGACATGAATTTGAGCTTGCTCCGGGAGTTGGTGATGAACAGGGAAGCCTGCTGTGCTGCAGTCCAAGGGGTCGCAGAGTCAGAAACCACTGAGTGACTGAACTGACCTGAACTGATGATGCTCGTCTCAGCTGAACAGGGAAGGGACTCAGCCACATGTATACATACATCCATTCTCCCCCAAGCCCTCCTCCTACCCAGGCCAGCACAAAATATTGAGTCGGGCTTCTTGCTGGTTATCCACTTTAAATTTAGCAGTATGTACCTGACCTCTCCCACTCCCTAACTATCCCTTCCCCCCAAGCAGCCATAAGTTTGCTTTCCAACTCTTTGAGTTTCTTTTTGTTTTGTAGGCCTTCCCTCATAGCTCTGAGAGTGAAGACTCCACCTGCTATGCAGGAGATTTGGGTTCAATCCCTGGAGCCGAGAATGACTACCCACTCCAGTATTCTTGCCTGGAGAATCCCATGGACAGAGGATCCTGGCGGGCTGCAGTCCATGGGGNCTTCCCTCATAGCTCTGAGAGTGAAGACTCCACCTGCTATGCAGGAGATTTGGGTTCAATCCCTGGAGCCGAGAATGACTACCCACTCCAGTATTCTTGCCTGGAGAATCCCATGGACAGAGGATCCTGGCGGGCTGCAGTCCATGGGGTCACAAAGAGTCAGACATAACTCAGCGACTAACGCTTTCTGTTGGCAAGTTCATTTGTATCCTTTCTTTTTAGATTCTGCATATAAGGAATGTCATACGCTATTTCTCCTTCTCTGACGTACTTCTAAAGGTGGACCGTTTTTAAAGTCTTTATTTACAGTATTGTGTTGTTTCTGTTTTATGTTTTGGATCTCTGTCCAGGAGGCATGTGGGATCTTAACTCCCCAACCCTCACCCTCTGCCATGGAAGGCAAAGTCTTAAGCCCTGGACCACTAGGGACATCCCTGGACGTGGCATTTTGGAGGTCACCATTCAAGTGTCTACACTGCAGGTGTGAGGAGGTACAGGGAGAGTAGCAAATCCTTGGAGGGGAGAAGGAGGGGCTGGGGGTCATGTGGTTCAGCCCAGGCAACGCGTCGGAGGAGACTTAGGACATGCCCAGAAGGCCCGGAGTCCCCAGTATAGGGTGTGGGGTGAGGCCCACTTGCCCAGGTCTGAAGGCTGATGTACCCACCGCAGGGCTGGCCCCCTGATCACAGCTGGCTGGCCCTCTGCCTTTTCCCATGGAAATAGACATGGAGTTGCCTGGGAAATAACCCCAGAGTTTGGAGGTGGCCCAGGCCTTGGGGTGGGCCCAACATAGAAGTTGCGTGAATTCAGCAAGGTACTCAGCCTCCCAAAGCTTCAATTTCCCCACCTGTAAGTAGGATGATCTTGGCCCCAAAGCCCAGGGCTGCCATGAGGTCTGAAGATGGAGTGGGCCAGCCAGCACCAAGCCTGGCACCGGGCCCCTCCATTCTCGGGTGCAAGGCAGGTCCACACAAGGCCCCGGGGGCCACTCGGCTCTAGGTCATCAGCGGGTGCCTCCAGCCCTCCCCCATGGCCAATCTGCAGAGACCCGAGGGCTGGGGAGCTGTGTCCGTACACTAAACCCTCATGCGTCGTCCAAGGTGAACGTCAAATAGATACATAAAGGTGGCAGAGGCAAAAATGCAGACTGTGTGCGCTTTATGTGAGTGATTAAAATTCTTTGGCTGGCCACGTTTCATCCCACCTCCAAGAGAGAAACAGTTCTTATTAAACCCAAATGCAATGTGTCAGGTGGGGCTGGTCGTTAGGTGGAATTTCCCCTGTTAAGCTTAGCCCAGAATGAGGGCGGCATCTTCAAAGGGGCCTGCGGATCTCCGCCCAGCCCCACAGCAGGGCCCACAGCCCTGGCCTCCCCAGGGCTCAGCTCCCCACTCCACCCCNGATGGGCGGTGCTGAGGGATGCTCCATGTCCCCCTCACTGAGCAGACCCTGGGCTGCCTGGGTTGGAGTGCTGTCTCTTATACACATCTAGATGTGTATAAGAGACAGCCCCTGGCCCCAGCACAAGGCCCAGCCCTGTGGCTCTCCGGCATGGTGGCCCCAGAGGACCGGGAACCAGCCTCCCTTCTGTGAAACTGGATCTGAGTGTGCGCCACAGGAGACGGCAACCCACTCCAGTATTCCTGCCTGGAGAATCCCACGGACAGAGCCTGACGGGCTACGCAGGGTCGCCAAGAGTCGGACACGACTGAGCAATGAACATTTCCACTTTTTACTCGAAATACTGAAGGTTAGGTTTCCACCGTATGAAGTCGGGAGGCACAGTTCTGCCCAGAGGGAGGTCTGATTCGTACGGTGAAGCCCACCCGCCATGGTCTCTCACCTGTCGTGATACTCCCACCTGGTGCCAGCACCCGGTCTGGCTCTTGCCCAACATGAGGGACCCGCACTCTTGCCTGTTGCCCGCCGGGGACTTTCCTGTCCAGGGATGTCTGCCTTTGGCTCAGGGTTTCTGGATAATGTCTAGTGAGTCTATGGAAGACACTCGAGACATGAACTTCCATGGTGGTCCAGGGGCTAAGACTGTACTTCCAGTGCAGGGGCCCTGGGTTCAATCCCTGGTCAGGGACTCATATGCTGAAACTAAGCTCACATGTTGCAGATCCTGCATGCCGCAACTAAGACCTGGGCAACCAAATAAATAAATATTAGAAAGAAAGTCTTGAGGCAAATTCTGCTTCCAGCTCTGTTGGCGTTCTTGGTCCTGGGCTGACCCTCCCCTCCCTCCCCCCCCGGGATGGCCATTACATTTGGACAGTACAGTTGAGGCGGCTCTTGACCAATGCTGGATAGGCAGCCACGTGTCACCACAGTTCTCAGAGAAGGAGGCTCAGAAAGGAGCCACAAGGAAGGTCTGCTGGGTCAGCAGCAAGTAGGTGGGGGTCTTCGGAGCATGCTGGGCCCACTGAGCAGAGATCAGAGCCCAGGACACTGATGCTTCTGGAAGCTGTGGGCCAGGCATCCAAAGGAGGTCCCCAAATTGTGGGTGGGATGTGATTCCAGACGTTGAGCGTTGCTGGAATACATGATCCAGCCAGAGTACAGAGCATCGCTTTTCCCCAGACACCCAGCTGGGTACCAGAAAGACTTTCCTTAGGGGTAAGGATGCCATCTTGAGGCAAGACCCACTTTAGGGTCCCCCCACAGACTTAAGCCCTCACAGGATCCAGCTGAGACGGTATAGGAAGGGAACCTTCCCGAGTTTGTGGGATGTGGGAGCACTTGGGCTCCCTAATACCCACTAACAGTGTGTGATGTCAAGGAGGTACAAGTTCAGGGGAGCAGAAGGAAAGGGAGCTACTCACCAGAATAAATACCGACATTCCTCACATAAATAAATACAACATCCTCAGAGGGGTGAAAGAGGAGAGACTATCCTCAGGATATACCCCTCATAAAGTCTAGCGCACAATAAAAAATTAGCAGATACGAAGAAAACAACAGGAAAACGTGACCCATAGTCAAGAAGAAAGCAGTCAATTAAAATGAACCACTTGATGACTCATGGGCCAATAAAATCATCACAAGGGCACCAAGGAACTAACTATGAAAATAGAAACTTGGTGAACTGATTTCATCAAAGGTGAAATATTCTGGACTTCAAAAAAAAAGATAGTAAAGAAATCTGAAAGGCAGATCACAGACGAAGAGAGAAGACTCACATGGCATCTCTTGACAAAAGGAGTTTTATTCAGAAGACATACAAGACTCTTAAACTCAATCATAAAATAAACAACCCAATAAAAATGTGGGCACAGGATACGAACTTACACTCCCCAAAGGAGACATCTAACTGGCCAATAAATAGGTGAAACGCTGCTCACCACCGTGAGTAATCACGGGAACGCGAATTGAAACCGCAGTGAGGTAACACCGCACTCACTAGGATGGTTTGTGGTCAAGATGGGTGTCACCACGCGCCAGCCAGGATACAGGACATCTGAGATCCTCATACACGGATGGGGGGCGGGGGGGCAAGTCCAGTTGCCCTTCCACTTGAAGAATATGGCAGCCTGTGAAAGCCATGTTTCCCAGAACCTTTGTCATGGTAACGAACCACCCCCAGTCCCTCCATCTCAGAGGCCTGCAGTAGCAGAGGAATGTGTTCAGTGCACTTGACCGGCCTCCCAGAAGGCCGGAGGCAACTGCTGCTCCCCCTGGGGACACAGGCCCTGGAGGCAGCCGTCCGGGGAGCTCTGTCTACCCCGGGACGCTGATGCTGGCAAGCGCCGGAATCCTCCCTCTAGCCAATTAGCACTGGGATCGTCCCACCTACCGGTCTGTTGGCACCAGGACTGGGACCCCTCCGGCCAAACAGCTAGTCAGGCAGGGCACAGCCCCACCCACCAGCAGCCCAGCTGCCTTAAAAAACCCTGAGCCCACAGCCACCCCCAGGGACCCGGCCGTGTCCTCCAGCCCACCACTGGGCCGGCACCGGGGCCAGGATTCCCGGGGCCCCACTGCCAGAGACCCAGGGATAGCACTCCGGCCACCGGTGGGCAGGCGCCAGACTGGGACCCCCTGGACCTTGGCCTCACCCACCAGCTGGCAGACAACAGCCCCTGGGGTACCACAACCTGCCAGGTTAGGACAGCGGGCTGTCACCAGCTCCAGGACCGTCTGGGCCCCACTCCCCAGCAGGCCAGCCTCGGCGCCAGGACCCCCATGGCCCTGCAGCCAGAGACCCCTGGGACCTGACCTGACAGAATTACCATGTGATCCGGCAATTGCACTCCTGGGTGTTTGCGCAGAGAAAACAAAAACGCTGATTTGAAGAGATATGTGCGTTCCAGTGTTCATTACAGCGGTATTTACAATGGCCAAGATACTGCAGCAACCTAAGTCTCATCACTAGATGAATAGAGATGAGTTATGTATGTATATATATAAAAGATATGATATATATTATATACGTGTATATAATGGACTGTTACTGAGCCATAAAACCTAATGAAATCTCATCATTTGTAACAACATGTATGGACCCAGAGGGTATTATGCTAAGTGAAATAAGCCAGACAGAGAAAGACAAATACTGGATGATTTAATTAATATGTGCGAGCTAAACAACAAGACAGATGAACAAACACACAAAACAGAAGAAGAGCTACAGGTGGTTGCCAGGGGGAAGGATGTGGGGGAGGGAAGAAACAGGGGGTCGAGATCGAGAGGGACAGACTTCTAGCTGCAAAATGAATGAGTCATGGGTGTGGAATGTGCCATGCAGGGAACACGGTTGACAGACAGTAACCAGGCTTCTCACGGCAGTCATTTTGAGGCGTGCAGCAAAACGCGTCACTGAGCCGTGCAACAGGGGCTAGCACAGCTGCTGCTGCTGTTTAGCCGGTAAGTCAGGTCCGACTCTTTTGCGACCCCATGGACTGTAGCCGCCCAGGCTCTTCTGTCCGTGGGATCCCCAGGTAAGAATACTGGAATGGGTTGCCATTTCCTTCTCCGGCGGATCTTCCCAGCTCAGGGACCGCACCCACATCGTCTGCCTTAGCAGGTGGGTTCTTTACCGCTGAGCTAACAGGGAAGCCGCAACTAACAGAGTATGACATAGGGCAGTTATACTTCAGAAACAAACAACCTCATAGAAAAACAGATCAGATGGGTAGTTACCAGAGACAGGGGTGGGGTCAGCGGAATTGGCTGAAGGTGGTTATAAAATATAAACTATAAGATAAATAAGCAGAAGACATGTAATGTACAGCGTGATAACTACAGACACGGGATATTTTATATGATAAATATGACTAACACTACTGTATGACAGTTTTAAGATGGTAAATCCCAAGTTCTCATCCATCCCAAGGGAGAACATGTTTCTATTTCTTTAACTTAGTACCTATGTAAGATGATGGATGTTCGCTAAACTGATTGCGATAATCATTTCATTATGTGCTGCGTGCACGCATACTAAGTCGCTTCAGTGAGTCCGACTCTTTGTGACCCTAAGACTGTAGCCCGCCAGGCTCCTCTGTCCACGGGATTCTCCAAGTAAGAATACTGCCGTGGATTGCTGTGTCCTCCTCCAGGGGATCTTCCCGACCCAGGGATTGAACTCACATTTTCTGTCCCCTACATCAACAGCGGGGTGCTTTACCCACTAGCTCCATCTGGGAAACTAAACTTATTGTGACAATCATTTCAACATGTATATAAGTTAAATCATTATGCTGAATGCCTTAAAGTTTCACAGTGCTGTATGTCAATTATATCTCAATAAAGTTAGAAGGAGAAAAAAAAAAAAAACCCCACGTTATCAGCACGTGAATCAAGAGGAAAATACAACCAAAAATTTAGGAGAAAAATCTATCCACCCAACTGATCCAGAAATGACAACGATAGGATTAATAACCAGAACATTAAGACAGATATTGAAACTATATTCCAGCACCTTGGTAATGCCACATGAGAAGATTAGCAGGAATCAAAAGCTGGGTGAGAGGTCTATTTCTTTTTTTGGCTGCACACGGCGGCATGTGGAATCTTAGCTCCCTGACCAGAAATCCAACATGCACTGTCTTCATGGAAAGTGTGGAGTCTCAACCTCTGGACCACCAGGGAAATCCCAAGAGGTGTACCTTGGTACACCTGTAATACCTTTGCATGTATTCTGCAAACCTAAGATTATTCCCAAATTAAATGTTTATTTTCTTAAAAGCTAGAGGAAAAGTTGAACATGCTAAGTAGAAACATAAAAGATATAAAAAGATCCAATTTGAATTTCTGGTGAAAATGATACTGCATCAGATCAAATACACAGTGAATGGGATCATAGCAGATTAAACGTCATTGCAAAAGAGGGAGAAATAAACTTGAGCTCAGAAAAACAGAAATTACTCAAAATGAAACATGGAGCAAAAAAGACTGGCAAATTCACTGGAATCCCTAGAAGAGGGAGGTGAGGCAGATAAAGGTATTTGAAGAAATAATGGATAAAAAGTTTCTAACTTTGAGGAAAACTATAAACCTACAGGTGCAAGCAGCTCAACCAGAGGAGCCCTGGTGGGCTACAGTCCCTGAGGTCACAAAGATGGACACGAGGGAGGGACTAACGCTCTGAGGGTCGGGAATCCGGGAAGGGTTTTGCCGGGTGGTCCTGGGTCAGGACATCTTCGAGGCTGCAGTTACGATGCTGACCAGCACTGCGGTGTCTGAGGCTGGAGTACCAGGGCAGAGGGGAGACAGCCCGTCGCGGTGGGGAGCTCAAGGCTCCAGTCCCTGCTTGGCCCCTCGGCATCGGGTGCCTTTTGTGAGGTCACTTCCCTCCTCTGTGCCCTTCCCTTTTCTGTGCAGGGTGGGATTGGGAGAGGCGAGAACCGGCAAGCCTCCAGCCTTAGTACTCTCACCGGGTCTGGACTAAAGCAAAGAGCCTTCTGCATGGGACCAGGCACAGAGTCCCCCGGGTTCCTGGATTCAGAGAACCCAGGGCCGGTCTGTGCTGCCAGCCCCTGGTAGCCAGGGGCCAAGGCTGCCTGGACACCTGGCCTGGCAGCTTCTCAGCACTCACTTTCCCAGAAGCCAGCGTGGGAGGACCCGCAGGACCCGTTGTCCCAGAGACAGGCCATAGAGATCCCCGCGGAGCCTCCGGGGCTCGGGAAGCAGGTCCCAGAAGCTGGGAGCAGGACAGCCTGGCCTGCTTGGGAAGGAGGGCTTCCAGGACTGAGGGCTTCCCGCGGTAAAGCCGACCAGGAAATTCACACGGAGCCGCCACCCACAGTGCCACCTCCACGGCCTCTTCCAGCCTCCTGCTCTTCCCCAGCAGCACAGAAGCCCACACTAAGCTCAGAGGAAGCCACTGCTCTTAAAAGTGGCACCTTCTCACCAACTTTTCTCTCCTACCTCAAAGACAATTTTCTCCTGATGCTTCTGTTCATTCCCTAGCTCCTGCCCCATCTTTGCTGCCCCATGAGCTGCAGCACGCCGGGCTCCTCTGTCCGCCACCATCTCCCAGAGCTTGCGCAAATTCATGTCCATTGAGGCAGTGATGCTATCTAACCATCTCATCCTCTGTCGCCCTCTTCTCCTCCTGCCCTCAGTCTTTCCCAGCATCAGGCTCTATTCCAGTGAGTCGGCTCTTCACATCAGGTGGCCAAAGGATTGGAGCTCCAGCTTCAGCATCAGTCCTTCCCCAGCATTCAGCTCAGCACCTTCCTCCACCATGGACCCTGGACTCCTTGGGAACCTTTGGGCTGAACGTACCAAATGGCTTTCATTTATTCATATTCTTTGACTCAGCAGCTCCCTTTCTAGGAAATCCCCTCAATGAAATGCTTAAACATGTGAGAAATCTGAGCATCTACATAGGTTCACTGCAGTGATCAAGCAGTAAAAACTGGCAATGACCCAAATATACATCCCTGGAGATTGAACAGCACATCTGTGCGATTCTGCTGAGCAGTTCAGGAGCTGCTGTTCAGTGTCCAAAAGTTGTCATGATGTGCTGGTACCTGGAGAAAGTTCCAGAACTTCAAGTATTTGACCCACCAGCAGGCAATGGAATGTTCATCCCTGGGGAGAGGTCTGCAGGCATCCCAGGGTTATCTCTGAAGGCAGAGGCATCCATCAGGTGTTTTTTTTTTTTTTTTTTTTTTAACTTTTTCCACTTGTGCATTGCTATATTATTTGAATTGTTTAGGTGAGACACTTTGTTTACATAATCAGCAAAAGCAGTCATGGCATTTTACAGTTTATAACAGAGTTGCCCTACAAAGGTAGCCCCTGGAGTGAGGCAGCAGGTCTCAACCTCTGCCCCTGATATCTGGAAGCTGGGTCAGTTCCAATCTGTTCCCTGGAAAGAGGAAGAAAAGGAGCTAGATTTGGGTCTGGCAAGACGAGAGTCAAATTTGGAAAGCAAGCTGTCATACAGTTTGCTTTCTTGGAAAGGTTCTGGATTCTAGGAGTCTGGGGAGGTTAGAGGTATAGTGAAGGACACTTTGGTTGGCAAAGTACAGATGCCCAGCACAGACTCCCGGGGGTTGTTACATGATTCGTATAACTTGGAATTTCAGGGCTAGATCAGGCTGTCTTCAGGTGCAGCTGGATCCAGGCGCTTGAACAAAGCTCCTGAGGTTCTCTCCTCCTCCCGTTCTCCCTATCTTCTACTGTCAGTTCTCATCTCTGCTGCACTTAGCAAGCCCCAAGAAGAACTCGATTTGCCCAGCCTGGGCCACAGGCCCACTCCTGCGACCAGGGGAAGAGGGGTGCTGAAACTGCCCAGTCCCCCCAAACCGCAGTGAGGGAGAGAAATTGAGCAAGATTCTCCAGAGGAAAAAGGGTGATGCTGCCCAGAGAAGGAGGGGAATCCGGCTCCACAGGGAAAAAAATTGCACTGAAGCCACATTCGACAGATTCTACTGCTGATCTACACAGAGGGCACACGCTCAGCACTTTACAGCCACGTGTCTTCCAAGATTTCCACGTGGCCATGAGCATTCAGAGGCCTTGGTCATGCTGATCCCCAAACAGTTCAGAAACGCAGACAGGACCATTCTCCCTTTACTGATGGGGAAACTGAGGTTCAAGGAGACCAGGTAGGTGGTCCAGCTCACTAGGTAGTAAGTACCAGGACTGGTACCAAGAGTTAGGTCCTCTGATGTCAGATTCCCTGTGTTTCTCTGCCCTCAGCCTCAGCCTGTACTCCACCCACCGCCACCATCAGAAACAACCCACTACCACCACCAGGATCACCACCCCTGCCATCAGCAACACCATCACCAGAGCAAGAAACGAAAACCTCCCAGACATCATCCACCAGGCGATGCCTCCCAGAGCCACAGTTGTCAGCAGTAGGCACAGCCCAGGAACTGTGAAGCTAAATCCAAAAGGAGCAGTTGATTGACTCAGAGTTTCCTAGCGGGAGCTCCTTTCTTGGCAGCCAGGCCTGGGCCCGGCTCCTTCGTGGCCGGAACCCAGCTTTCCTCTCAGAGCCTTGGGATGCTTCTCCGGAGATGGCTGGGCTGATCCCAACCCCCTGGGAGTGTGTTTAGGAAGCAACACACGTGAGTCACTGGGGCTGACATTCTTTGGAATCTGACAAGGTTTCTACTTTGGGAACCTGCTTCGTTGACTCAGCAGCGGTTCACCAACAAGCGGGCAGTGAAGCTGGAAGCACGCCCCTCTTCATCAGCCGTGCTGGGGCCTCTGGAGTCTGGGGTGGATCCTAGGGGCTGTGCTTTCGGGCTCCAGATGACTCCTGTGTGGAATCTGGGACGGAACTTAAGTTCAGAGAGAAGAGGCGGTGATCCCAAGTTTCCATGGTAACAGCAAGAGGCAGGACTCAGCCCCCAATCTGTGGCCTCAGAGCCCACAGACGTCGGTGCCCCGTGCTGCCACCAGGCTGGCCCTTTGGCTCTGCCACCTGCTCTGAGATGGGCTCTCAGTGGCTCTCGCCTGACTTCAGGGGGAGGATGGCTGGATGGGCGGTGCTGAGGGATGCTCCATGTCCCCCTCACTGAGCAGACCCTGGGCTGCCTGGGTTGGAGTGAGTGTCAGTCCAGGTCCTACCAGGAAAGAGATGACTCGAGCTGAGAATCCTGCAGGATGGGGGGACCCACGCGAGGCCGGCAGTGTGGTGCATCCCAGGCCGCTGTCACCCTTAGACTGAAGGGCTGTCCAACTCTTCTGCGACCCCGTGGACTGTAGCCATCCAGGCTCTTCTGTCCATGGGATTCTCCAGGCAAGAATAATGGGATGGGTTGCCACGTCCTCCTCCAGGGGATGATCTTGACCCAGGGATCGAACCCAGGTGTCCTGTGTCTGTCTCCTGCACTGGCAGGTGGATTCTTTACCACTGCACCCCTGGGACGCTTCAGGCTGAAGGGGTAAGGGGAAAGGACCATTGCCAGGGCCTGGAAGGAAACCCTGGAGAGAGAGCTGAAGAGGGAGACAAGCCCTTCAAGGCAAGGACACGGCCTGCCCAAGGTGACCCCCCAGGGGAGATGCTGGATGTGGACATGCGGACTTCATTCTCCTCCCCCTCTGACCTGCAACCAGAGTTTGCCCAGGGCCAAGCCAGTAGGAAGCCAGAGGCTATGAGAGCCCAGGAAAGGGGTCCATTGGGCTGAGCCCCTGGGACAAAGTCAGCATATGACCCCGTAGACCCATGGTGTCTCCTATAAGCCAGAGAAAATGTCTTAGGTTTGGGGACTCTTGGGATGTGTGTGAGACCAGAGATTGAAATGTCACAGGAAATAGGGGCGTCTCTTGGAGTTTTCCTACCAAAAGTTGGGGGGGCAGACTGGGAAAGGGAGATAGGTGGCCAAGGGGAGTGCCCCTTCTGTGAAGCAGGCAGGACGTCCATTCCGTGCTGGGTCCTCCAGTGTGCCTGGGGTCCTCCGGGGGTGGCAGGTGGCCCCGGAGGCCCCATCTGGAGCCAAGTGTGCACACAGCCCTGTCCGCAACACCTTCTCATTCTGGTGCACCCACTAGCCCTGCAGGGGGCTCTCACTGTCTCTTTCCTTGTGAGACCACCAGGGACCAGAACCCCCAGAATCATCACCAGGGACGGCCAGCCTGTGGATGCATCCTTCCCCTCTCTGGGGTTTGCCTCCTTCTGGGGAACACCCAGGTTCCACCTCGAGCATCACGACACACGAACACCTTCATGCACGGGCCCCTCTGCAGCCCCGGGCACTGACTCCCTCATCGCATGATAATAGGGTAGGTCCTGCAGCCAGGCTCTGGGGAGACACTGTGAACCTGCCATTCCTCCGGCTCCTAAGGATCTGAGCGCCTGCTCTGATGGAGGAAACGCAGGCATGGTGTTTATACGTAGACAAAGCATCCACCTCAGGCTTGGAGAATGGCAACTACCCACCCCAGTATGCTTGCCTGGAAAATCCCATGAGCCTGGCAGGCTACAAGTAGTCCATGGGGTCGCAAAGAGTCAGGTGCAACTGAGGGACTGACACTTTCACCTTTTTTTTTTTCAGGCTTGGAAGAATAGGGAAGGTCACCCTGAGGAGGTGATGAGATAAGATCACAACAGTTGCCACACAGAATACCCAGGGCACGGCATCCCGCTCACCCACTGCCTGAGGGCCCTGAGACAAGAGGGGATGGCACTGGGAGCTGCAAACAGGCCCCCATGCAGGAATATGGGGAGCTGGCAATAAGAGGTGGTATGGAGATGGGCACAGAGAGATCTCAAGAGTTGTCCCCCGAGGCAGCAGCAGCAGGATTTTAATAAGGCAGTGCCGAGACCCGATGTTCAGGTTGAAAAGGACCCCACTGGCTGCCCAGGGGGAACAGATCAGAACAGAGCAAGACTGGAGATCAGAAGGCTGACGAGGAGGCTCTCAGCGTGCTGCTGGAGAGGACAGACTGGGGCGGTGGGATCGGAGAAGGAAATTTCGTCTAACCCAAGAGCTCCTGTGACTGTCAAAGAGGCTAATATGGGTTGATGGGTCCCCCAAAGAGCGTGACCAAGTGGGTAGCAGCCAAGATGGCTCCCAAGATTCTGTTTTGGAGAAATGGGCAGGCTGCAGTGGGTCCTCAGATGGACAATGTAAAGGAAGAAGGCTTGGGGTAAGATGGCGAGTTCCTTATTTCCAGTCACAGCACAGTTAACTGGAACTGGATCAGCCCCTCTGCTATAACCAACCATAAAACCACACAGAATACACGAGGCCACCATCTTCAACACAGTATCAAAGGCAGGGCAAGACTGCAGTCTCCAAGAAAGAAACACTCAGTAGCCCGAGAGCTCCTTGGATCTGCACGTGGGGTACTCCTTGGACCACAGTGAAGCCTGTGAGCGTTCACGCAGAACTCAGAGGGCCCACGGAACAGAGGGCACAGAGACGGGGCTTCAGGGTCACTGAAGCAGCTAGGCTCTTCAGGGCTGGAAGCTGCATGCGGAAATGGGAGAAAGTCCATACGAGGGTCCCTGGGTTCTGGTGAGACCACCTGAGGCTTAGCAGGTGGTCTCAATCCCTAAAGTTTTGAGAGTGGAACAGAAATACTAGATGTCAAGCAATGCTAGGGAACTTTGGGGGTTTTGCTCAACCAAAGTGGAACAACCTCATTAACACGAGGGCATCCAGATGTAACACAACCAAGGTTTCATCTTAGTAACAAAGACCACACGTTGGAGTAAAGCCAATTGTAGACCTTCCATAACAAAGCTTAAAACCAACTTCGGTAAAATTTGCAATTTGGAGTTTGATTCTCACCATGTTAGGGAAGTTTGGGAGATACCTTCCACTTTCATTGACCATTACAAATAATAAACCAAGACCACACACATTCAAGTGATCAGCTGGTAACTAAACTGATAGAACAAGAATCAACCCTTTTCAGAGGGAGATATTCGAACAGCATTTCTACCACACATCATTCACAATGTCCAGTATATAATCAACAATTACCAAATATTCAAAGAAGCAGAACAGTGTGACTCATAGCCGAGAATAGAAAACAAGGATCAATAGAAATCAATCCCTATTGATTGATAGCCTATCCCTTCTCCAGGGGATCTTCCCAAGCCAGGAATTGAGCCAGGGTTTCCTGCATTGCAGGTGGATTCTTTACCAGCTTAGCTACCAGGGAAGCCCCCTAGAGAGCTTAAGTAACTGCAGATAACACACATCCTTTCAACCCTACAACTCAGGGGACCCTGCCTGCCTCAAGCAGAGCCTCAGCCAACCTCGCACCTTTTGAAGCCCAACCACTAATTGCAAGTTCCTTATGAAGCAGGGAGAGGCCTCGGGGATCCCACTCTGCTGATGAGAGTTGCTTTGGGAAAGCTGCCGTGAGTGGGGTTCCCCACTGGGTGCCAAGCAGGTCAGTTCTCCCGCTTCCTCCCACTCGCTTAAAGTGCTCTGTGATCTTGCTTGATCTTGGGAACCAGCAGTCTCCCCATAGACACCCCTCTCCCGTAGGTTCCAGAACATGAGGGGTGGGGGACAGTTGTCAGGACCTGCTCTTTTGTTGAAACAAACAAACAAACAAACAAAAAAATAGGAACAGGGCTGCTGAGATGGAGGTGAAGAACTATCTCCCAGCCCAGTAATGATTCGAAGTAGTGTTTACCTGAACGCTCACCTTGTACCAGCACTGAGCTAAGCACCTTACATTAACTGTCATAGCATCCCTCTTTTCCAGGTGAGGACACAGAGGCTTAAAGAAGTTTAGTGACTAGCACACAGGCAGTAGTAGGCTAGGTCATGAACCCAGGGCTCTCTGACTTCAGAGCCTGTGTGTTTAAAATGAGGTGTCTGCCTTCCTGTTCTTCAACTGTGTTTCTTAGAGTCATCCTGGTCTCTGAAAATGATTCGTCATCCTCCCAGGTTCTCAGGCCAAACACCTGGGAACCACCCCACTTGCCTTCTCCCTCCTGACAATTCACAAACCACGTCTGTTGTCTGTACCTACAAAGCACATCCTGAACCTGCCCTTCCTTCCCAGCTCTATCTCCACCGCCCTCGTCTGTCTGTCTCCAGAGTAGCCTCATCTACGGTGATCTGCTCACCCTCATCCTTGTTTCTCCTCCCATATCACTCTGAATACCCCACCTGGGAGCCAAAGATGTCTTTCGAAAGACTCACTCAGACCAGTCCTTCTCCTCTTAACACCTTCCTTTGGTTTCACATACTGCTCAGAACAAAATCCGCAGTTCTCACCTACAAGACTGCACAATCGGACCCTCCTAGCTTCACACCCTCATTTCAGGTCATAAGCCCCATTATTCTTAGTCTGCTCCAATTATACCAGCTTTTCAAACATTCTTGACAGACCTAACTTTGCTTCTGTCTCAGGACCTTGGCAGGTCTGTGGCTATGCCTTCTTCAGATCTTCCTCAAATATCTAACATTTTCTTGGCAGCTAGAGTATACCTTCTCAGCTGCAGAACTCCCCTCGTCAACACAGGGATTTATTTGTCTTCTATCTGCTTCCCTTGACCTCACCACCATCCCCCTCACACACACTAAGGATGCTATCAGGAGAGGAACAATCTGATCATTTCCTAGGTCCCTGGAGGCCAACAGAGGAAGTAGCTGGGTATCAATTTTTATGTATGTTGACTGGCTGGCTGGATGGGTGGGTGGATGGATGAAGATGGGTAAGTGGGTGAATAGATGTGTGGATGTCTGTATGGATGTGTGGATGAGTGGGTAGATGGGTGGATAGATGGATGGATGGATAGGTGAATTGATGGATAGATAGATGGGTGGATTGATGGATGGATGGGAAAATAAATGGATGGATAGGTGGATGGATGGATGGATGGATGGGTAGGTGGATGGATAGATGGGTGGATGGATAGATGAGGGTTGATGGATAGAGAGGTGGGTGGATAGATGGATGGGTGGGTAAATAAATGGATGGATGTGAGGATGGGTAGATGGATGGCTGGATGGATGGTTGTGGACAGAAAGAGTCCCCACAACCTCCCTCTCCTCCACAGTCCTTAGTTTTGTGGCTGCCTTGGTGTCGTCCACTGAAGGAAGGCTCTTTAGAGAGCAGGGGCAGGCCTGGGAGGCCTGGAGGGGAAGCCCAGGCCCACCCCCACCTTCCCCACACACGTTCCCCTTCTCCTCATGGTCCCTCCTCAATGAGACCTCACATATGACAGCCCTTTGAGGGGCTCAGCTTTCCAGGAAGCTCCACCAGAATCGAGTCACTGTGATCCCTTCCATGAACCACCCACTGCAGATGCTGCTGGCTTTGGCCCCCCTCTTCTCAGCTTCCCAAATCCAGCCCCTCCACTGGCCCCCACCCCCAGCCCAGAGCTGTCCCCCTTGCTGCAGCTGTCCACACTTACAAAGCCTGACTGTTCGATAAGGCTATGCCAGCTGGAACGAGACACTTCCCGTCCGACGGGAGGTTCTGCACGGAGCCTGGGGGCAGCTGTCAGCTTGAGGGGCACAGGACCGGATCTGGGGCCTCCTGGGGGTCTGCACCCTCCGGGGCCTCAGCAGAGACTCCTCCGGGCCTGGCTTCAGGTCCCCGAATTGACTCCACAGAGTGGAGGGCTGGAGTGGGAGTCGGGAGCTGGGGGAATAGGCTGCAGTCGCTAGAACCTTCAGAGACCTCATGTCCAGGGCCTTAGTAAACCTTCCCCTTTTGGAGACACAGGGGTCAGGAGCTGCCCTGGAGTCTGGGGGCTGGCAGGATCTGCTGGCCTCTCCCCAAGGTGACGCTATCCTTCTTGGTCACCAGCCACGAGTGACTGGGGCAGAGGCTGCAGGAAGAGGTGAAGGTCAGTATACCCACCAGGCATGGCCCTCGGAATGGCCCCCGCAGCTGGGGTGGACACTGCTCTTGACCAGCACGTGGGCCAGGGTAGTGAGTTCTGGCTGAGTCTAGCCCAAGCAAGGAGCTGCGGCATCTCTTCTGGACAAACCATCAGCGAAGGGTCTTTGGGGCAACTGAAATAGGCACTCCACAGTCCTTCAACCTGACTCCTGTTGGTTGCGCACCTACTGTGTGCCGGGCGTGGGAACACCACAGGCCAGAAATCCCTGCCCTCATGGAGCCCGTGCTCCCTGGGCCGCCCTGCCGGGACCCCAGGCCGGGACCCCAGGCCCGTCAGAGCCTGCGCCTTTTCTGGCTCTGATTCCTCCTCAGAGTCTCTAATTATATCCTGGGAGAAACAATTAGAATGAAACTAAGGGGGTTTTTTTTGTCTCTCCTCCAAGCCGGACCTGTTTAATAACTTAATTAAATAAACAGAATTATAATTATAATGTTAATATTTCCTTTCTGTAATGTCGACACCTTCTGCTGGAAAAAGCCTCTCTTGGGAATGGGGGCTCCCCGCGCTCCCCAGAGCCTCCCCAGTTCGAGGCTGGCCGCCCACCGGCCCCCATCTGGGCCCACCCGGTTCTGGGGCCCAGAGGAGCTGGCAGGAGCCCCAGCCAGGGGGAAAGCGGCGTCCTCTTCATCGTGAGTGTTTACAGTGGAGCTCAGACCACACGATGGGAATCCCTCTGAAGCTCCTAATTGCACATTTCCTTCCTTCAACCATTTTCTTTGACAGTCGACTTTGAAAACACTCAGCACTTAATTCTCCCCAGGCAGGAAGGGGGAGAAGGACTGGGCCTGCTGCAGCGGGGCTCCCTCCCCCAGCCCACTAAGGGGCCGGCCTCGGGGACCGGGATGCTCCGGCGTCTTTGGTGGGGACCCCGGGGGTCCCAGGCAGTGAATCTTGCTTCCCTACCTCCGTGCCGCGAGCTTTCTCCAGCTGACCCAGGGGGACAAGTAAGCTCAGTGTCATTTCCTCTTCTGTAAGACACAATTAAGAATATTCATTTGCCAGGTGATGGTAGGAAATCATCGGGCACATCTTGGAGGAAACGCAGCACGTCAAGATGGGATTCTTCCAGCCGTTCTCTCTACGTGCGTAGTACGTGTGTGTGTGTGTGTGTGTGTGTGTGTGTGTACTAAGCAGCTTCATTTGTGTCTGACTCTTTGCGACCCCATGGGCCGTAGCCCGCCAGGCTCCTCTGTCCCTGGGATTCTCCAGGCAAGAATCCTGGAGTGGGTTGTCATGCCCTGCTCCACTCATGTAGTATAGACAGAGGTTTAGAGCAGGCTGCCTGGGGTCACACTCCAGCTTGGCCTTTTAATGGCAGAGCAATGAGGCGCGGGGAAGCGTCTCATTTCCTTTGTGACTCAGTTTCCAGTTCTGTTAAGAGGGGGCCTGGCGGTGTCGACATCACTGGTCATCCTGAGGATTGTGCAACTTGACCGTCATGAAGGGCCTGACACAGGGCGGGTGCAGAGAGCTAGCATCAACAACGGTCCCCAGGGGGCAATCTGCGGATGGCCAGTGGGCTTGCCAGTCCCCGCTGTTCAGGGACCTGATTTCCCGGATCATCCACATCCCTGCTGTGAAACGGATGTGATAACACACGAGGCTGTTTGCAAGGTTTGAGGCAGACAATAGGCATGAAGACCTGGGCAGAGAGAGACAGGACTCCTGTCCCTAGACTGGGGGTCCCAGGGGACCTCAGTCTCGGGGTGATGGGGGAGGGGAGAGGCCACACAGTCAGGAGAGACCTTCTGTTGGGGCTGAGCCTCCCCGTCTCACTGTGCCCAAGACCCAGCCTCTCTCCATCCATAGCCAGGCCCTGGACCCGAGTGGCTTCAGCCCTGGCTTACTGTGTGGACTTGAGTAAGTTATGGAACCTCTCTGAGCCTCCATCTCTACATCTGCAAACTAGAAGCAATTGCTGGGACAATTGGTGAGTGAAGGCTGTCAAGGGTTTCCCAGTGCCTGGCACACAGTAGTTGCTTGATAAATGTTAGCATAACATCCATGTGTTAAAAGTCACTCAGCTGTGTCCGACTCTTTGCGACCCCATAGACTGTAGCCCGCCAGGCTCCTCTGTCCCAGGAATTCCCCAGGCAAGAATACTGGAGTGGGTCGCTATTCCCTCTTCCAGGGGATCTTCTCAACCCAGGGATTGAACCCGGTTCCCCACGCTGCAGACAGAGTCTTCACCACCTGAGGCACCAGGGAAGCCCCAAAGATTGGCCTGTGTGCCACTCAGTCGTGTCCAGTTATTTGCGGCCCCATGGACTGCAGCCCACCAGCCTCCTTTGTCTGTGGAATTCTCCAGGCAAGAATTCTGGACTGGATAGCCATTCTCTTCTCCAAGGGGTCTTCTGAGACTGGTATTTATTCTCCTCAGGCAAAGTGCCGGGCCTGGGTGGTCCCGGAGCTGATGGAGACCTAGCCGTCTCCCTGAGCATCATCCTGGGCAGAGGTCAGGATGCATTTTCTCTGCCCGGAGCTCCTCTCCCGCCCCCACAGCTGGACTCTCACGTCCGGAGGCCCTGCTCATCATGTCTCCTCTCGCAGGCTTTCCGCAGGCTTTCCGCAGGCTCAGGCTCCAGGGCTGGACTCCACTCTCCCCAGACCCTCCTCTCGGCACGTCTTCGCTCCCAGTGTGTTAAACATATGCTAAGGTTCTGTTGGACTGGATTCCCGAGGGCAGGGACTGCTGGCTTATCTCTGCCCGTCTCCCTGCTGCCCCTCCGCCATGGGTGCCCTGGGAAACCCCAGGAGGCTGGGGTAGGACCTGGACCAAGATGCTTTCACTCATGTGGGCGGAGCATCAGAGGTCACCATGGAGATGGAGAGAGGGACCTATTGTTAGGCAGGATGGCTGGGGGATACAGGGGGTACAGTGAAGACGCAGAGAATGAGATGGATTGAGATTCATGGAAGGAGCTGGAACACTGAAATGAAGTGGAGAATCTGAGAGCTGCATCCGAGAGATGATGGACTGGATGGGCTTTGAAAAGACATGTCGGGAGTGACGGCTGTGTGTGAGGCTTGGCACCTTTCCCTGAGATGGGGAGCACCGTGGACATCCAGATTGGGGCTTGTGGGGTGGTCACCAGTCTGGTCTGGGGTGTGTTGAGTTGAGGGAGCCTTTGAACAACCTAACTGGTGGTTGGGAGATAGATCTGGGGGTGCCTTTGCACACTTGATGATGACAATGAGTAGGTGATTGAAGATAGGTCTGGGGTGCCCTTGAGCACCCAAGGGTGACATTCTGGTGGGTGGAAGAGGGGACCTGGGGCTTGGAGGAAAGACTGCAGCTGTGGGATGCCCAGTCATTACTGTTCATGTTTTTGCCCCAGGATCACACAGAGCTATGAGCAGAGCTGGGCCCAGGACCTGGGTCCCACTACCCCTAGGTCCAGTCTGGAGACTGTCCAGCCCTCCTTGTGGCTTTTCCAAGAGGACGCAGGGTGGACAAAGCCCAAAGAGGAATGTTCCCTTGAAAACACAAATCCTTTCAGCTGTTTTCCTCTTGAATCATTGGCGAGGACCCAAAATCTATACATTTTTTTCTGGTGAAAAAGAATGGCCTCCTGCTTCAGAGAGAGCCAGGCACCAGCGGCTCTGTGCCCGCGAGGAACAGGTGCTGTGGGCAGAAGGGCCTGATGCAGCTCTTGGGCCTGGAGTGGATGCAAATAAATGCCCTGTCTCCTCCAGGCACCCCCCGTGGAGGAAACTCATCAACATCTGAAGTCTCCAGGGGACCCCCAGCACCCTCAGATCGTTTTCTCTGGCCAGGACCTCTCCCTGGGTCTAGAACTGCTAATCCAGCTACTCAAGGCTCCCCTTTGCCCTTGAGAGATCTGTGAGCAGCGAAACCTCGGCATGCCCCCACGCCAAACCCACCCTTTCACATCCTGTCCCCTGGGGTTCTCCTGCAGGCCTCCAGTCACCCAGCCACCAGCCTGGGGACACGACCACAGAGCCCCACCGAGCCAGTCTTCTAGGCATTCAGGCTTCCGTGAGGCATCTGCCCCAGCTTTCTGCCTTGCTGGCTCCGCTCCCGACGCCTGCACCTGTCTCAGGAGTCCTTCGGGCGCCTCCTGCTCCCGCGGGGCTCCAGGTGGCCTTCTGAGGCCCTCCGGCACCTTGCCACCCCTCAGCCCTCCTCCAGGTCCTGTCGTAAGGCCCCCACCGCTGCCTCCTCCACAAGACCCAGCGGCGCAACCACCAACCTGCCCCATCTTCCGGCTCATTGCCTTCGCACACGCTGTTCCCTCTCCCAGAATGCCCTTCCCGCATCTGTGGCTAAGCCGGATCCCTCCTCCCCATCACCTTCTCTAGCTCAGCCCAGGGGCTTCTACTCTGGGGATGCACCCCCAAGAGTAGCTTCATCCTGGGGGCTGCCTAGTGGCCTCCTCCCTTGCCAGGAGGGGCTCTCTCTGCGAGAGGAGGTTGCAAGGATCTTGGTGAAAACCCGGGTCTTGCAGTCAGACAGAGCCAGGTTCAGATCCACACAAGAACAGGGCCGTGGCCAGCAGGCCATCCGTTCCCGAGACAGGCAGCATCTCCATGCAGGAAGTGTAGGCAACAGCATGACCTGCCCCACAGGGGCCTCCCCTCATTGGTTCAGAGAATCTTATGCAGCATCTTGAACACGCCAAGCCTGGCTGTAGGTGAAGGGGACAGAGCAGTGGGCAGAACACCAGAGTCTCAGCTGCCAGGCCGCAGGCAAACAGAGGCGGCGGCAGCATGGCCAACACGGACGCCACCCGGAGTGTCAGGCGGCGCGTGCCACAGCTTCAGGGGCGGGGGGGAGGGGGGGGATGTAAACAGAGCCCCCAGGGAGGCTAACCCAGAAGGCCTTCATGTGCGCAGACACTGCAGTGTCAGCAAATGTCACAGCAAGTGCAGAGTCCCTGGGGTAGGAAGCCAACCGCCAGGTCAGAGGAGTGTCAGGGTGGCCCCTGTGTCTGGAGACGAGCAAGGGGCAAGGAGGAGAACAGAGAAGGGGCCGGAAGGGGCGGGCAGCAGTGTGTGGCTGCAGGTCTGGAAGACTCTGCCGTTTCCTCTGAAATGGAGCAGGGGGAGGTGAGTGCAGGACAGGCGTGCCGAGACTCGGATTCTAACAAGATCACTGCCTGGGGGCCAGGGAAGAGCTCCGGGAAGGCCAGGGAGGCTGGAGACACAAGGAGGGGGCGGCGGTGGGACCCACTGGGCCTGAATGCCGTGCGGACGGACGGGCAGAACCAGGGGCGGCAGGCACTTCAGAGCGTGTCTGGCGTGAGTTACACACTCGGGCCGAGTGGAGTTGGTTTCGGCCAGTTGTTTTGTCAGTAAATCATGTCCAGCTCTTTGCGACCCTGTGGGCTGCAGCAGGCCAGGCTTCCCTGTACTTCGCTATCTCCTGGAGTTCGCTCACACTCATGTCCATTAAGTCAGTGATGCCATCCGGCCAGCTCATCCTCTGCCACCCCCTTCTCCTCCTGCCCTCAATCTTTCCCAGCATCAGAGTCAGCTCTTTGCATCAGGTGGCGAAAGGACTGGAGCTTCAGCTTCAGCATCAGCCCTTCCAGTGAATATTCAGGGTTGATTTCCTTCAGGATGGACTGGTTGGATCTCCTTGCTGTCCAAGGGACTCTCAAGAGTCTTCTCCAANGTCAGCTCTTTGCATCAGGTGGCGAAAGGACTGGAGCTTCAGCTTCAGCATCAGCCCTTCCAGTGAATATTCAGGGTTGATTTCCTTCAGGATGGACTGGTTGGATCTCCTTGCTGTCCAAGGGACTCTCAAGAGTCTTCTCCAACATCGCAATCTGAAAGCATAGATTCTTTGGCCAGTAAATAACACAGACGTGCAGGGAACAATGCCCATGAGTAAGACCAGGGCGCAGGGATCCGATGGAGGGGAAGGCTGCTTTTCTGACCTGGGAAGGTGCGGTTAGGGGTCACATGGTCCTGATGGGAGAAGCTGTAGGAAGCTACCTACTCCTGCTTCCCCTTGTCCAGTCCCAACCCTAACCCTCTGGGTCTGCTGGGCAGGGCCTGGCTCCATCAGGGTCTTGGACTGAGAGGAAACACCAGGACCTAGGTTGTCTGGGAGACACAGACCGTGCCCAGGGGTCAGACCGTGCCCAGGGGTCTGGCTGCAGGGGCGCTGGGTGTCCCCTGGTTCCCAAGCCAGCACCTTCTAACTCAGCTAGCTGCTCACGACCTCTGGCCCTGCGGCTAACTTCCTGGTGGCAAAAGGAAGTGGCAATAATGCAAATGCTCCTTGGATGGGAAGGAAGAACATTCTGGAGTTGAGCACACAGGAGGTGGGTGGAGAGAGGTTCTGCTGGTCAGCCGTTTCATTCTGGCATGTTCCTCTGTCCCAGAAGTCGCAGGGTGACCCCAGTCCTGAGTTCACCAGGTGTCAACAGTGGAGGAGACCAGGGCTCCTGGGGACCACCCAGTAACTGGGTCCCTGTCTGTGCCTCCAGGTCCCCTGCTTGTGTTGTTGGGTGCACTCCTGAAAGGAGAGGGTCCACGGGACTAACATCTGTGAGATGTAATGGCCTCCACTGATTGGAAGAATTCCAGTCCTGGGTGGCCTGGCCTCAAACCCCCTCTCTCCACCTCTGTCTACACCGCCAGCACCAGCTCACCATATGTATATGTCAGTGTCCTTCCTGACCAGTTCAGCGAGTGCGTTCCGGAACTGGCCAGTGCCCCTGGAGGCCCTTCATACCACTCATCAGCTTCCCCAGAAATGGCTCTCCCACTGGCTGGGGTCTTTTTTGGCCTAAGCCCCACCCTCCATCCCCAGCTGCCCTCAAGAAGATGCCCATCGGGGTCCCTGTTCCTTACCCACATGGGCAGCAAGAAGGCCTTGGTGAACCCTGCTGCCATGTGCCCAGCGTTCTGCCAGGCCAACCCCATTTCAAAGATCCTTCTGGGGAAGCTCCTTGTCCAGAGGCCTCCAGGTGCACCATTGGGAATGGGGATGTCCAGGACCTCTGGCAGAAGGCCTTCTGCTTCCCATATGACTGTGAACTCATCCCCGAGTCTCCCTGTCTCAGTCTTCCCATCTGTGAGATGGGACCCTACCTCCCTCACAGCTCTGACCATGCAGATCTCTGCTCAGGATGGAGCAGTGAAAGTCATCTGCAACATCGGCCCTTGACCCCAGCTCCACCCCCTACAAGGGGTCCCTTCAATAGGAAAGCACCTCCTATTTTTGGAGCTCTCATCTAGGGCCAGCCACTTTCCAAATAACACATCTTGACATCAGCCAACATAAATTAACCCATTTTATTCTTTATTACTCCAGTCTTCTTGCCTGGGAAATCCCATGGATAGAGGAGGCTGTCTGGCTACAGTACATGGGGTCCCAAAGAGTCAGACACGACTTAGCCATTAAACAACAAGCATGTATATATGTCAATCCCAGCCTCCCAGCCCATTTAATTCTTAAAGCAACACTGCAAGGAAATTATTATCACCATCACTCCCATTTTACAGATAAAGAAACAGAGGCCCCAAGAGGTTGCCCAAAGATACACCGGTAGAAGAGGGCAGCCCGAGACCAGAGGCCCTATTCTTAATCATTGCACCACTAGGCCTCCCTTCTATGAAGCAGAGACCGTCCAGATGGGCAGGAGGCCTGAAGAAGCTCACCCAGCGGGCTGCCGCTTGCACACCAACCCAGGATTCTTGGACCAGGAATTCCAGGCCTCTGTTCCTGCTCCTACACCCCTAATTCATATCTTCTGGGGGTAATCTGGGCAGGTTTTTTTTGCAGGAGAGAAACACAAAAGAAATGTCTCCTTGAAGGAGTGCCTCCTGAGATTCCTGAGCAAGATTAATAAAATCTTATCCAAGAACACAATGATTCATGCCAACCCACCGAGTCAATCAGGAATCGGCAGAACTGTAATTTCTATCAAACTATAATTAGCTGAATTTCCTTTTGTAATCTTGGGAATCTGAACAGCGTGCAGCCTATCATTGGAGCCGTGGATAATGACCAGCCACCTCACGTACAAAATGGTTCGGAGTAAAAATGTCCTCCGGGTCCCTTTGATGTGTAAAGAGGAATCATGAGTGCAAAGACACAAAAAAATTAGTGGAATTTCAAGTGCAAAACAATTGTAGCCTTGTTGGGATACAGAGTTTAGCAGGGGGAGGGCTGCTGGCAAGGTCGCTAAAACGAGGATGGTGTTCTGGCTGCCTTGCCCTTCCTTGGGCTGGACGGCATTTCTCCAGGGCTGGTACAATGCTGGGGAGACTGAATGCAATGAACATGTGGAGGATGAATGAATGGATTAGCAGAGAACAAGAGACAGGTGAGGCGGGAGAGCAGCTGGGCCATTTCTCTCTCCCTGGTCCACTGAAATTCAGTGAGCTGGGGAGGCCACACATCCCCAGGCCCCCGGATCTCAGGACCTCATGGAGGCAGGAACCTGGCCCACCCAATGGCAGGCTCCTGGCCAGTGAGGCTCAGAGCGTTCCTGGGCCAGAGTGGGGCTCAGGAAGAGCCCACCGCCTCCCCGAGACGTCGCACGGTCTGGTCCTCTCTCCCCGCCAGGGTTAAGGGGCCAAGCCCCTTAGTCCATCCAGTCAGAGCAGGCTGAGTGCCCCCCACACCCTTGGCAACTTCCCCAGGGAGGAGTCCAGGGAGGTGCTCTTTGGGATGAAACCGAATGAGTGAGAGAGTGTGCAGTAGGAAATGACAGCAGTGACTCAGGGTTACTCAGCCTGGAGCCTGCCAGGGGCCTGCTGCACCCTGTCTGTGATCCCAGCACCTCCTCGCCCTCCCCACTCAGGGCAGGGGCCAGGTCTCCTTTCCCCGGGCCCGGCTCTCCTCCGGCTTTGTGCCCAGACGCCTGGAGGGCACCGGGGCGAGGGAGCAGGGCTGGTGCCTGGAGCTGAGTCCGGGAAAGACGCGAGGGAGAGCCCGCGAGCGGGAGGGGAGGGCTGAGCTGCGGCCCCTCCCCCGGGGGCCTGGCACCACCCCCACCTTCCTCAGAAGCCCATCCAGTCCAGCATCTTCACGTTACAGACAGACAGCAAAACCAAGGCCTGGAGAGCGGCCAGCAGCCGAAGTCAAGGAGCCAAGAAACTGGAGCACCAAGAGGTTCCAGGTCCGGGTTCTAGCTTGGATCATTGATCCCCAGGCTGGTGCCCAGCTGGTGGAGGACATGGTCCTGGGGCTAGGCACGCTGAAACCCTCTCCAGGAGGTCCTGCCAGCCCCATCAAGGTCTCTGCTAGCACCATCTCTCATGGCCCATGTTCCCTCTTTGAGATGGACCCATACACTTGCTCCACTGTCTCCAACCCACCAATCCATCCATCCATCCATCCATCCATCCATCCATCCATCCATCCATCTATCCGTGCATCCATCATCCGTCCAATGGTGACCCCTTGTAGCCTCTTATCCTCAGCATCCCTTTGGAACACACACACACACACACACACACACACACACACACATTTATCCTGTGTTATTTCATGCCCCATTCTCCACACCTGTCCATCCCTCCATCACCTATCCACCACGCCTTCTGTGCTCTCACACATTCATCCATCACCTGTCAATCTACCCGTCTGCCCCTCTATCTACCCACATTGTCATCCATCCATCCATTCACAGGCCCGCTCATCAACCCTCCCTCAGACTATCCAAATGTTGGTCAGTCCATTTATCCTTCCACATATCCATCTGGCCATCCATCTGGCCATCAGTTCTTTAGTCATCGAACCAAGCTTAGTAAGCTTTGACCAGACAGCCGGCTCTGTGGCTTTCCTCTACCCCCACTCTTCCACAGCCCACTTCCTCCTCTCCAAACGTCAAACTCTATCCATCCCAGTAGCCTCTGTGACTTAGGCCACGGCCCATGCCCTTCAGGAGCTTTCAGTTGCCAGTGTTCTGAGATCCGGACGAGGAAAGCCCTGGACCAGGTGAAGGCATCCCCTCCTTCCGTCCTCGTTGGCCGTAGAACTTGGTCTTGCTCCTACCACTGCTGATCTTCAGCATTCACGTGGTTGGGGAAACGGCCCCCAAGCTCCCCATCCTCCTACCAGCTTGGTCAAGGACAGCTGGGGTGGTGCCTCCAGGAGGAGGCAGGGGCCCCTGAACTCCGGGGCAGCCGTGAGTGTGAGCAATGCTTGCTGCTTCCTGTCTGGCCTCAGCCTGCCGCTCCCAGGCTCCTAGGTGCCGTCTGCTGTCCTTGGCTGCAGGGCCTAATTAATTCTGGACCCGGGCGCTTTGAGATCACTGGATAAGAGGGAATTCCAGAGGGACAACTCAGCCTCATAAAACCTTAACTGGCTGTGTTTTGAATAATCGTAATGATCTCTTCGGGCTTTTGCGTCTCAAAGTGTTTCTCTCCTGTGATTGGATTTAGCGCCCGCAGCAACAGCACAGGGGGATTAGAAGGTCAGTTGAGAGACCACTGGACCACACGGCCCTGTGTGAGCCCGGACTGAAATATCCCCTGGAACCTCAGTTTACTCCCGCTCAGCCAGAGGGGCACAAGATCAGAATGAATCCTCTACAGGAGAACCCAGCACAGTACCCTGTGGGTTCATTACAGGAGACTGTGGCCAGTCGGGCAAGGATGGCGGAGTCGGGTGAGGTTCTCCCACCTGCCGCTGAGAAGCCTCGTCCCCTCGAGTGGTCCAGAGGTACCACAACCGTGAAGCTCCATGGCAACCTCCTGCAAACTTCCTCCTCTGGCCACACCCTGGCGGGCCCCTTCTAAGCCTTCAGCCACCTCTCATTTTCCCTGCTGCTTTGTCAAGGTCCATTATTAACTGTGAGATGCAAGCAAGGTAGCTGAGCTAGTCTCTACAGGTAAGAAACAGCCACGGACGGCAGACGGGACCCACAGCGCAGTCAGGAGCCCATGTGGCCAAGCCTGGACGGGGGCCCCGCCTGCACCTGGGGCCAGCGGGTGGCGGCTTTGGGCCGCCCCTGCTCCCCCATCCCCCCGCTCCTTGGGGTCCCAGAGCCCTGGAGCCTGTGAACAAGGTTGACGTGAGCCGTGTCCCAGGAGAGTGCCAGGGACAGGGCTCTGCCCCGGAGAGAGGGCCCAGGCCCCGCGTGGGAGCACGGGGCTGGCTGTGGCTCTCTCGTAGGACTCCTTCTTCGGTTTCAAGCTCAGAGCTGAGGCCCTGCCCGCCTCCATCCTGTCTCAGCTTTCCCCGAACCAGCCAAGGCGCCGGGTCTTAGGCCTCCTTCTGCCTACCGGGCCTGGCTGCGGGGGGGGAGAGGGGGGCGGGGGGACGGTTCCTGGCACCGTTCTGGGGGCAGTCCCATGGCCTGTCTCTTATACACATCTTCCACCGCCCCCCACAGAGGACACTCTGCTCAGCTGCCCTGATGGGTCTCTGCCTCCAGCCTCTGCATGAACCGTCCCCTCCGCCTGGAGCCCTTCCTGATGCCTCCCCTCCACCCTCACCCCGGCTAAGGTCTCCTCACCCTTCAGGGCTCGGCCCCAGCCCCCCTCCTCGTGGAAGGCTTCTCTGACCCCCCGGCTGGGCTGGGTCTCTTCTCTGCCTGTCTCCTGCTGAGGCACTGCCCACCCTGTATTCTCACCGACTGGCTGTCCAGCAGTCTCCACCCTCAGACTGGCGGCTCCAGAGGGAAGAGATCACATCACGTCATCGCTGATGGACCCGCAGTGCCCTGGCCCGGAGGGGCTTCAGGACCGGCTGATGAGCCGTCGATGTGTGACGCTGGTGAGACCCCAGGGCCCCCGCCGGAGGGAGCAGCGAGAGGTTGGGTTGGGGAGCGTGTGCCCCGAAGGCACCCTGCTCTTCTCACCACTCTTTCTCCCCTCCCTGTTTGATCCACTCCGTCCTGGGGTGGGACCCACAGAGGGGAAGGCACCCACAGGGCAGGAGGCAGCCTGCCTGGTCTCCAGACTGCCTGGACCCCGGGGGAGGAGCAAGGCCTCCGTGACGAGTCCCCACCTCCCATGCCTGCCCCCCACTCCACCCCGTCCCTGCCCCAACCTCCAGGAAAGATGAGCCAGGAGGCTGGAGGGAGATGCCTAGATGGTCACCAGCCACGTGGACTCACGAACTCTTAATCCCGCCCCCGAGCATCTCATTCCCTGCAAACCTGCAAACACCACGAGCCGCAGGACCCGGGAGGCAGGCAAGCCCTGTTTTTGTGAATGGAGCCATGGCCTGGGTCCCTGCTTCCACCAGATCCTGCCGGCCTAGCCTGACCACTCCGTAACCTCGCCAGAAACGCTGACAAAAAGGGGAACTTCAAAACCTAAGTGTGAGTCAGACAGAGGAGGAAAAGAGGGAAATTCTTCTTCAGCCTCACTAAGGCCTCACACTGAGACCTGCCCTGGGGTTGGAGTTCCAGGCCCGCCACCCACAGGAGCCCCCCGGACTCAGCATCATCTACAAGTCACTTTGGCCCGTCCCCTGGCCCCCGGACCCAGGGAGAAGCCAGCCCATGCTCTTAAGAGAGGATGGCCACGAATGCCCTGCAGCCACTCAGCCTTCCATCTGTCCGTTCTGTGAATTGGCCGGGCCTTGTGCTGCAGACGAGACACACAATATCACTGCCTTCATGGGGCTGAGGTCTGGAGGGCGTGGGGAAGCCCGTGAACACACACCGAGCAGGGTGGGAGCTGTCCCTCACGCTGGTAGAACTGAGGGAGCTCCGGGGCAGGCCTGGCAGGGGGACCTCGGGAGAGGAGACAGGACCGCAAACATCAGGCCCATGCATTCCAAGTGGCTGGAGGGGCTGCCCGAGAGGCAGCTCGGACGTCCTAGGACCTGCGATGGGAGGAAGGCGGGGCCAAGAGCGTGGCTGCAGAGTTCCGATGGCCCCTGAGCGTGGGTGGGGTTTCTTGCCAGGCAAGAAGCAAGGTCGCCGAGGGCCTGGGGCTTCCCGCCCTGCAGACGGTCAGCTCTGGAGGGGGAGGGGGCAATCACGAGCAGCGGGCAGGAAGCCCCCTCCATCCTGAGGGAGGGCGGATGGAGGCATGCTGCCTGCCAGAAGTCCCCAAGCTCCTTCCTGACCTCCGACGGCCGCTTCCCCTTCCTCGCCTGCCTGCCCTGAGGAGTCAGCCCTGCCGTCCCTTTAAAGGGGCCTGATTCAGAGAATTAAGAATGAAACTGACTCATGATGGGTGGACGGGTGGTCACCGGGCTGGCTAGGCGCCAGGGCTGCGGCGGCAGAGGAAGCCGGGCGACCGCAGCTGCCTGTGTGCGCTCTGCTGAGGGCAGAAACCACAAAACCCCATTTGAAATTCCACCATGTGGCGTGGCCTGTGTAATGAGGTTGCCCCTCATAAAGGGGGCATTCAGGGCCCACGCGGGCCTGTGGAACTGGGGACTTGCCCCCCGGGGCCAGCTGATGATGAGGTCATCTTCCGTTAGGAGTCTTCCCCCAACTCCCCCAATGAAGGACTTAAAAAAAAAAAAAAAATGCACCAGGAAACTAAAGTGAGAGCCAGAACGGAAGTCTTGGTTTTATTTATAGTTGATAACTTATGTCCGGCCTGCTCCACGGGAGGCCCGGCAGGGAGGATGAAAGTATGAGGACGGGGCTGACACAAATATGACCCAAAGCCTAGGCTGATGTGGCCCCTGGGAGTCAGCCCAAAGCTCCAGGCTGAGCTCCCTAGCAGCCGGAGCAAGGAGGGGAATGGGACAGCGTGACACTATGGAAAACTGGGATCTGGGAAACCGGGCTTCAGACCCCAGCTCTGCCACACAGGAGCTGTAAGATCTCAGGAGCTTCTTTCTCACCCGGAAAGGGAGAGAAGAGTGCAGAGCTGGTTTGGAGGGCCAGGCCAGGCACCCAGCACCACCTGGATGCATACTAGAGGCTCTGTTGGCCTGGAGTCCCCAGGTAGAAGCGCAGCTTCCCGAGCTCCCACACCTCTGTGCATGGCAGACATCACTAACGGATTGCAGCACATTTGCCCCGAGTCGGATTCTGCCTCCCGGCCCCTCACAAAGCAGTTCTCCAGGGGAATGAAGTTGCTCAGTCGTGTCCGACTCTTTGTGATCCCATGGACTATGCCTAGCAGGCTCCTCCGTCCATGGCATTTTCCAGGCAAGAGTACAGGAGTGGGTAGCCATTCTCTCCCCGACCCAGGGATCGAACCCAGGTCTCCCACATTGCGGGCAGAAGCTTTACCATCTGCCCCTGGGAAGGGGAAGCCACCACCAATACGCCAGAATCAGCCTGGGGACCAACCTGCCTGTCATCCTGCCTGTCAGAAGCTGAGGAGAGGCCCAGGAGGGCCGGGGTCACCTCGGTATTCCCAGCACCTGGCTGGTGCCTGCATAGAGTGGACGATCGATTAAAATTTTTCTAGTACAGGGGAAGGGGGACTTCGCTGGTGGCTCAGGGGTAAAGAATTCGCCTGCCAATGTACGTGATGCAGGAGACCCAGGTTTGACCTCTGGGTATGGAATATCCCCTGGAGAAGGAAATGGCAACTCTCTCCAGTATTCCTGCCTGGAGACTACATGGATGGAGGAGCCTGGAGGGCTACAATCCATGGGGTGGCAAAGAGTCGGAGACAACGGAGTGACTTAGCACGCACGCAGAGAGCATGCCGCCCTGCGCTCAAGGGGGACTGCAGTGAACAAGAGGACAGACAGGAGCAGGCCGACCATCAGCAGGCCGGGCCCGTTGCCCAAGGAGGCAGACGCTGCCGAGTCGGGAAGCAAGCAGTGGGTGCCGCTGCTGCTCGGAATGGTCAGCAAGGCCGGCCAAGGAGGTGACCTGAAGCTGAGGGCCAAAGGCAAGGAAGAGGCTGCTCCGGGTGCAGGGAACAGAGTGTGCAAAGGCCCGAGTGGGGAGAGTGTGGGGTCGGGACAGGGTGTGAGCAGACATGTGGCAGGCCAGCCCTCCAGGGCACGTGGAGCGGACATCCGTGACCATTGTGCTGAATGCCCGGCATGTCGCTGGAGGCAGTGATCACAGCATGCCCCACTTGATTTACTACCTGGTTGCTCCTAAGCAGATCCTGACTCCAAGAGGCATGCAGGTGCTGACCCCCTGCAGGAGCCCCCCACCCACACGTCACCTCCTCAGGCTAGGCTCTCACACCACTTCTATCAGGACGAGGGCCAGCGACCACTCCACACCTGAGTCCCATGGGCTCCGGGTCCCTCCACATCTTTACTCACCAGCCCAGAACCTGGAAAGTGGAGAGACCTGCACAGACCTCCAGGGCAGCCCAGCCCAGGAGCCCCTCCCACCATCCTGGAAGAAGGGACAAGCAGCCTTCTCAGCTAAGGTCCTCAACCCCAGATCAGGGGTCTTTGGAACACTCCAGCCCTCTGCTCGAGACAATGACCAAGCAGAAGCCACTGGGCTGTCTTGGAGGGGGCAGCGGTCGGAGGCCTTTTGTCATATAATGGCCCAGCCTTGGCACTGCCTCGGGCAGGCTGCCCTCTGCCCCCGCCAGCCAGCTCTCCACACTCCAGCCAAAGGGCTTTCCTTAAAACACAACAAACACCACTTTCCCCGCTCAGGCCCACCAGGGCCCAGCCACCTCACTCTAGATAAAACCCAGACTCTCCACCAGGCTGAAAGGGCCATGTGATTGCCACCAGTTGTCTGTCCTCTTGGGGGGGGGGGGGCC
>SJYX01014170.1:104120-141620 GCA_006410675.1 Oreotragus oreotragus | reverse complement strand
TTTCCTTTTATCAAAGAGGTGTTATCAGTGCTGCTTAAATATCAATAAAAAAGAAATGTGCACTAGAAAACGAGGCACGGCCAGCTCGGAGAAAGGGAGGCCTGGGCGAAGGAGAAACTGCAGAAAGAGATGGTTTGTCACCAGCCGGGCATTCCGGTCACAGCAACCTCGCCTTCTAAAACCATCAGGTGCAACTGGACAGTCCAGCCTGTCAGTGACAGTTAATTATGGCAATAACACAGATTCCTTACTCTGGGCGTTTTGCTGTTACATCGCTCAGCCACACCATGCAAGTTACCACGTCCAGCGTCACGCAGACCCAAAGCCCAAGCTTCCCTAGCCCCACTCCAGCTGACCTCCCAGAAGAGGAAGGGCAGGTGTGGCTGGCAGGGAAGCTGCCAGTCACTGAAAGTGTCTGAAAGTTGGTTCGATTTGAACCAACCTGGTTTTGACCACATCACCCAGAATTTAGGCCAGCCAGCCTTGCTGTGAGCCGAGAGCTTCAGGCCTGGCTCGGGGGATTCACAGGAGGGCATGGATGTCCAGGGTGGACAGAGTGACAACTCCGTGGGTGGGTGAAGGCTGCACAGGCAGGTGGACCGTCAGTGGAGGATGCTGGCAGGTGAACGGCTGGACCAGCGGAGGGATGACTCGATGGACACCTGCGTGTGTGGCTGGCTGGTGAGGCGGCTGCTCACACTGGGCAGGTGATGGTAAGTGTGGGTCAGGAGGGAGGATGGGTGGATGGGCCGCGGAACACGTGAGTGGGCAGGACGGACCCCTGACTGCCGACCTGACTCCCCATTCCTTGGACTGCAAGGAGCTCAAACCAGTCCATCCTAAAGGAAATCAACCCTGAATATTCATCAGAAGGACTGATGCTGAAGCTGAAGCTCCGATGCTCTGGCCACCTGATGCAACAAACTGACTCACTGGAAAAGACCCTGATTCTGGGAAAGATTGAGGGCAGGCAGAGAAGGGGGCGACAGAGGATGAGATGGTTGGATGGCATCACTGACTCAATGGACATGAGTTTGAGCANGCTGAAGCTGAAGCTCCGATGCTCTGGCCACCTGATGCAACAAACTGACTCACTGGAAAAGACCCTGATTCTGGGAAAGATTGAGGGCAGGCAGAGAAGGGGGCGACAGAGGATGAGATGGTTGGATGGCATCACTGACTCAATGGACATGAGTTTGAGCAAGCTCTGGAAGATAGTGAAAGACAGGGAAGCCTGGCGTGCTGCAGTCCAAGGGGTCGCGAAGAGCTGGACACAACAGAGCGACTGAACAACAACGTTAATTTAGTAGGATTTCTCTAAGGACTCAGGGAGACGGCGTTTGCAAACGGCAAGGGACAGCTGGCCCCGCCCCCACAGCTGGCCCCGCCCCAAGCCTTCAGGCCGGGCTCACCTGTGGGTGGCTGAGGCCCCGCCCTCCTCCCGGCCCCAGTCCCCGGCAGGTGACTGCCGAGGCTCCAGGGCGCCAGCCCTGGGAGCGTGGGAACTTCCTGCCACCCTGTTTGTCTTGGGCTGCTTGGGAAGGGCTGCCACCCTCTGTCAGCTCCAGCGCACTCCTGCCAGGTCGCCCAGCGTGAAAGGAAGGAATTGTTCCCGTGACCTTTGCTTTCCCTGTCAAAGGTGCTTTCGGCAAGTACCACCCCCTACCCTTCCCTAAAGACCAGGCCAGCCTCGGTTCCCACTGCCACCTGGGACGTTGAGGGGAACCTGCAACCTCGTCCCTTGCTGGCAAGTGTGAGACCCCGTGCCCCTCTGGCCCCACCCCTGAGCCCGCAGCTGGCCAGTGCCCTTTTCTTACCCCAGTATCACTCCACCACTTGCCTGGTCCCCATTCCTCTGTGCCCCCAGGACCCAGCATAGGACCCAGCCCAGGGTCAGAGGCTCTGGCATTCTGGATCAATCAAGCCGAGCCCACAGACACCCCCACCCACTTCGAGCAAGGCATCCCCCTCCTTCCTGCCGCCGCCCCGCCTTGCCCTGAGCGGGCGTTCCCCGTCCTGGTCTCTGCGGGTGGGCCACTGGTCGGTCCCCCACCAAGTCTGCATCACTCGGCCTCGGCCTCCCCCCCCCCCGGTGATGTGGCCCCAGGGCATAACCCTGGCAGCCGTGGCGCCATCGGTAGGTCAGCCCTGCGGTGGCTGCAGCCAGCCGCACAGCTGGGGTTAAGGGCAGTCTCGGATCACGGAGGCCCCATTTCCGATTTTCCAGAAGATGCTGATTATTAATGATCATTGTTCTTTCCTTCTGGGGCATGAAAAAGCAGGTTCAGCTCACAACCGGAAAAGCAGCGGGTCAAGGTTCCCAGAGTATGAAATGTCAGCCCCTGGCGGCAATGACATTCACCCAGAGGCACTAAAAATAGACGCAATACAGAAGCACCAGGTCTCCGGAGGCTGGAGAATGAGGTGAACTCAGGGCAGAAATGACACTCACTGATTACGTGTGTGGCTGCATGCAACGGTTTTACTGGGTTTTTGTTTTTGTTTTTGTTTTCCTTAAGAGACAACCAGCAAGTGAACTTGAGAAGGGTCAGCCCAGAAGGACCTTGCTTTTTCATGTATGACCTTGCTGTATGTAAAATACAGATGGAAACAGAAGCTGCAGTGAGATGTGACCCCAGGCAAGTATGGGGTTTGGCAGAACTCACGCCTTCTTGGCCCAAGAAGGTAGAGTATTTGTTGTCCTTCCCAGCGATGAGGGACTGGCTACGGTAGCCTGACTGAGGCCAGCGGAGTCCAAGAGGATGTCTGTGATGACAGAAATGTTCTGTGTCCGCTCTGGCCAACGGGGAGTTGCTAGCCCTGTGGAGGCATCGAGCCCTTGAGATGTGACTACTGCCTTTCAGCAATAGAATCGTTCATTTGACTTCACTTGATTGGATTTAGATTTAAATAGCCATGTTTAAATGGTGGCTGGTGGCTACCATTTGGGGCAGCATGGTTTGGGGCCCTAAGGGAAGGAGAGCTGCAGCTGATTAGCAATGTCTACCAGGAGTTCCCAGGAGACTCAGTGGTCAAAAAACAATCCACTCGCAATGTGGGAGATGCGGGTTCAATCCCTGGGTCAGGAAGATCCCCTGGAGAAGGAAATGGCAACCCACTCCAGTATTCNTAAGGGAAGGAGAGCTGCAGCTGATTAGCAATGTCTACCAGGAGTTCCCAGGAGACTCAGTGGTCAAAAAACAATCCACTCGCAATGTGGGAGATGCGGGTTCAATCCCTGGGTCAGGAAGATCCCCTGGAGAAGGAAATGGCAACCCACTCCAGTATTCTTGCCTGGGAAATCTCACAGACAGAGGAGCCTAGCGGGCTGCAGTCCATGAGGTCGCAGAGTCACGGGTACAAATAGGCACACAAGCATGTGATGATAGCCATATTTACATGGCTGGTGGCTACTATTTTGGGCAGCATGGTTTTAGGCTCTAGGAGCAGGAGAGCTGTAATTGATTAGCAATGTCTACCAGGGACATGGGATTAGGAGGTAAGATACGAGTGCCGTGTGACCAAATGACCAGGGGAACTGGCGTGACCCACGTCATCTGGGGTCCACGTGGTCAGCTCTGGCGCCTGCGTAGGTCCCGCATCCATCGCTTTTGTGGTCGGCTGCGCTGGGTCTTAGCTGCGGCACACGGGCTCCTTGTGGTGCCGCTCGGGCCTCTGTGGTTGCGGAGCACGGGCTCAGCAGCTGCAGCGTGCTAGCTTCTCTGTTGCGGTGAGGGGGCTTAGTGGCCCTGCAGCATGTGGGATCTTAGTTCCCAGAGCAGGAATCGAACCCACATCTTCTGCATTGGAAGGTAGGTTCTTCACCATTGGACCACTAGGGAAGTCCCCCCACGTTTAGAAGAAAAAACACCTGTGAAGTTTTCTAACCACATCCCTCCCCCCCGCCCATCCTTTAGTCTCCAGGCNAACCCACATCTTCTGCATTGGAAGGTAGGTTCTTCACCATTGGACCACTAGGGAAGTCCCCCCACGTTTAGAAGAAAAAACACCTGTGAAGTTTTCTAACCACATCCCTCCCCCCCGCCCATCCTTTAGTCTCCAGGCAGCTGCCAGTCTCCTGGCTGGTTTCTGTCCCTGTGGGACCCCATTTCTAATCCATTCTCCACGCAGCAGCCAAAGGCGTCCTTCCAAAATACTAATCCAGTCATGTTCCACCCTGCTTAAAACCCTTCCTTAGTCACCACGGCCATCAAGACCCTTCCCCACCACGCCTCTCTTGTGCTGGCTTCTTTCATTCTTCTCCATTTCCGCCCCACTAATGCTGGCTGGGTCCCTGGAAGCCCCAAGGACCAGGGCCAGCTCTTGCCGCATCTTGGCAGCCCCTGCCCAAATCACAGGACGTGAGTACCTCCTGCGGAAGGCTCACGTGATTCCAGGAACACCGATGCATGCTTTCTTATTGTGCCTGCAAAATAGGAAGACAAGTACCATTATTGCTCTGTTTCATAGATGAGGAAGCTGAAGCTCACAGAGGGGAAGGGTTTGGCCTAGGACAGGAGTAGAAATTACAGATGTGAGGCCCAGCCCTGGGTAGGCATCACGCTCAAACTTGGCTTTCTGCAGAGAGCACTCTGCTTCAACACTATGACTGTGCTGAGATTGGAAACCAGGTCACAAGACTCAAGCCCAGTATTTCTTCCACTAACTCAGACCTGTTAGGTGATAAAAGGGATGGATGGATGGGTAGATGAATGATGGATGGATGGAGAATGGATGACAGATGGATGGATGGATGCAAGGATGGATGGATGGATGTGTCGATGGATGATGGATGACGGATGGATGATGGTGGACGGCTAATGGATACATGGATGATGTATGGGTGGGTGGAAGCGTGGACGGACGCATACATGTACCATCAATGAATGAAAAGTCCACAGAACACGGTAAGAAGTGAAGTAAAAAGTCATGACTAAGGACGTGGGTGAGATAAAGGTCTGCCTCTTTCTTAACCATTTTCCAGGTTTATCAGAAAACCAGGTCATGCAAAAAATCCTTTGAGACGTTTGTTTTTAAAGAGACAAAGTAAACGGTAAGCCCTGTGTGCGTATCAAGAAAGCCCCGGGCTGTGCCAGGGCCTGCTTCCTTCTCTCCTCCTCCCCTGCCAGCTCGCTGAGCTCCTCCCCAGTGCCACTTTCCCATGGGAAGGCTGAGAAACAATAGCAATTTCTTCTGAATGAAGCTCTTCCCTGAGCCAAAGAGTAAACAGGAGTCAGGGAAGAGCTGCCGGTGTGTAGCTGCCCCGCGGAGATTACATAACCGGGACATACCTGGGAGAGGCGCTGATCCAGGGGATTTTTATCAGAGGTGGGAGAAGGCAGGTCACACCCAGCGCAGGAACGGCTGTGCAGGTACCTGGCCCCGCTGGGAACTGGAGCCGCAGTGTCCGGGAAGACGCGTCCCTTTCCAGGGGCGTTCTTACACTAAGATAGGTCCCTGCATGACCTGATCGTTGTGTTTCATCTTTGCAACAGCGCTCCGGGGTGGGCACGGTTACAGGCCCTTTTCTAGGTGAAAAAGATAGAGATGAGACGCATATAGGTGCCGGCTGCAGCCAGTCACAGAGCTGGGCTCTGCGCTGTCTGACTCCATGGACTGCGGAGTCAGCTCCCGCCTCTGCTTTCTCTCCAGCTCTCCTCTCCCTCCCTCCCACTGAGTCTTGTGTCCCTTTGCTCTTTCCATTTGCCATCCAGCCAGCTACCCCTCAGTCCCCGGAGGATTTTCTGTCCCTCAGGCCTGGGCCTGCATCAGGGGAAGAGCCAGACAGAAGCGGGGACACCCGCTGCCCTCAAAAGTCTCAGCTTCTGAGATGCATCGGGTCCATCTGCAGTATGACCTTATCACTTCTATGTGCGGGACCCTCTCTGTGCGTGAGGGACGAGGAAGGAGATTTGTAGTGTTTTCTTGCCTAATCTGCCAAGCGATTTCCGGGATCGCTCTCCCCTTTGGCAGAAGAAGAGTCTGAGGTCCACAGAGCCTCAGGAGCCTTGCCGTGGAGACCCGGGTTCTCAGAAGGGCAGCCTGAGTGGGCTTCGGCAGGGCACCCAGGGGGTCCTCAAGCAGAAGAGGAAAGAGTGGGTGCACCTCTGGCGCAGAGCCGTGATATCAAGGGGAGGTGGTGGAAAGATGGGGTCCCTTATAGCCTGGTTGCCTCACTTGACTCAGGATGCAGGCCTCAAAGCTCCCAGGGTGGGAGCTGGAGAAGACCCCAGGGACAAGCGAGCCGAGCCTGGCCAGGCCGAGCACAGGCAGCCCGGAGCAGGGGCCTCGGTGCTAGAGCATGGCTGAGTCAGAGCAACCCTTCTCTTGAACAAGCATCTCTCCTCTCTGAGGGTCAGCAGCCCCGTCCATAGAGTGGGGACAGGGGAGGACCCATGAGAGCCCGTGGCAATGCCCACTGGACACCGGCGAGCCCATAGGCGTGTGTGTGCCTCTGGAGGAGCTATGCAAGGAAGAGGGAGCCTGCAGTCAGGCGAGGCCTTGGGCCTGACACTGCTGCCGCCGGGGCCATCCGGGGCTCCTGGGCCAAACCAGCAACCCCAGGAGCGGGCCCCAGGGTACAAGTCTTGTCATGCAGGAGGCCTCCCTCTCCTGCAGTGCCCGCGGACTGCCAAGCACCACGCTGCCATTACGTAAGCCGCCTACACCACCAAGCAGACCAGCCGTGTTGCCGCGTAACTAGATTCCTGTGTTTACCTTCCATGGGGAAGGGATGGGCCTGCCTGGTAGGGCAGGCAGAGATGAGCTCAGAGGCCTTTGCCTTGATTGCTGCTGCACATCCATGCCTGGCTGCTGGACCGGGGTGGGGGGCACGTCGGCAGGGGGCAGCGGGAAGCTACGTCCTAGGAGTGCGGGCCACACAGCTTCGGGTTGCCTGCTGGGGCTGCAGCGGTTGGCCTGGGCCAGGAGAGGCAGGGCTCCCCTGCCAGGCAGCTGCAGGGCAGGCCCAGGTCACACCAAGGTGGCAGTCATCTGATGGCCCCCGATGGTGCCAAAGTCCTGCCTGCTGTTGGCACCACTCAGCTTCACTGGGTAGAGAGATGGCCATCTGAACAGGATGCCAAAGAGTTGGGAGACTAGAGGAACAAGACCTGGGCACAGCCCTGGATGTGACGACAGTCATTCCTCCAGGACACAAACTTTTATAAAGAACCTACAACACGCTGCACTCACTGTTATCCACTGTGTGAAGACACGACAGGATGACGGCCTACGAATCCAGGAGGGCCTCACCAGACGCTGGATGTCAGCGTGATCCTGGACTTCCCAGCCTCCAGAACTCTGAGAAATGAACATTTAGAAGTCAGCTCTGAATACTCACTCATTGGAAGGACCGTTGCTAAAGCTGAAGCTCCAGTACTTTGGCCCCCTGATGTGAAGAGCTGACTCATTGGAAAAGACCCTGATGCTGGGAGAGATTGGGGGGGCGACAGAGGATGAGATGGTTGGAGGGCATCACCGACCCAATGGATGTGAGTTTGAGCAACCTCCAGGAGATAGTGAAGGACAGGGAAGCTTAGGGTACCGCAGCCCATGGGGTAGCAAAGAGTCTGAAACGACTGAGAAACTGAACAACAACATTCAAGAAAGAAACCTACTATGCACAGAATACCTTACATGTTTCTCTTTAATTTCCAGAACAACCTCAAAGTTCATATTCTTGTTTTACACAGGAAGAGACTGAGGCTCGGAGAGACGAGTGGCTGACCCAAGAGCACATGACTAATGAGACGATGGACTTAGGATGTGAACCAGCGTCTATCTGACTGAGAATAGTTTCCAATATAAGGGTGACCCTGGCGCCTCAGTGTTTTCACCTGAGTAGGGAGAGTCGTACAGTCCAAGAAATGACATCACTCTGTGCTTTGGGACCAACGTGGCGACTTTGTGTGGCGTTATCTGTTCATGGATATTCGGCTGGATCAATGAGTCAGGTGGATGGACAGTGGGACAGCTAGACAGATGGATACATGGTTGATAAATGGCTGCCACATTTATAAGTAGGATGGGAAGACAGAGGGATGTATAGATGGTTGAATGGATGGCTGGATAAACCTGTGAATGAGTGGGCCAGGAGATGGATGGATAGATGGGTAAATAGCAAAATGGATGGATGAGCCAGTGGAAGGTGGATGTGTGTCTGGATGCCTGGAATGAAGGACAGAAGTCTGGACAGAGAGATGGGTTTAAAGTTAGGTGAGTGAAGGGATGGATGGGTCCCTGCTAGCTGAACTCTAGCTGCGCAAGAGACTTTCTCAAACACCCAGCACCCAGCCCAAGCTGAGGCTCAGCTCTGGGGTCCAGGTGCTTTCAGTGTCACCTTATGGAGCCAGTGCCCCTCTACTGTGCCAACAGCCCCATTGCAGGCAGAGGCAAGTCACCAGCCACTTTCCCTCCCAACCGGAGAAGCTGGAGGGAGAGCCCTGGGCTGGAGACATCGCCAGCCTTGACACTCACCTGACATGTTCTAGAAGGCCCTGTGCATCTTGGGGAGTCTATCACAGTGGGCAACAGGACAGGAATGAGAGCCCAGGCAGGTACTGGCCTAGAGGCCCCCTTGTAGTTCCCGCTGCTACTGCTCACAGGTGAGGGGTCTCCAGACACACTGGCCAGGACCATCTCCAGGGCTTGTCCAGCTTCAGCAAACTGAGATTCCAGCCAAGAAAACCAAGTCCCGGCAGCTCACACTGAAAACGCAGCTGGAGGAGAAAAGAGCCTTGGTTTGTCTGGGCTCCTAATCTTGCCCCATGGTTTCACTTAGTTAGACTTTATTTTCCTGGGCTCCAAAATCACGGCAGATGGTGACTGCAGCCATGAAATTAAAAGACGCTTACTCCTTGGAAGAAAAGTCATGACCAACCTAGAGAGCAGATTCAAAAGCAGAGACGTTACTTTGCCAACAAAGCTCTGTCTAGTCAAAGCTATGATTTTCCCAGTGGTCATGTACAGCTGTGAGAGTTGGACCATAAAGAAGGCTGAGCACTGAAGAATTGATGCTTTTGAACTGTGGTGTTGGAGAAGACTCTTGAGAGTCCCTTGGACTGCAAGGAGATCAAACCAGTCAATCCTAAAGGAAACCAACCCTGAATATTCATTGGAAGGACTGATGTTAAAGCTGAAGCTCCAATACTTTGGCCATCTGATGTGAAGAACTGACTCATTGGAAAAAACCCTGATGCTAGAAGATTGAAGGCAGGAGAAGGGGACGACAGAGGATGAGATGGTTGGATGGCATCACCGACCTGATGGACATGAGTTTGAGCAAGCTTTGGGAGACGGTGATGGACAGGGAGGCCTGGTGTGCTGCAGTCCATGAGGTCTCAAACAATCAGACCGACGGAGCAACTGAACAGCAGCACTCTCACCTGGCCAAAGGTGTCCCCTCGGACATGTGCTGGGCCAAGATCAACCCCTCCTCTGGGACCACCTTCCGTCTCTGTCTTGAGCCTGTATGGAAGACAGGTCAGGAACATGGGAATTTTTCTGGGACTGGAGTCTGGGGTGTCCTGGGCCTGGCAGGGAGGGGCCTGTGGGAGGACTAGGAGGGGTGTAGGCCACCATGAGCCACACATGCCCCAGAGCAGATTGGGGGGTGGGCAGTGGAAAGTCCAGCAGTTGGAGCCGGAGGTCCTGGGAAGCCTGAGGGAGACACGGTCTGTTCCGAGGCTCCCCCGTCCCCTTTTGTGTTCGTCCCAGCCTCGGCAGGTGGATGCCTGGGGGTGACCAGGCATCCATGATGCGACCATCTTCTCGGGGTCACTGGGGCGCCCCAGCCCTTCCCTCCAAACTGAGCGGCCAGGCATGGGAGGAGCAGGAGGGGTGAGGTGGAAGCCAGGGGCTCACCATTCCCAGCACACCAAGCATGGGGCTGCCTGCCCCCCACTGATCAGTCATCAGTCCCGTCCTCTGGGAGGCAGAGGGCAGGCCCTGCACCTTGTCAATCTTTGGGGCCATTCGCAGCCTGAGCCCCAGAGTTCCCAGGCCCCAACGGCAGGGTGCCCCCCGGGCCAGGCCTGGGGTCCCGGTTCCTCCTGAGGCCTGGCATCTACCATTGCGGTGCTCGGCGCATGGAGCCCACTCGAGACCCTCACAACCGCCCAGCCACAGAGCACGTGAGGTGTTTGCTGGGCTCCGCGCTGGGTGTGGGGAGGGGCTGCCAGCAAACCAAGGCCGGAAGGCAGAGCCTCTGCCAGCTGCTCTGCTGGAAGTTCAAACGCTGGGCCTGGAGGTGAGCCTGGCCAGGGCAGGGGGCGGCTGGGGGGCTGGGTCCCTCTTCGTGCCCACCCTGGCCCTCTATGCCCTCAGGGCGTCCCCCCTGGTCTGACGGGGGGTCTGAAGTCCCCTTGACCCCAGCCCTTCCCAATCCGCTTGCAGCCAACTGGTTCCCTGGCTCTGATCTCTCCAAGTCTCTCCCTGCCCCCAGGCACTGACCCTCTACACTCACTGGTTCCGCGCTGGTCTCTGCTCAGCCGGGTGGTCCAGTTTTGAGCCTGAGGCCTGGGAAGCCCCTCTCTGCCCCGGCATCGCGTTTCCAGGCCTCCTCTGCATAGAGCCAGCACTGCTGGGGCCCGGGGTCCTCTCTACCCTCCTGTCTTTTCTCCGTTCCTGGGCAGGATGGGGGGACCCCTGTCCCCAGCCTTCCCAGGGGCCAGCAGCCCAAGGAGAGACTCCACTGATGTTTTTCTGTGACTGCATAGGACCGCAGCGCCTGATCAGGACCGAGTTCACCACTCTCGGAGGCCTGGCCATTTTCCCTCCATCCATGGAGGCAGAAAGGGGTCCCCACCCATGGGAGCAGACATTCATCTACTCTCCCTGCCCCCCTCCCCAGCATGGAGGGTTCTGGAGGGTCCCTTCCACCCACCTCACACCCGCCCCCACCCCCATAGGGGAAGGAAGCACCATCTGGGCAGGGGGCAAGGGTGGCACCTGACTCACCCTCCAGACACAATCCCCCCAAGGAAATGAAGCGCACAGCTCTGCAGACACTCACTTAGCGTGGAGAGAACACGGATACACACGGTCTCTGCTTCCTGAAGCCGATTCCAATTCCACGGGATGTCAGTAGGATCAGAGATTAGGGGGTCACAGAACAAGGCAAAGTCCTTCCTGAGGACTGGGTCAGAGCCTTTCCTATGTGCCTCCCACCAGAGAGAGCGAGCAGCTTCTCAAGCTAATCTGACCTCAGAAATTCTTTACCTGGAACATCTTATGGAGCCAGTGTTCCTTGGAACCCTCTTTGAGAAACACTGCCCAAGGTGCCCATGAAGACCCAAAGTGTTGGGTTCACGGCTCTGGCCCAGCCGAGTGTGGAACTGGAGTTGGAGGAAGATGCTTAGAAAGCTCCAGGTAGCAGGTGTGGGCTCCCGGCCCCCTCTGCCTGCACTCAGTCACTGAGGGCTGCCGCTGTCTCCTTGTTCTGGGGAGTTCAGTCCAGCTCAGTCGTGCAGTCGTGTGGATTCAAGGCCCGCGACACCACCGCCAAGGATGTGGGGGCCAAACGGCTGCCTTCCTGGGTCCCTGGAGACTCAGCACAGTCCCCCGTGGTCCAGAGGAGCCTGCAGCCTGGGACAAAAGCTTCAGGGGGCGTCGGGAAGGCCGGGACAGGTGGCTGGGCTCCCTGGGGAGGAGTAAAGCGGGTGGGCGTGGGGGCCTGCTGCTGTCCCACTGTACTTTCCCCTCACCAGGAGCCTCCAGCAGGCAGGACCCCAGGATCTGGGAGGTCTGGCCACAGAGCTGGCACGTGTGGAACTTAGTTTGGGTCTGGAGCATGCATGAGTAGGCGCCAGGCAGGTACCAGCTGGCCCCGCTCCCCAGCCCCCTGGGTGGTTGCCCCGCACCCTGGTCCTCCAGCCTGACCCTGAAGTCACCGCATTCCCCAGCAGCACCTTTGACCCCGCTGGAGCCTCTTCTATTGATTCAGCGTCTAATCTGGCTTCCCATCTGACTTGCGAAGGGCCCTCCACACCTCTCCTTTCCTCCTCCATTTCCTAATCCTCCGGGCACTGCTTACTTACCGCTCCTTCCTGAGCTCCGGCCAGGGCCTCCTTCCCCTTGACATTCCTGCCTCATCGGCCCCCGCCCGCCCTCCCAGCCATGGCCCTGCCTCACCGCAGGGCCTGAGCCTGGCATCCNCCTTGACATTCCTGCCTCATCGGCCCCCGCCCGCCCTCCCAGCCATGGCCCTGCCTCACCGCAGGGCCTGAGCCTGGCATCCTCGAGTCCAGGTGCATCGCTGGCGCTCACAGCGTCCGTCCTTCCCTGCCTTCCCTCCATGTGACCGGCTTTCCCTGAGTGCTCCTCTGTGCCAGCACAGGGCTCACCTCTGTAGTCCTCTTCAGACACAGCACATCACTGGGGGCTCTCACAGGCCTCCTGGAGCAGTTATAGCATTCCCTTGGCCCCCACCCCTGCAGATGATGAGTTTATGCCCACTGTGCAGATGAGCAAACTGAGGCCGGAAGTTGCTCTCAGTTGCTCCATTCACACAGGTAGGAGTGGTGGTGGTCTAGTCGCTAAGTCATGTCCGACTCTTGTGACCCCATGGACTGTAGCCCGCCGGGCTCCTCTGTCCATGAGATTTTCCAGGCAAGAATACTGGAGTGGGTGCCATTCCCTTCTCCAGGGGATCTTCCCAACCCAGGAATCAAGCCCAGGTCTCCCGCATTGCAAGCAGATTCTTTCCCAACAAGGGAGCCCAGGGGGAAGAGCCAGGACTAAACTCTGGACTGAACTCTAGAAGGCTGTTCTGGTTGGCATTTCACAGCCTGATACTCACACTGACCGATGACAGGTGGCCCTCTAGTAGCTCTAAGCCAAACGTCACAGAATGTGACCCAGGCTCCAACACTGTCCTGGCTTGAAAAGCCCAGGGCCCCCTCACTGCTAGAAAGTGAAAGTGAAGTTGCTCAATCAAGTCTGATTCTTGCAACCCCCATGGACTACAGCCTACGAGGCTCCTCCGTCCATGGAATTTTCCAGGCAAGAGAACTGGAGTGGGTTGCCATTTCCTTCTCCAGGGGATCTTCCTGANAGAAAGTGAAAGTGAAGTTGCTCAATCAAGTCTGATTCTTGCAACCCCCATGGACTACAGCCTACGAGGCTCCTCCGTCCATGGAATTTTCCAGGCAAGAGAACTGGAGTGGGTTGCCATTTCCTTCTCCAGGGGATCTTCCTGACCCAGGGATCGAACTCGAGTCTCGCATTGCAGGCAGACGCTTTACCGTCTGAGCCACCAGGGAACCTCGCTGCTGGGCACCCTCTGTTCACCCACTGCAGGCGCCCTGGGTGGGAGGCTCCCTCCACGTGAAACATCAGGCTTTGATGCTCCCGTGGACATGGAATTCTGCCCCTAATTTTTGATGGTCTGCAAGGTGGGTGGGCACTGGAAAGGGAGCACCTGGCAAGCTTCCATCCCTGCCTCACAGAGAGGGGGGCGCCCTCGCCGTCCCCAACCCGCCTCCCTCACAGGAGCACGGGAGCAGGGCCTGAGCCGGGGCTCACCAGGCTTGGTCATTTAGGCCTCAAGACCCTGGGCAGGACTCACAGGGGCCAAATAGGGGGCACTTGTTCAAAAACTCATGGGGCACTTCCAGGTAGCTACTGCGGAGCAGAGTCAAGTGTATGCCCTGCGGCCAGGGGGCCCAATTACACCATCGCTCGCCCTGAAGCTGGCCCAGCAGTGGGTGCTCGACAGGCTCCAGGTCAAGACGCGCAGGAAAGTGCGTGGTATTTAAGGGAAGGCTGAGCTGATGTGCAGCGCCAGTCCAGGTCGGGGAGAAGGCGCCACAGAGGCCCAGGGGACCCCTGAAGCCTTCTCTCCCAGGGAGCATCAGAGCCTGATGTTTCACATGGAGGGCGCCTCCCACCTGTGTGACTGTAATGGGTTAACAGAGTGTAGCCGTGGGAGGGGGGCCTGCTTCGCATGTGGCACGAGAGGCCCAGTCCCAGTGGGGGTCTTGGAAAGCAGCCAGCTGGTCCCTTCGCAGTGCCAGAAGGGATGACCAAGTCAGGGGCAGCAACCTGCTTGAGGTCACATGGCCAGCCAGGGGGAGAGCTGACATCTATTTGGTGTCAGCCCAGACGAGCACCTTCTGCCTCCCTGGAATCCAAAAGGAGCAATTTGCGTCTAGAGCAGGGGTCCCCAACCCCCGGGTCCAGGCCAGTACCAGTCTGGTGCCTGTTAGGAAAGATGCCACACAGCAGGGGAGCAAGCAGTTTCACCTGCTGCTCCCCGCTGCTCAAATTGTCACCTGAACCGTCTTCCCCCACATCCCCTGCCTTCGAGGTCGAGGGAAAATTTGTCTTCCGGTAAGTAGGGGACAACAGAGGATGAGATGGTTGGACGGCATCACCGACTCAGCGGACATGAGTTTCAGCAAACTCGGGGAGTTGTTGATGGACAGGGAGGCCTGGCGTGCTGCAGTCCCCGGGGTCGCAAAGAGTCAGACACAGCTGAGCGACTGAACTGAACTGAACTGAGGTTGGAGACCACTGTTCTAGAGGGTAAAATAATCAGGCCATGCCAGCTACCTTGAGACGCAGCCCAGCGCAGGGAGGGGGTGTGAGACTCATGTTTACAGAAGCAAAGCGGGAAATGTTCTTGCTCTTGGCCCTGAATATCCAGTAGTCGCTGTTTACTCAGCTGTCTTTCCACCAGACTGAGGCTGACACAGCAGGGCTCAGCAAGTCTTTGCCGGGAGGATAGAGCATTGGGTGGTAGGTGAGTGATGGGTGGGTGAGCGGACAGCTGGAATGAAATGGCAGAGAGAGGGGTGGATGGTACTATAGACTGAATGTATCCCCTCCAAAACTCACATTCTGAAATCCTAATCCCCCGAAGTGATGGTATGAGGAGGTGAGGGCTGTGGGGTGATGAAGTCCTGAGGGTGAGGCTTCATGGATGGGATTAGAGTCTTTATAAAAGAGACCCTGGAGGGCTCCTTCCCCACTTCTGCCATGTGAGGACACAGAAAGTAGTTGGCCATCTATGATTCAGAAAGGGGTCCTCACCAGATACCAAATCTGCCAACACTTTTACCTTTTCCAGCCTCCAGAACTGCAGGGAATAAATTTGTGTCCTTTATAAGCTACCCAAGTCTATGGTATTTGTTATAACAGGCCAAATGGACTAAAACGGATGGATGGATAAATGGATGGATGGGTGGATGGATGGGTGGATGGGTGGATGGACAGATGGGTGGATGGATGGATGGGGGACAGATGGGTGGATGGATGGATTGGTGACAGATGGATGGATGGATGGATGGATGGGTGGATGGATGGATGGGTGGGTGGATAGATGGATGGATGGATGGGTGGCGGATGGATGGATGGATGGGTGACAGATGGATGGATGGATGGATGGGTGGGTGGATGGATGGATGGATGGATGGGTGACAGATGGATGGATGGATGGGTGACAGATGGATGGATGGATGGGTGACAGATGGATGGATGGATGGGTAGGTAGATGGATGGATGGATGGATGGGTGGATGGATGGATGGATGGGTGACGGATGGATGGATGGATGGATGGGTGGATGGATGGATGGGTGGATGAATGGATGGATGGATGGATGGGTGGGTGGATGGATGGATGGATGGATGGGTGGGTGGATGGATGGACGGATGGGTGGATGGATGGATGGATGGATGGGTGGGTGGAAGGATGGGTGGGTGGATGGGTGACAGATGGATGGATGGATGGATGGGTGGGTGGATGGATGNCCATGGTTTTCTGAATGTTGAGCTTTACGCCAGCTTTTTCACTCTCCACTTTTACTTTCATCAAGAGGCTCTTTAGCTCCTCTTCACTTTCTGCCATAGGGTGGTGTCATCTGCATATCTGAGGCTATTGATATTTCTCCGGCAGTCTCGACTCCAGCCTGTGCTTCCTCCAGCCAGCGTTTCTCATGGTGTGCTCTGCATATTCACTCCGCATACTGTTTTCTAGGTTCATCCATGCTGTAGCACGTTGATATCAGCGCTGTGTCTTTTTTTATGGCTAAATAATATTCTATTGCTTCTGCCACAGTTTATTCATCCATCCCTCAGCTGACGGGCACTTGTGTTGTTTCCAGCCTTAGTGCTGCTGTGAACACTCACATCAAAGTGTTTGTGCATAGCTCTTGGGCATCCATTTGGCAGTGGAAACGCTGAATCATGCAGTAACTCTGCTTTTAACCTTCTGAGGAGCTTCCAGGCTCTTTTCCACTGTGGCTGCGCCATTAACATTCCCACCAGTGGCATAAGAAGGTTCCAATTTCTCCACATCCTCGTGGACACTTGTCTGTTGTTGACAAGGGAAGGAAGGCAAGAGCGGGTCATCTTGAAAGGGTCCTGCCCAAGAAGCTGAGACCACCATCTGGGGCCCCAAGGGGACTCCTTGGGGAGTCACCCAGACAGGAGCTCAGCTGGAGGGTGCCTGCCCTGGCCAGCGGTTCATGCCAGGTCCCACCGAGGACAGCCTGGTGGAAAATCAGCACAGCCAAGCAGGCTCTGATCATGAAGATGCAGGTCTTCCAGCACTTCCAGTCACGTTGCCAGCGCTGCTGTCTGGCCCTTTAGGTCTTAAAGGGCCCCAGAAGCTTTAAACATGTACAATGAAGGCACAGGAGAAGGACCCATCCCTTAATCTCACCATCTACCTGGAAATTTCCAGATGAATGCTGATATCACAAATGTGAGCTCTAAGGAAACATCTTGCTCAGATCTGAACCTGACTCTGAAATCTCCCCGAGCTGGGGTTCCAAGCTGGTGTAGCCACAGACCCACAGAGTAAGAACTTTCTAGACACTTTCACAGACCCCACAGAGTAAGAACTTTCTAGACACTTCCACAGACCCCACAGAGTAAGAACTTTCTAGACACTTCCTTCATCGCCACACAGGATTGGTTTTGCCCTGCTTCCCCCAGGCCTGCCACATCCTAATTCTCTAACCTCAGTGAGTGAGCTATAAAAGACTTCAAAATCAGTTTAACACAAAAAGTTTAACACAAAAGTCGGTGATGCCACCCAGCCATCTCATCCTCTGTCGTGTTTGTCTACAGTGAAAATGACAAAACACTACTGAAGAACTAAAGCCCTGAATCAATGAGGAGAAACGTTCTCCAAGAAAAAGACATTACTATCACAATTGGCCAAATTCCCAAGGATTAATATGTTTATTCTAATTCATTCTGGATCCCAGCAAGATTCTGAATTTGAGTCTGGGTCCTTTCTTTAAAAACTAGACCAAATCTTCATTTTTTAAAACGTGGACCATGTGAGTACCTTCCCTGGTGGTCCAGTGGTTAAGGCTCCGCGCTCTCACTGCAGGGGCGCGGGTCTGATTGCTGGTCAGAGAACTAAGATTCCGCATGTCTGAATCTGATATTCAAGTGGAAAAATCAGTCTGCAGAACTTGTCAAAACAACTTTGGAAAGAGACTTTGCAGGGGTTGTGACCACCTAGATTTTAAACCTCACTCTGCAGCCGTGGTCGTTAAACTGCTCCTACAATAGGAACAGACAGGGCAGTGGAAAAAATAGAGCCCAGAAGCCCCTCCAAGTGGCTCAGACGGTAAAGCATCTGCCTGCAATGCGGGAGATCCGGGTTCGATTCCTGGGTCGGGAAGATCCCCTGGAGAAGGATATGGCACCCCACTCCAGCACTCTTGCCTGGAAAATCCCATGGACGGAGGGGCCTGATAGGCTGCAGTTCATGGGGTCTCAAAGAGTCAGACACGATTGAGCGACTTCACTTTCTAAGATATGACGAAGGACAAGGTTTTTTATATGAAAGAGTTGGGACGATCAACCATCCATTTAGAAAAACTCAAGGTTAAATCCCTATTTCACACCACATATAAGAGTGATTTCCAAGTGAATCCAAAGAAAGGAGTGTTTTGTTTTGTTTTTTAAAAGCTATAAACATATGGAAGGTCACAGAAGCAAATATTCTTACAATCCCACTGTGCAGGAAGTCTTCCTAAATAAGACCGGAAACCATAAGCCACTAATGAAAAAAAATAAACAATAAAAACTGAGTACACGGCACATGTAAGACCTTAGACGGTTGTGCTCTAGGAAGGCCACTCTGCTGGCTGGTGTGGGAGAAGCGTTGGCAGAAGGCGCTGGCCAGAAGGTTGTGAGGAGTCCAGGGGGAGCGCACTTGCTCCTGCAAGGAGGTGTCAGAATGCACCCGAGCTGGGGCCAGCAGAGGGCCAAGAAAGATGCCAGCATTACATTCGAGTTCAAAATACATACGGCCCAGAGGGATGGTACGGGGAGGGAGGAGGGAGGGGGGTTCAGGATGGGGAACACGTGTATACCTGTGGCAGATTCATGTTAATGTATGGCAAAACCAATACAATATTGTAAAGTAATTAGCCTCCAATTAAATAAATTTATATTTCAAAAAATAATAATAATAAAATAAAATACATATGATAGAAACAAACTTTATTCATGTGTGAACATAGCTTGCCTTTCCCTAGCCATCGATGATGCTAAGAGAGCTTCATTTCCACCCAATCAGATTCGCTCCAGAAGGGACCATGGTGTGTGTTTGATGGAGAATGAAGATGTCAGCTATCAGGTGAGTCAGGCTGAGTGGAGCCCTTGAGGCTTCAGCCCAGGTAGGATGACGGATACAAAACAGGGAGAGGGACAGAACAGGGATCAGAGACACTGCAGGCCACTGCCACCAGAAGAGGTCTGCGGGGGCTGCTGGGACTCAAGGAGTGAGGCGGCCTCTGATGTGGCTCCCTCTGCACCCCCGCCTAGCTTCCTTGCTCCTCCAACAGTTCTCAGACTGTGCCCAAGACTCACCTTGAGGACTCGTTAAAACAGACAGCTGAGTACCTCAATGTACCCCAGTGTTCAGTGCAGCACTATTTACAATAGCTAGGACGTGGAGGCAACCTCGATGTCCGTTGACAGGTGAATGGATAAAGAAGTTTGGTGCATATACATACAATGGAATATTCAGTTCAGTTCAGTCCCTCAGTCAGGTCTGACTTTCTGCGACCCCATGAATTGCAGCAAGCCAGGCCTCCCTGTCCATCACCGACTCCCGGAGTTCACCCAAACTCATGTCCATCGAGTCGGTGATGCCATCCAGCCATCTCATCCTCTGTCGTCCCCTTCTCCTCCTGTCCTCAAATCCCTCCCAGCATCAGGGTCTTTTCTAATGAGTCAACTCTTCGCATCAGGTGGCCAAAGTATTGGAGTTTCAGCTTCAGCATCAGTCCTTCCAATGAACACCCAGGACTGATCTCCTTTAGGATGGACTGGTTGGATCTCCTTGCAGTCCAAGAGACTCTCAAGAGTCTTCTCCAAACCACAGTTCAAAAGCATCAATTCTTCAGCGCTCAGCTTTCTTCACAGTCCAACTCTTACATCCATACATGACCACAGGAAAAACAGTGGAATATTACTCAGCCATAAAAAGGAACAAATTTGAGTCAGTTCTAATGAGGTGGATGAGCCTAGATCCTGTTACACAGAGTGAAAGAAGTCAGAAAGAGAAAAACAAATATATTAACATATATATATATATATATATATGGAATCTAGAAAAATGTTTCTGATGAACCTATTTGCAAGACAGGAATAGAGAAACAAACAGAGAGAGCAGACTTGTGGACACCGTGGGAAAGAAAAGGGTGGAACAAATGAGAGAGTAGTGTTAGAACATAGGTATCGCTGCTGCTGCTGCTGCTGCTGCTAAGTCGCATCAGTCGTGTCTGACTCTGTGCGACCCCATAGACGGCAGCCCACCAGGCTCCCCTGTCCCTGGGATTCTCCAGGCAAGAACACTGGAGTGGGTTGCCATTTCGTTCTCCAATGCATGAAAGTGAAAAGTGAAAGTCACGTGCAAAATAGATAGCCCGTGGGAAATCGCTGTCTAACAGAGGGGCTCACCCCGGTGCTCTGTGACAGCCCAAGGCGGGGGATGGGGTGAGGGGTGGAAAGGAGGTTCAGAGGGAGGGGACGTATGTATGCGTATAACTGATTCACGTTGTATGGCGGAAGCTAAGACAACATTCTAAAGCAAATATCCTCCAGTGAAGAAAAGGACTACCAAAAGCGCTGGCAAAGATTCCTGAGTAAGACATTGTTTAAAAGTGTGTGACTACAGCATTCTATATCATCAAAATATTAACACCATGTATTCAATTCGATAGGTTTTCTACGTAGATTGTTTTTAAAATAATATAGATTAGTAAATTTGACAGGCTTGTCCACTTCTTCAGTTCAGTTCAGTCCTGTCCAACTCTTTGCACCCCTGTGGACTGCAGCACTCTAGGTTTCCCTGTCCTTCACCATCTCTGGTGTTCGCTCAAACTCATGTCCATCGAGTCGGTGATGCCATCCAACCCTCTCATCCTTTGTTGTCCCCTTCTCTTCCTGCCTTCAATCTTTCCCAGCATCAGGGTCTTTTCCAATGACTCAGTTCTTCGCAACAGGTGGCCAGAGTATTGAAATCCTGTCCTTCACCATCTCTGGTGTTCGCTCAAACTCATGTCCATCGAGTCGGTGATGCCATCCAACCCTCTCATCCTTTGTTGTCCCCTTCTCTTCCTGCCTTCAATCTTTCCCAGCATCAGGGTCTTTTCCAATGACTCAGTTCTTCGCAACAGGTGGCCAGAGTATTGAAACTTCAGCTTCAGCATCAGTCTTTCCAATGAATATTCAGGACTGATTTCCTTTAGGATTGACTGGTTTGATCTCCTTGCAGTCCAAGGGACTCTCAAGAGTTTTATCCACTTCAGTCATGTCTGACTCTGTGCGACCCCATAGACGGCAGCCCACCAGGCTCCACTGTCCCTGGGATTCTCCAGGCAAGAACACTGGAGTAGGTTGCCATTTCCTTCTCCAATGCGTGAAAAGTGAAAGTGAAGTCGCTCAGTCGTGTCCGACTCTTAGCGAGCAATTGTGCGGTAGTTTGAAGATTTTTTGGCATTGTTTTTCTTTGGGACTGGAATGAAAATTGACCTTTTTCAGTCCTGTGGCCAGTGCTGAATTTTCCAAATATGCTGGCGTATTGAGTGCAACACTTTCACAGCATCATCTTTTAGGATTTGAAATAACTCAACTGGAATTCCATCCCCTCCACTAGCTTTATTCATAGTGATGCTTCACAAGGCCCGCTTGACTATGCACTCCAGGATGTCTGGCTCTAGGTGAGTGATCACACCATCGTGGTGATCTGGGTCACGAAGATCTTTTTTGTTTAGTTGTTCTGTCTATTTTTTCCACTTCTTAGATAATATTAAAAACCCAATATAGTTTAATCAATTTTGACAAGTTTGTCCATTTATTTCATCACTAATTTTTCAAAATTTAAAAAAAATGGTAGAAACACTAGTTTTTCACAGATGAATTTAATGTATAGGCTAATAGATTTGATTTTTTAAGTAAATGGCAACCCACTCCAGCGTTCTTGCCTGGAGAATCCCAGGGACAGGGGAGCCTGGTGGGCTGCCGTCTATGGGGTCGCGCAGAGTCGGACACGACTGAAGCGACTCAGCAGCAGCAGCAGCAGCATCAGTTATATTAGAATATGGACTTTCCCAGTCGCAAAGAGCTGGACACAGCTGAGGGACCACCGTGGCTCAGAGGGAAAAAATCAGCCTGGAATGCGGAAGTCTCGGGAGATGCGGGTTCAACCCCTGGACTGGGATCCTCCCTGGAGGAGAAAATGCCAATCTGCTCCAGTGTCCTTGCTGGGAAAATCCTGTGGACAGAGGAGCCTGGCATAGCCTTTGAAGCCCATGAGGTCGCAGAGCGCCGGACATGGCTAAGCCACTGAAGACACACACACACAGGTTAGAACATATGCTTTTTTTTAGGATTTGAAGGGACTGGTTTTGCCTAAAGCAAATGCTGAGTGGATAAAATAAGGATGACTTTAGTTTGCCTTTAAATTCTTCCTGATTCAGATTGGAATAAAGTGAAATCTGTAGGTCAAAAAACAAAAAGGTTGAGCCTGCTCCTAAAGTCTCCTAGTTTTTTAGGATTCTTTTGGTTACTCTCTTCCCATGCCTTTCTGTCTAGCTTTTAGAGTTGGTTTCTTGATACCTGGTTTCCCTGGTGGCTCAGCAGTACAGAATCCACCTCCCAATGCAGGAGACGTGGGTCCTATCCCTGGGTCGGGAAGATCCCCTGGAGAAAGAAGTGGCAACCCACTCCAGTACCCTTGCCTGGGAAATCCCAAGGACAGAGGAGCCGGGCAGGCTACAGTCCAAGGGGTCACAAAGAGTGAGACACAAGTGAGCGCACAGACATGCAGGCACACGTGTTGAATCTACAGATCAAACTAAGAGGAACTGACATCTTGACAATATTGGGTCTTCCAATCCATAAACATGGAATACTTCCTCCATCAACCATGCAGCCTGAGTTTCTCATTCAGCAGTCTGGGGACCTGAGGCTTTGTATATTTCTGCCTCATGCCCAGGGGACCCCCACTTTGAGAACTGCTCTCCTAGACCTCTGCCTTGCTTGGGAGTCGGAGCCATTCTAAAGACTGGGAACCTTCTGGGCTGGGCCCTGGGGTCGCAGAGGGAACTTTGGTTCCCATGCAAATCACAGCAGGCTGGTTCTGCTGGAATTTGCATGCTAACAGCTGACTCTTTCAGATTTTTAATCTCCATCAGATAAACAGTGGGTGCCAGGAATTCACAGGTGTGGAGGTTCAAGGAGACACTGCCACTTGCGGGAAATGGCTTTTTCTCTAAGTATCCAGTTCCTCAATTTCCTGGGTGAATTTCTTGCCTCGTGGGACTCTCCCCTCCCCCAGTAAATGCCTCTCAGGAAACCTCAGAAAATCAACTCCAGGTCTAAAACTAGCAGGGCGTGGAAGTGGCCTCTGGCTGACCCCAAGGTGAGTCCAAGCTGGGTGGGACTGAGCAGTCACAGGATCCTTGGAGGACAGAAGGTGACCCTGCGAGCAGAGGGCAGGCACACAGGACACCCCCTTCCCTTCCTGGAGGAGATGAACGCCAGCGTGGGGAAGGGCCCGGCCTCCCGGGAGGAAGGAACAGCCTGGGTGGGGCTCGGAGGCTGACACGAGGCCTTCACTGGGTCAGGCAAGTGACTCTCGGTGCCCGCGACTCCAGCTCCTGGTGCTCACTCAGCCCTGCCCCTTCCCCTCCTCCTGGCCCGGCCCTCCCAGGTGTCCCCTCGCTGGTGCCAGCCACGCAGAACCCCCGCCAGGAACGCTCAGCAACGTGAGTGGGTGCTAGCTTTGGCCCATCTCCCTGGCTGGGAGGATGAGATGGCATGGAAGCTTGGCCTCAGGCTCCGTGGGCATTCTGACAGTTGTCTCTGCTTCCCAGAGTTTGCAGAGGCTCAGAGTCCTCACCCGGCCAGCCAAGAGTCTGCTCTAGAGGAGCAGGGGCCCCCAAGAGGGAGGGGTGGGTGGCCGTGGCTTCAGAATGCAGGAACACGGCCACTGGGGTTTTTGTTGGGATTGGGGTGTCTGATCAGGGCACACCAAGGGCCAGAGTTGTTTCCATGGACCCTAGACCCAGCCCTGTGGGCCCCCAGAGATCACAGGCTACCCCTTGCAGCCAGCAGATGGGCCATCCTGGAGACCCTAGGCCCCCAACCCCACGCCTTCTCCCAGCATCAGGGCTCTGGTGCCCCAAAGTCCAGCAGCACCTCTGAGCCCAGATCCTGACGCTGGGAATAGGGAGGACCAGGGAGATGCATGTGGCCCAGTCTGGGGCTGCCCAGGGCCCCTCGTCAGCACCCCCATAGGAGTGTAAACGGGCAAGAACCGCTCTTTGCTAAACATCCACCCGCAGCCAGGAATCGAGTGGCCAGGGGCCTGGGCTTCAGGTGCACACAGGTTCAAATCCTAGCCATGCCACCCCACAGCGGCGTGGCCCTGGGCTTCCCGGGGCCTTTCCATTTTCTGGAAATCGGGATGGGGACCTGTGCCCCGAGCTGCAGGGAAGGTCACAGGGCTTGCCGAGCCCCACGCCTGCATCAGGGCAAGGCCTGGAGCGGGTGAGCCAGGGATCCTGTCACTGCCAGCTCCGTTCGGGAGCCCTGGGCACCCAGCTGGGGAGCATCACACAGCGGGTGCTCAGGAAGCTCAAGAGGCCTGGCTCAGCTTTTCCAAAGTCGTGCAAGCCCACAGCCACCGCTGGCCCTCAGAGTGGGGACCTCAGTGTGGCTTGGGCCTCTCTGTGATCTGGCCCGAGACCAGGCAGGTCCGCCACAGGCCCCAGCACACAGGCTGCTCACCAGCGTCAGCAGAGGGTGGACGCTTGCATCCGAGTGTCCTGCCTGCTTTCTCCCTGTGTCCACAGCACCCGCGTCCCCCCGCCTGGGCCTGGAGTCCTCTCCGTAGACCCGCAAACAGGCATCTGGATGGTCTGCTCGGGCTGCCTTTCCAAAGGTCCCATGGACCGGGCGGCTTGAATGACAGAAACTTACTCTCTCCAGGCCTGGAGGCTGGAATCCCAGGCCCGGGTGTGGGCGGGGCTGGTCCTCCTGAGGCCTCCCTCCTGGGCGTGCAGATGGCCGCTCCTCCCCGCGTCCTCACAGGGTCATCCCTCTGTGTGTCTGTCCTGACCTCCTCTTCTATAAGAACACCAGTCCTGTGGGATTCAGACCACACTAGTGACCTCATTTTACCTTAATTACACCTTTAAAGGCCTGTTCTCCAAATACGGTCACACACTGATCTGTTGGGAGTCAGGACCCCAATATAGGGTTTGGGAGGCTACAACAGCCCATAGCAGCATCTGTCTTCAGGAGCCTGCGAATGGCACGTGTGTAGTGGGAGAGGAGGCCCAGTGCCCGCCTGCCCCCACTCACTGGAGCTGGACCAGTGGGCTTTGCTCCCTCCCTTCCTCTTTTCTCAAGAAAGCAAAGCCTGGTGTTCCCAGGAAGCCTTGGGGTTGGATGCCCAGTGTTTCTGGTTGTATACCATCCCCCATGGGGGCTGGAGGCCTGCCCAGCCAGGTTTGCAGCCAGTGAGGCCAGGATCCCAGCCAAGGTGCACCCATGGGTGATGCTACCCATGCTTTCTGGGTGGGAACCCCCCGCATCCACCCCACGGAGCCTATGGATTCCTCTGGGCAGCCCGACATCCGGCTGGCAAGGTCTGGCATCCGTGGGCAGAGGGGAGCTGTGTGGCGGTGCAGCCCTCAGGAACGGGGCGGGTCAGCAGAGGAGACCCAGAGACCCAGCTGGGTCGCCACTGCCATCCATCATCTGCCCTCGAGCAGCCCAAGGCAGCAACTGCCAGACCCTACCGGTGACCGCTCCCCATCCTCAAACGGTACGTGCTTGTCAGCGCTCATTGGTTTATGTAAAACTGTTTGCCTTTGCGCCCTGTGGACCCAGTTTGTGCTCACAGGTTTCTTTATCTCCGTTTTCACTGCTTTGCTGTGTTCTTGTTCAGTCATTAATTCGTGTCTGACACTTTGTGGCCTCATGGACTGCAGCCTGCCTGGATCCTCTGTCCTGCACTGTGTCCCGGAGTTTGCCCAAATTCACGTCCATCGAGTCGGTGACACCATCCAACCATCTCATCCTCTGTCGTCCCCTTCTCCTCCTGCCCTCAGTCTTTCCTTCCCAGCATCAGATTCCTTTCCAATGAGTCAGCTCTTTGCATCAAGTGGTCAAAGTAGTGGAGCTTCAGTATCAGTCCTTCTAATGAATATTCTGAGTTGATTTCTTTTAGGATTGACTGGTTTGATCTCCTTGCAGTCCTAGGGACTCTCAAGAGTCTTCTCCAGCACCACAATTCAAAAGTATCCATTCTTTGGCACTCAGCCTTCTTGATGGTCCAACGATCACATCCGAATATGACTACTGGAAAAACTATAGCTTTACTATCGCTTTTTATGGACCTTTGTTGGCAAAGTGATGTCTCTGCTTTTTAATATGCTATCTAGATTTGCATAGTTTTCCTTCCAAGGGGCAAGTGTCTTATAATTTCATGGTTGCAGTCACCATCTTCAGTTATTTTGGAGCCCAAGAAAATAAAATCTGTCACTGTTTCCACTTTTTCCCCTTCTATTTCCACTGCTACCCTCCCACTAACTCTCACTCTCCATGTCTGTCTCTCAATTTCTCCCTCTCTCTCTCTCCTTCACACAGACACACACACATCCAATTTATGAATCCCTGATTTCCTATTGAGTAGAAACAGAAGTCTGAAAATCCATTATTACTGTTTGTAAAGTAAGAGTCACCTGGCTACGACTGAGGGCCTACCGAAAGTGGATGTATCAGCATCGAGCCTTTGGGGAAGACCTCATGCTCCGTTTGCTTCCTTCTTGTCTGGAAAGCTGTCGTTCTCAGAGCTAGGGCTTCGTGATTCTCCTAACTGCTCTGTCTCCCTCTATCTCCTGCTTGGCCCAGCTCCTAGCTAAGCTGACCTTCACTCCAAGTTCTGAGCTGGATGAGGACTTGATCAGCCGCAATTCAGCTATTACAACAACCTCCTTACCTCTTGTCCAGCCCACACTACACACCAGAGAGGCCGTCGTGTTCTGTCCACAGCATGAGTGAGTGAGTGAGAACCGCTCAATCATGTCTGACTCTTGGCGACACCATGGACTATAGAGTCCATGGAATTCTCCAGGCCAGAATACCGGAGTGGGCAGCCTTTTCTTTCTCCAGGGGATCTTCCCAACCCAGGGATCGAACCCAGGTTTCCCACATTGCAGGCAGATTCTTTACCNTGAGAACCGCTCAATCATGTCTGACTCTTGGCGACACCATGGACTATAGAGTCCATGGAATTCTCCAGGCCAGAATACCGGAGTGGGCAGCCTTTTCTTTCTCCAGGGGATCTTCCCAACCCAGGGATCGAACCCAGGTTTCCCACATTGCAGGCAGATTCTTTACCAGCTGAGCCACAAGGGAAGTCCGCAGCATAAATCAGATCAAACCCATGTGCTTGAGACCCTTCAGTGGTTCCTGCTGCTTGGTGGATACACTTCAACTCCTTGGGCTAACTCTCAAGGTTTTTCATTGTTTGACTCTGGTTCCAACTAAGATACTGACAGCAGTTCCAGTTTTGTGGGCTGTTTCCCACAGCAAGCAATTCTTGGACATGAACTGGGAATCCTATAATTCCACTCGGTTCTGACACTGCCAGCCTGGAGATAGTACAGACCGTACAATCACAGCTTCACCCACAAGAGCCCCCAGTCCCACTTAGAGGCCAGCGTCAAATCCAGGCCACCGTCTGTGCTGCTGACCCACTGGCTACAGGTTAGGGGTTCCAGCAGCTCTCTCCTTGGGTTCAATTATTTTGTATAGCAGTTCACAAGACTCAGAGAAACATTCTGCCTACTAGTTCACATAAACACACACACACACACAAAGAGTCACTCAGTCGTGTCCGACTCTTTTTGAGCTCATGAACTGTAGCCCACCAGGCTCCTCTGTCCATGGGATTCTCCAGGCAAGAATATTGAAGTGGGTTGCCATTCCATTCTCCAGGGGATCTTCTTGACCCAGGGATCAAACCCAGGTCTCTCGCATAGCAGACAGATTCTTTATTGCCTGAGCCCCCAGGTTTATTACAGAAGGACATAACTCAAGAACACACAGATGGAGGAGACACACAGGGCAAGGTATGAGGGGGAGGTTCAGAGCCCCCATGCTCTCTGAGCACTGCTCTCCTCAAATCTGCACATGTTCACCAACCTGGGAGCTCCCAGAACCCTGTCCTTTCGGGGTTTGGGGAGGATTTACTACACACGCACGACCGGTCAAGTCACTGGCGATTTGCGATGGGCTCACCCTCCCCGTGGTGGGGCTGAATTTCTGTCCCTGATGTGTGTGGTTGGCTCTCCTGGCAGCCAGCCTCCATCCTAGGCAGTTTCCAAAAATCACATTGTCAACATAACAAAAGACACCTTTGTGCTCTCGTCACAGGAAACTCCAGGGCATTTAGGGTCTCTGTGCCAGGAATGGGGACTAAGACCAAATTTATATTTCTTATTAAAAATCATAATATCACACTTGGCCAGACCTCAATTCTGCCTAACCAGCCCTTTGGGGAATCATGCCCATCTCTGCCCTGGACATAGAATGTTCTCCAACTTCTCCAGCCTGGGAGACCCTGGCACACGCACCCCTGTTAGTAAATGGAGCGTCGTGGCGCACTGTGTCTTGTGCATTGATGCCACTCCCAGTGCAAACGTCTCTCAGTCCGTGAGATTCAAGAGATGCACAAGACGTTCCCCAGACCCAGAGTGGTCAATCAGCATTTCTTAGCCCCCCGGCTATTGTGGCTGAATCAGAAATGGGCATGTGACCCCAATCAAATCCACGTAAGCCCATCCAGGAATTACAGCCTTCTCAGAGGAAGGCAGAAATGAGCAATGGAGAAAGTGAGATGGAGGTCTGATGATAGCATTTGAGCCTCTGGATCCAGCCATTCCTGAAGCTGAAATCTCTGGGCTTCTCAACACATGCATAAGCCACCTGCACTCAGAAAGACTCCTGTCCAATAGAGATACGAAATGTGAGAACAGCTCCCTGGTCTTGGGAGAGACTGACACCTGGAGGGACATTATCAATCCATCTGGGCACTCTTTCCTCCCCCAGCTTGGCAGATGCCTAGGCAGCCTGGGCCAATGGGTCTAAGATGTAACGACCTCCTTTGAGCTCAAGCATTGCCACTTGTGTGGTTGAATCGTTTGATTGGCCCCCTCGTTGGACACCAGTGGTGGACTTGGGGGGATCTGACACCGTCCTGACAGTACGTGTTCATGCTTCTCAGGGCGTCCCTTCTCCCGCTGAGCAGGGCCATCTCCCCACTCCTCCCCGCTGCCCTTCCCCCTCCACCAGCTCTGGGAGCCATTCCAGCCTCGGTGACTTTCTTCCCCTGGTCCGAGCTGCTGCATGCAGAGCCAGGTCGGAGCTTGCGGCTCTGAAGACACAGGGAGGAGACGGGCCGCCCCACTTTCTCATTCTTCGTCAGGGTGTGCCCGGCCTCAGACCTGGGAGAGACAGTTCGCTTTCGGTGGGGGCCCTGCTAGGAGGAGCGCCGGGGCTGGACTGGGAGCCGGGTCCCGGGGGTCAGCCCCCGACCCCGCGTCTGAGACGAGGGAAGGGCAGTCCCAGGACACGGGCTCCGAGTGGAGGAACAGAGCGAACGCGACTGTTGACAATGGGGCTTTGATCTGCCTAATGTCACAGGACAGCCGGGGACAAATGCCAGGCCCCGGGTGCCTCCCGGTTCCCACAGGAGATGCTCTGCACAGGTATTCACACGGGGAGATTCTTGGCAGGCCCGGGGCGCTGGGTCCATGCCCGTCACAGGCACAGCGCGCGGCAGTTAGGTTTTGGACGATGGTGGGTGAGGCTTCAGCCCGCGGCCCGAAGGTGGCGTCGGAGGGCGGGGGCAAGGCCAGGCCCCGCGGGAGCGCGTGCCCGCCTGGTGTGGACGAGGGTGAGCGCAAGGAATGCCTGTGGTCAGGGCAGCCGGCCGGCCGCGGAGACTGGGCTGCCGCCCGCGACAGTACCCATTCTGTCGCCCAGCTGGCAGCGACCTTCGCCAAAGCCCTGGATGAATGCACCGCGTCGCTCCCAGACGCAGTCCCAGCCGCTGGAAGTGCTTGTAGAAGCCACGCCATGGGGAGCGTTCACAGGACGTGTTGTAGCTCGGGTGCCCACGAGGCCTGCCCTGGGGCCCGGGCCAGGCCGGTGGGGCTGCCAGGGGCCCGTCCTCCGGGCTGTCGGGAGGCATTATCTCCACCTGGGCTCAGGAACAATGGCCTCACCTGTAACCCGTCCCCGTCCCAGGGTGGACGAAAGGTCCGCGCCTCCTGCCAGCAGCCCTGGTTCCCTGCCCACTCCCCGGGGAAGGAAGCGGCAAGAGGTGCCTGGAGCCCGGAGAGATAGCGGCTGGAGGGAGGAGACCGCCTGCGTGCTTCCTGCTCTGGCCTCCGGACCACTGGGAGCGTGGGTTGCTGACCTCGGGCCGCTGCAGACGGAATCTCCATCAACCTCCATATCCTCCGTCTTGGCCTCTGAGAGCGGTGGCATCAGCCCCGCATCGACGTACACATAGCTGTGTATTAACAAGCCCCGAGATGCGTTTGCTGGTTGCTGCGCTCTGCGTCACAGAGCACTCACTCATTTAATCCACAGGAGCAGCTGCCACCAGCATCGCCTGCTTCACATCTGGGAAAACTGAGGCCCCAGCTGGTAACAAACCGCCTTGGCTGTGAACCTGGGCGTCTGGTATCCCCGTCCACACAGGTCCCCTTGGTGACAGGGGGATTCCCTGAACATGCTTCCCTGTTCGTGCCCTTCCCTCCGCCCACCCACCCCCCGGGGCAGGGACCCTCGATCCCGGCTCAGGTGGCTGTCAAATCAGTAAGAAGGCAAGTGGGTGAAACAGACACCATTTCTCGAGCTTCTCCCCGGGCCGGGCACGTCCCAAGTGCTTCCATACAGGACCTCAGCTTCCTCTCCCAACATCCCAACCTGTGGAGGCAGGATCACCATCCCCATTTTATAGATGAGAAAACTGAGGGTGAGAGTGATTAGGTAGCTGACTGAGGTCTGCCCAGCTCATCAGTGGTGGTGATGGACTTCCACGTCTAGTCTGGATGAAGGGAGACCAGGGGAAGGGGCACATCAAAGATGGGAGAAAGGACGCTGGCTCACTCACAGGCATTGTCTCCAGCGTGCGCGCCATCCCAGTAAAGTCACCTCCCTGTCCCCACCTGTGATGACCCACAGCAGCCATGCCTCCGGGACCCCCACTTCTGGAGCATCAAGGCCTGCACTGCACTCTCCATGCCCTGGGTCTGAACAGTTTGGGGGTTTTGAGGACCCCACTTGGAAATCGTAACAGCGAGTGGCATTTTCCGGTCCCCGGAGTGTTTGCCGAGGTACAGAGTGGGTAAACCAGGACCCACGGAGAAGGAGAAATGGCAAGCATCTTGCCAGAACCCCCAACCCTGCTCGAAGCTGTCGTGTGCAGACAGACAGGACCCTGTGTGTCCCTGACGGTAAAATATTTAGATACCAGAGAGCAAATTCACACGTCAACAAAAGACCCTTTGTCCCGGTGGAGGAGACAAGGAAGGATGGGAATCTGCATTTCTGAGCGCATCTTCCAATTCTGTGGATGGCCGAGCCTACCTGGCACTCGCCACCCCCACGTCCGGGCGACCCAGTGCAGGCGGGCGTCTGGGTGACCCAGTGCAGGCGGGCATCTGGGCGACCCAGTGCAGGCGGGCGTCTGTGTGCCGGGCGCTGGGCCAACACGAGAGCCCCGGGAATGGAATAATGAAGAATTAATTTACCCAGCAGGGCCCTTTCAGTGTCTGGGAAGCTCTCGCACCTTCTCCAAGGGGGCAGACGTGTTTCCTTGGGAGGAATGCCGTTACACAATCGGTCTGTCAAGAGGCCACATTAAGAATCCAGGCGAGGTTGCTTCAGCTGCGGCCGGCTCCTTTGATTCACACACTCCCCACGGGCAGACCCAGACCCCTAGCTCCCTGCTGCCCCGAGAAGGCACAAACCACCCGCGAGGGACCCCACACAGAAGCCAGAGAAAACACGGTGGGAATGCACCCCACCCCCCACAGGCAGGGGCTTTTACCCTGAGTCTCTGGAGCCCCCAGATGTCTGTTTTGTAGATCTAACACCCATTGTGCAGACGGGCACACTGAGGAACACACAGCCCCAGGGCCAGCACGGAGCAGAGCAGAGATGACCAAGCCCGCAGAACACATGCAGGGCGGCTCACAGAACAGATGGGGACGTGGCCGGGGCTGGAAGGGCAGCTGATGTGCTGAGACCAGCAAAGAAGAGAACAAAGGATTGGCCAGCTGCTGGAGAGCGTGTGGAGGAAAGGGAACTTTCCTGCACTGCTGGTGGGGATGTAAATGTATACAGCCACTACGGAGAGCAGTATGGAGATTCGTTTAAAAAAAGAGAAAAAACAAGGAATAAAACTACCACGTGACCCAACAGTCTCACTGCTGGGCTTATGCCTTGAGGAGACCATAACTGAAAAACACACATGTGCCCTGCTGTTCGTGGCAGCACTATTTACAATAGCTGAGACATGAAAGCAACCTAGAGGCCCATCAAGAGATGAATGAATAAAGAAGTTGTGGTACATACCTACAGTGGAATATCACTCAGCCATAAAAAGGAACACATATGAGTCAGTTCCAGTGAAGTACATGAACCTAGAGCCTGTTATAGAGGGAAATGTGTCAGAAAGAGAAAAACAAATATCATATCGTAAATGCATATATACGGAATCTAGAAAGATGATACTGATGAAGCTCTTTGCAGGGTGGCAATGGAGATGCGGACATGGAGAACAGACTTTTGGACACAGTGGGGGAAGGAGAGGGTGGGACTAATTGAGTCAGGAGCATGGAAACACACACTGCCACATGTGAAGTAGATCAGCAGTGGAAACTGCTTATGATGCAGGGAGTTCAACCTGGGGCTCTGTGACAGCCTAGAGGAGAGCGATGGGGTGGGAGGGGGGAGGGAGGTTTGAGACGGAGGGGACATATGTACACCTATGGCTGATTCATGTTCATGTATGGCAGAAATCAGCACAGTATTGTAAGGCAATTATCCTTCACTTAAAAATAAATACTTTTTTTTTAATGTGTTAGTCGCTCAGTTGTGTCTNGAGACGGAGGGGACATATGTACACCTATGGCTGATTCATGTTCATGTATGGCAGAAATCAGCACAGTATTGTAAGGCAATTATCCTTCACTTAAAAATAAATACTTTTTTTTTAATGTGTTAGTCGCTCAGTTGTGTCTGACTCTTTGCAACCCCATGGACTGAAAAAGAGCAACCAGCTGCATCAAAATATAAAGGGAAGAAAAGGGAACCCAGGGGCTCTTCATAGGTTGAAGGAAGGAGCTCCAAGCTCACCAGGCTGGGGACCCTTTGAAGATCCCCAGGATTCAAACCAGCTCCCCTGTCGAGTCACCAGAGGCTCTGTGAGAGGATTCCCACAGGAGAAGAAGGAAGAGATAGAGGGTGAGATGGTTGGATGCCATCACCGACTCAATGGACAGGAGTTTGAGCAAGCTCCGGGAGATAGTGAAGGACAGGGAAGACTGGCACACTGCAATCCATGGAGTCGCAAAGAGTCGGACACTGAGCGAATGAACAAAACCAATATTACTTGATGATGTAAAGCAATGAGCAAGGCATTTTGAATAGTCAACATTATAAAGACAGGAGGTGGAATGGTGGATGCCGGGGGCTGGCAGAGGGGAGGATAGGGAGTTAATATTTCATGAAGACAATTCCCAATTCACAAGATGAAAAGAGTTACGGGATGGCTGATGGTGATGGGTACACAAGATATTTCCTGCATCTAAAACCACTGAAATACCTACTTAACAAGGCTAAGATGGTAAGTTTCATGTTTTGGGTATTCTAACACAATGAAGAAACGGGGCAAGAAAAATGCTTCTCTACATATAAAATAATCTTCAGAAGGATGTTCTTTCAGGAAAGTGTTAACACCAGTTGCCTCCAAAGAAGGGAAGCAGGTAGCTGGAGGATGGGAGTAAGAGGGGGACTTGGGTTCCTTTTAAATTTGGAACCATATGAATGGATGGCAGTCAAAAACTTTCTTCATTTTTAAGAGCAAAAAAAAAAAAGAAGAAGAAATGAGCTGTCAAGCCACAAGACATAGAAGAAACATAAAAATGAGAAGTGAGAGAAGCCAGTCTGAAAAGGCTATACTGTCTGATTCAACTACATGACATCCCAGAGTAAGGTAACACTATGGAGACGGGAAAAAGCCTAGGGGAAGGAGGGGCAGACAGGTGGGGCGCAGAGGATTTTCAGGGCAGTGACGTGGGAGGAGGAAGTGGCAACCCGCTCCAGAATTGTTGCCTGGAGAATCCCGTGAACAGAGGAGCCTGGCGAGCTAGTCTGTGGAGTCACAAAAGAGTCGGACACGACTGAGCGTGCTCACAGAAGACACTATTCTGGACGTTATAACGGTGGATGCGAGACACTGTGCACTTTCCAAAACCCACAGAATGTGCAACACAAAGTGTGAGCCCTCATGTGAACTGTAGGTTAAATGGCAGCCCACTCCAGTACTCTTGCCTGGAGAATCCCATGGACGAAGGAGCCTGGTAGGCTACAGTCCACGGGGTNTATTCTGGACGTTATAACGGTGGATGCGAGACACTGTGCACTTTCCAAAACCCACAGAATGTGCAACACAAAGTGTGAGCCCTCATGTGAACTGTAGGTTAAATGGCAGCCCACTCCAGTACTCTTGCCTGGAGAATCCCATGGACGAAGGAGCCTGGTAGGCTACAGTCCACGGGGTCGCAAAGAGTCGGACATGACTGATTGACTTCACTTTCACAATCTGTCAAGATCACCTTGTCGGTTGTAACAAATAATAACGAATCAAGACTGCTCTCCAACGCAGGGTGCGATAACAGAGGGAACTGTGCAGCGGGGAGGGGAGGAAGCATTTGGATCTCTAAATCTGCTCAATTACCCTGCAACTTAAAAATGCTTAAATTAAGGGCGTAGTCACTATGCAGAACAGTATTAAGGTGCATTTAAAAACTACAACTGAGATGCCATATAATCCAGCAATCTCACCCCTGTGCATATATCCAGAAAAGACCAAAACTAATTTGAAAAAATATGTGTACCCCAATGTTCATAGCAGCACTGCTTACGATGCCAAGACCTTGAAGCAACCTACCTACATACATATACATTGTTGTTCAGTCGCCCAGTCATGTCAGACTCTTTGCAACCCCATGGACTGTAGCACGCCAGGCCTGCCTGTCCCTCACCATCTCCTGGACTTTGCCCAAGTTCATGTTCATTGCATCAGTGATGCCGTCCAGCCGTCTCATCCTCTGACGCCCTCTTCTCCTTCTGCCCTCAATCTTTCCCAGCATCAGGGACTTTTCCAATGAGTCATCTGTTCGCATCAGATGGCCAAGATACTGGAGCTTCAGCTTCAGCATCCATCCTTCCAGTGACTATTCAGGACTGATTTCCCTTAAGATTGACTGGTTGAATCTCCTTGCTATCCAAGGGACCCTCAGGAGTCTTCTCCAGCACCACAGTTCAAAGGCATCAATTCTTTGGCATTCTGCCTTCTTTACAGTCCAGCTCTCGCAACCGTACGTGACCACTGGGGAGACCACAGCCCTGATTCTAAGGACCTTTGTCAGCAGAGCAACGTCTCTGCTTTTCAACAGTTCAGGCTTGTCATCGCTTTCCTGCCAAGAAGCAACTGTCTTCTGATTTCATGGCTGCAGTCACCATCCGCAGTGATTTTGGAGCCCCAGAGAGGAACTCTGTCACTACTCCCACCATTTCCCCTTCTATTTGCCACACAGGAATGGGGTTGGATGCCATGATCTTAATTTTTGTGATATTTAATGTCAAACCAGCCCTTTCACTCTCCTCCTTCACCCTCATCAAGAGGCTCCTCTCCACTCTCTGCCATTAGACTGGTCTCATCCACATATATGAGGTTGCTGGTGTTGCTCCCACCTATCTTGATTCCAACTTGTAACTCATTCAGCCCTGCATTTCTCTTAAAATCATATATATATGAATTCAGAATACTCCTCAGCCATAAGAAAGAATGGAAGAATGCCACTGGCAGCAACACGGATGGACCTAGAGATTATCATACGAGGCAAAGCAAATCAGAGAAAGACGAGTATCACTTGATGTCACTTAGATGTGGAATCTTAAAAATAATACAAACGGACTCGTTTACAAAGCAGAATTACTCACGGGCACAGAAAACAAACAGCGTTACCAAAGGGGAGGAAGGGAGTAGGAGGGGTAAATTAGGAGTTTGGGACTAACTGCTATATATAAAACATATAACCAGCAAGGGCCTACTGTGTAGCAAAGGGAACTGTATTCAATATCTTACAAGGAGCTATAGCAGAAACGATTCTGGAAAAAGAATATATATATACGCAACTGAATCACTTTGCGGTACACCAGAGACTAACATGTCATTGTAAATCAACTATACGTTAATTTTTTTAAGTCCTCATTTTGAAAAAAAAAAACAGAACGAAACCACCCGAGGCCCATTTCAGAGCTGAGTACCACTTGGGCAGGGCCCATCCCAGGCTGTTTAGACACACAAAGCTATCTCCTGGGACCCTATTGAAGAAGGACTGTAACAGCAGGCCAGGGTCCCGGGCTGACATCGTCATTGCTGCAGTCACAACACACAGCAAGAGCCTCGTACGCAGTAGGTGCTCAATAAATATTTGATAAATTAATGAATGTCTGAAAAAAGAAAATAAAAGTGTTATCCGTTCAGTTGTGTCTGACTCTTTGCAAATCTAAGAGCTTGCCTGATGGCTCAGACAGTAAAGAATCTGTCTGCAATACAGGATACCTGAGTTCAATCCTTGGGTCCAGAAGATCCCCTGGAGAAGGGAATGACTACCCACTTCAGTACTCTTGCCTGGAGAATTTGACAGACAGAGGAGCCTGGTGGGCTACAGTCCATGGGGTCACAAAGAGTCGGATACGACTGAGTGACTATATACTTTCACTTTCCACCACCACAACAATCCATCATCCAGACCAACCCTGATTCAGTGTGGAGGGCACTATACAAGGGTGTGGAATCCAGGGGGTAAGGGATAAGCAGAGCAACATCTCTGCTTTTCAACACACTGTCCAGGCTTGCCACGTAGACTGGCTGCCACACTCCGGAACCCATCCCGAGGGGCTGAGGAAGAGGTCTGTTTCTTGGTCTGGAATGTCCTTCTCCATCTCCCTCCTCCTGAATCCCATGTGCTCCTCAGGACCCAGAGTCAAGGTCTCCTCCCCTGGGAAGAATTCCTTGGTCTACTTCCAGCTGAGCTCGTCCTCCTGGGGTGCTCACTGCACTGGCTTCAGCCAGAGCATGGAGCCTGACCTGCTGCAATTGTTTCTCCCCAGTCTTGCTTCTGTCTGTGACGGCAGAGTCTGCTTCCGATGCAGGAGGCCCAGGTTCAATCCCTGGGTCGGGAAGATGCCCTGGAGAAGGGAATGGCTACCTGCTCCAGTATTCTTGCCTGGAGAATTCCATGGTCAGAGGAGCCTGGTAGACTGTAGACCATGGCATCACCAAGAGTTAGACACACAACTGAGAGACTAACAGTTTCACTTTGATCTTTCTTCAGAATGGAGCTGAGAACAACTCAGGGAAAGGAGCACATCTGATTCCCCTGTGTCCCCAACAGCCAAAGCTGGTCCCAGAATAACGTGTGGTTCATTGAGCACTGATCAGATAGATGCGTGGATGGATGCGTCAACGGATGAGTGGATGGATGGATGGGTGGGTGGGTGGATGTACGGATGAACCAAATGGATCGATGGATTGATGGATGGGTGAATTAGTGGACAGATGGGTGGGTGAGTGGATGGATGGGTGGGTGAGTGGATGGATGGGTGGGTGAGTGGACGGATGGGTAGGTGGGTGAGTGGACAGA
>SJYX01014170.1:80046-100476 GCA_006410675.1 Oreotragus oreotragus | reverse complement strand
GGGGGTTGTATCTGGCTGGGGGGGCCTCTAGCCCTTTGGCGTCACTCATGCCCCCAGCAACCACAGGGGAGAAGTCAGCAGCTCAGGTAGGTCCTGGCTACCTCTGGTCCCAGAAGGAACAGGATGTCTTGAGTCTTGATCACTGAGTCCCTGAGCAGTAATCTCCAGGAGGTCCACCTGGAACAAGTTGTCCTGAAAGCCAGCTCCCAACCCAGAAACAAGACCCAGGGTCAGGGGTGACTCGTAGGCTGGGGCAGAGAAGCCCTTGGGAGGGGCCCTGGTAAGCAAAGGGTAAGTGTTTAAATTTCAGTATCTTCACTGACAGTGTGGTGAGGGAGTCAGGCCAACTCCTCACAGCAAGGAAGCAGCCTGCCTGTGCTCTTGGAGGGGGACAGAGAGGAGACAAAGCAAAAGGCATCGGATGAGGGTTGTGGCCTTGCCCACAGGCACTGGGACTTGGAGAACTCTCAATTATTGGCCCAATCCAAGCTTCTAAACCCTGCAATTCCAGACATCTCCACCTGGAGGTGCTCAGTCCTATGGTTGGAGACCTAGGCATTGTCCTGCAAATGTTTCTCCTGGGTCTCTAAGGGAACTCACAACTGGAGAAAGAACTCACAGCCCCCAACCCCAAAAGCCTTCACTGAGGACAAGGGAGGGGATTGTCACCAAGTGGGAGAACCAGTAAAAGTCTCACTTTCATGGGGTTGGGAGAAACTGCCCAGCTTTAAGCCTCTACATCAGCTCCCTTCCACCCCCACCACACACACTGACCTCACAAACTCTATGGGTAGAGGTCAGATGCCTGGGCTGGACCCAGATGCAATCCTACTCCCCAAAGAAAGGATGAAAGAAGCTTGGCAGTTTCTTGGAGGATGGGAGTGGCATCTGGCTCAGGAACTCTAGCTCTTTGGCATCACTCACGCCCCCAGCAACCACAGGGGAGAAGCCAGCCCCAAAGAAACCCTATCCCCAAAGGGAGCATGTGAACCAGGCATGGAGAGACCACCAGAAAGGAGAGTGAAGCTGGTCTCATCTTTGCTTGACCATTTGCTCACCTGGTACTTCCAGAAATTTCCCCACTTCCCCCCGTGCCTCGATCTCTTCATCTGTAAAATAAAACAACATCCCTGAGTCCTGTCCCGTCCCATCCAGACCCAAGGAGCTACGACAGAGGTGATCTTAGTAGGAGGACAGCCATGCTGGAATCAGACTATACCTTGTCAGGGATTCCAGGCTCCTGGTACAGCCTCAGCCTCATCCAGTAACTGCCCAGAACCTTTGGTCTGTTTACACTGTGCCACTTGCTGGGTCTGGACAGGTCTTGGGCTAGCCTGCTTCCAAATATAGGTCCATTGCTTCCTGTGCAAGGAAAAAGCCTTCAGCCTCACCCCATCCCCACCTGGCCTTGGACACACAGGCCCCCTCCTCTGAGAGGCTGAGAGGCTAGTCTCTGCAACTGTGCCTAAAGGCTCCCCCAGCCTCAGTTTCCTCGCTGAGATGTAGGGTAATGAGATCCTTATGGGTTGGCCCCAGACAAGCCAAAGAGATTGTGCAAAAGAACCAGGCTCACATCATCCCACAAATAAGAGGGGTAAGATGTTCACAGGCTCTTCATCCCCTTGGAACGATAGATCCAAGCTGCTAACTCATCCTGGGAAAACCTGCCTCCCGTGGGAGCACATGGGAGGTGCTCGTTCATCAGCGTTCATCAGACCTGCCTCTGAATCCCTTCTCTGACCCCGGAGCCTTGGCTGTCCTGCTGTCACTCAACAATTGAGGCTGTGCTGGAGTCCCGTGGACCGTTCCTCGTGTCTGAGCCTCAGGTGCTAACCGTCATTGTGTCTCTATCATTGAACACCCGGTCGCCAGGACCGAGCTTGAGTCTGGCACCCCCCTGCCTCCCACGGGTCCTCACAGAGGTGCCCCATGCTGGTCACGAGGTTGCAGATTTAAATGCCCTTCAAGGTTTGGAAAACCCAACAGAGGCATCAGTCCCCTCCTGATTTATCCGAACAGATGAAGAATGTCACTTGCAGACATGTGGATGGTTTCCAGGGCTAATCTGAGCCCACAGAAGGTGGGTGGGAGAGGTGGGCGGGAACAGATCAAGTGACCCGAGACAGGAGACCCTCCCCACCCACCACCTCCTGACTGTGGCATGGGGGCAGGGGTCCAGATGGCCCGAGCAACACCACACTCAGGCAGACCACTGCCTTTGATATTCAATCCCCCAGCTCAGGCAAGCTCAGTTTCCCTTTTTGCCCCATCTCAGCCATACCCCAAACAGAAGGCTGTGAGGTTTTCTTTTTAAAAATATTCCTAAATCTCTCAATTATACTCGTTCTCCCAGCATTAAAGATGTGGGCAGAGGTTTACAAGACCTTTTTCTTTTTAAACAATAGGTACAAGCTGTCAACTAGTTCTAGGGCAAACCTACCTCCTATAGTTTCTGGAAAATTCACCTCAGTGTCGAAAGGGAAAATGTATCCTCTGATGTGCTTGGTTAGGGGCGGGGTTCCTGATCAGTCCAATGTGAATGCAAAACCGCCTTTATCGATCCACTTATTTGTGCAAAGAAGGAGGAGCTCCTTGTGGGAAGCTGGAGTCTCCTTCTCAGCTCATGGTGTCACTTCAAGATCACCCTCCACCCTGTCACTGCAGCTGCAGTGTGGACAGGAGAGCTGGAAAATCTGATGGGAGGGGCTCTAGCACATCACACCCCTTCTGGAGTCTCAGCGCCCACATCCGTGAAATGGAATCCTTCTCCCTGCTGACTAGAGAGGGCTGACTTAAGATGAGGAATAAGAGTGAGACATATTCTGGGGCTCTGAAAAAATGTGACATAGGACATGTGGTGGCAATTTTGAGTCAGAGGAAAGTATTTAGTCACACTCAGAATTCTGTTTGTAAACTGTCAGGCTGGATGAAAGATGAAGACCCCATTCCAGGCTATATACAGAAACCACACTAAATTTAAATACACAAATAGGTTTAAAGTAAAGAGATGGAAAAAAGGTACAAAGAGTGAAATTTCACAGTGCTATAAAAAAGTCACTTAACCAAGATGTGGCAATGCTAAATGTGTACACCAAGTAACAGAAGGTCAAAATACACCAAGCAAAAAAAGGACAGAACTGGAAACAGAAATGGATACATCAACAATGATAGTTGAAGATTTCAACACTCCTCTCGCATTAATTGGTGGATCAAGTAAACAGACAATCAAGAGAATACAGGTGGCTTGCACCATACTAAAGCTGAAACTCCAGTGCTTTGGCCACCTCGTGCGAAGAGCTGACTCATTGGAAAAGACTCTGATGCTGGGAGGGATTGGGGGTGGGAGGAGAAGGGGACGACCGAGGATGAGATGGCTGGATGGCATCACGGACTCGATGGACGTGAGTCTGAGTGAACTCCGGGAGATGGTGATGAACAGGGAGGCCTGGCGTGCTGTGATTCATGGGGTCGCAAAGAGTCGGACACGACTGAGCGACTGAACTGAACTGAACACCATACTATCAACCAACCTGACCAAATTAAACTTTTAAGGATGAAAAATAAATATCTGAAATAAGGTATTTGCTGGATAGAATGAACAACCAATTAGACACTCTAGAAGAAAAAAATTGGGGCACTTAAAGACACAGCAGTGGAAACTATCCAAAATGAAGTACAAAGGGGGAAAAAAAGATTGAAAAAACAGAGCCAGTGACTTCAGGACAATACCCAGTGGCCTATTGTACATATAATTGGAGACCCAAGGGCCAAGCAGAGAGAGCGAAGAGGGTAGTAGTCATTCTCCAGCGTCCACAATGCTCTGCATCCCTTGGGATCCCTGCCCCTGGCATCTTGCTCCCACCCTGAATCAGGCTGATTTGTGTAATTGATCACATACTGCAGGAATGATGCTGTGTGACTTCTGAGGCAAAGCCATAGAGAACTTGGTGGTTTGTGATTTGCTTATTCTCTCTTGGACCACTAACTCTGGGGGAAATCAGCTGTCGTGTCATGAAAGCACTCAAGCCATATATCTTCCTTATGAAGGCTTCTTCACCACTTACTAGATATATTAAATATCTGTATTTAGTATTATTATCACAAAATGTTCCCCTTTATCTCAGCATTACACTTTGTCTTCAAGCCTGTTTTATTTCATTAATACAACTACTTCAGCCTCTTTATTTTTATCATTTGCCTGGTTTATCATTTTTCCATCCCTCTACTCTCAATCTGTATCTTTATACTAAAGTGTCTCCCAGCCAATGAGGCTCTTTCCTAGGGAATGCTGGGAGTGGTCAAAGAAGGTCATGTGACCCAATCTCAGCCAATGAGATTCTTGCTAGGGAATGCTGGGAAGGAACTCTTGCTGCCTTGGAACCTTGAGGAGCCTGCTGTGATAAAACAGGAGGGAGCCTGGGGATATGACCCGGAGATGGAATGAGAATGCAGCCAGGCTCCTGGTGTGGTGGAGCCTGGAGCAAGCCACTCCTCCACCCCAGGTCTTCCTCTGCCAGCCACTGCATTTTGGCCACATCCACTTGGGGTCAGGTTTTGGCCTCTTGCAAGCAAGACTGCAAAGTATCCCAAGGCCAGAGGGCCGGAGGGATTGGTGCCCTGGGCCTGGCGATCCTGCCCCAGCCCATTCAAACCAGGCGAATGCCAACGCAGGCCCTCCGCGCTGCAGAGCGGCCAGCCGGGCTGGTCCCCTCCCTCGACCATGACCACGGTGTGATGGGTTTAATTTATTGTAGGAAACCCTTAAAGGCGCAGGAGCTTTGGAGAGCTTGTGACAATAGGCATAAAGCACGCATTTAACCCGTCTGAATGGAGGCTAGATTTACTGTCTGGGCCAGACGGGATTTTTGTCCCCAAGTCATCTCGGAGTACATTGGCCACTAAAGATCTCAACAGAAGACGAAGACGGGACAAAGGAAGTAAATTTTAAAAGGAACTTTGTCAAGGAGTTTTAGATGTTCACCAGATAGAAACCGCCGCTGCCCACACCGAAATGACTGTTGGATTTGCCGAGCGGTTATGGATCAGAGGATGATGCTAATGAAGGAGCTGAAATGCATGTTTGATGGACCCCGGAGAATGGGGCCAATTTCATACAAGCCTGCAGCAAGGTTAAGGAATCAAAGAAGGTGGCCGTCAGATTTGCTGCCGGGGACAAGGCTCCATTGTCTGGGCCCCCTTTCTCAGCCGGGAAGCGTGTTTTTAACTACAATGTTTACCAACGTGTACATCCTAGCCTGGCCGACTGGGCCTGCAGAATTTATGACCAGGAACAAACCTCTTAGAGGGGAAAAGAAAACAGCTCCTACCAGCTGGGGAAGGGCTGTTTATGAGGGCCCCGTGGAGCTGCATTAAGCGGTCTGGGCTTTGCGGGGCTCCGTAGGGGGTGGGCTGCATTTGCAAAGCCAGGGACCTAGGCTTGCAGATGGAAGGGGTCTTGCCTTTCGTGAACAATCGCAGGAGGACAGAGGCTCCCTCTGAGGCCTCCTGACCGGTTTCAATATGGCTCGTCTCAGTTTTGTCTCCTTAAGACAGTCTGAATCTGGGCCCCCTGCAGCTGAGCTCGCCTGCCAGCTCAAGTGCCAGCGTTCACAGGCCGGAGATTTTGAGAAGCTTGCAGACACCCAGCTGGGTTGACGGCGACGCTGTTGATGGAACTGACATTTGTGAACTGGTTCCCCCAGCCTGAAGGTGAGGGACCGTCTCTAAACGTCCATGGCAGCCACCAACCCCATGCTGAAGACCCTTGACCCAAGGCCCCAATTTGCCCATGTGGCCCCCCAAGTCCCGTGTTTTCCTGCACATGCCTGGCCCACGCATGGCTTCCCTTCCAGGAGCAGACCCTAGATTGCACATCCTGGCCTTGGACACACCCCAACTCTGGCAGACACGCACCTCCCACCTGCACTCCCTCATCCGGTGCTCCCTGGTGGGGCCTTTGTGCTCCGTGCCAGCTGGATTCCCCACCCCCTTTTACTCCACTCCTTGTTGCCCATCCTTGGTCCAAGCTGTTGCCTCTGCCTAGAACAGGGCTACTCACATATGGGCCCCACCAGCAGCAGCAACGTCACTGGGAACTTGTGAGACGTGCACATTCCTGGGCCCACCTCCAGCTACTGAATCAGAACCTCTTGGTGTTGGGTGGGGGGTGCCCAGGGATGTGTTTCAAGCTCTCCAGATGATCCTTGTGAATGCTGAAGCCTGAGAGGCCCTCCTTGAACCACCTGTGTTCCTCGTCTCTCTCTCTCCCCCTTCTCTCTCTGCGTGTCTCTCAGTTTGAAGTCATTTGTAGCTCAGGTCGGGCCCTGAAGGAGCAGGTGGCCTAGTGGAGGTTTCGTGGGAAGAACAGGCAGCAGAAATGTGGCGGGGGGGGGGAGGTCCCTTCACCTTCCCTTCCCACTTAGGTCTGGATGCTTGGGGGTCTTCCCAGACTCGGTGAGTGTCTGGAAATGTGGGGAGCTCTGGCTTGCCCCAGAAGGGGCCTGGGAGGCTGTACTAATGTCCTAGGGCTGCTGTGATAAATGCCCACAAATGGTGGCTTCTCTGGAAGCCAGAAGCCCTAAACGAGGATGCTGGCAGGGCCTCGCTCCCTCTAGAGTCTGCTGCAGGCCTCTCCCAGACCCTGGAGGCCGCTGGCAGTCCCAGAATCCCTTGGCTGGTAGATGGCTTCACTCCAGCCTCTGCCTTCTTCTCCACTTGGCCTTCTCCTCACTGGTGTGTGTGTGCGTGTGTCAGCCCGCCCCCTCCTTTCTCTTAGGAGGACCCCAGTCATTGGCTCACAGCCCACCCAAACTCACTGTGATCTCATCTCAAGATCCTTAACTCGATTACACCTGCAAAGATACCATTTCCAAATAAGGTCACGTTCCCAGGTACCAGGAATTGGACATATCTTGGGGGACACATTCCAACCCATCACAAGTGCTTAGAGCAGCCAGTTGAAGGGCATGTGCTCCAGGCAAACGGCCTGAGCTCGAAGCCGAGCTCCACGGTGTCCAGCTCTGAATTCCCACAAGCTGCTTCACTGCTCCGAGCATCAGTGTCCACATCTGAGAACAGGAAATGACCAAACTGTCTCTGCCTTCACCTGGCTTCCCCCATTCCATTCTCTATACATCACACCAGAGTTATGAGGAAAAGGTATGCATGCTCAGTCGTGTCTGACTCTTTGTGACCCCATGGACCATAGTCTGCCAGGCTCCTCTATCTACGGGATTCTCCAGGCAAGAATACTGGAGTGGGTTGCCATGCCCTCCTCCAGCGGATCTTCCCGGCCCAGGAATCGAACCCACGTTTCCTATGTCTCCTGTACTGCAAGTGGATTCTTTACCTGCTGAGCCATTGGAGAAGACAGAATTTTAAGAAAACATCATTTATCTGCTTAAAACTTTGGGCTCCTTACTGTAGCCCCCAAGATATCACCCCACTGCACTCCCTCAGCAACACCAAGCCCTCAGCAGCATCTCATCACGAGGGTTCTAAGCAATATTCTGGAACACAAAGACTTTCCCTGAGCACTCCAGAACATTTCTCCCACCCTCCTCCCCATCGCCNAGATGGGGCGGCTCGGAGCATCAGCCCCGCCTCGAGGCCACCAAGCGGGCACCTGCCAGAGCGCTGGGCTTTCCTGGAGCCTCCACGCCTGTATCCGATCCCATCCTCACGACCCTCGGCCCCACTTCAGGGAGGAGAAACTGAGGTGGGGAAGGCCAGTGGCTCAGTGGCGCCCAGCACAGGCCAGTGGGAGGCTGGGGCCTGGAGCCAGAGCCCGTGGGAAGGAGGCGGGCCCCAGCAAAGCCAGGCGGAATGCAGGGAGGAGGTGGGGCCTGCCCCCACCCCCGCAGATGCTCGCTCCGTGCCCTCCAGATTCACACCTTTCCCACGGCCCCCCTCTGGTCACCGCCCCCCTCTCTGTAGGCAGCTTTGGGTGTTGCTCAAGAACAGTCTGCGTTCAGATCGCAGCTCTGGCCCTGCCTGCTCTGTGAATGCGCTCCAGCAAGTTACTCAGCCTCTCTGGGCCTCCACATCCTCATCTGTGAAATGGGGAGATGCGCCTGCCCCTCTCGTGGGGCTGCCATGAGATGCTGAGTCGTACCAGCAGAGACTCGATATATATCTGCAGCCACTTCTCTTGCTGTTGTTACGGTGGCTTTTCTGGAACCGTCTCCACGGGGCCGAGTCACAGGTCTCAGGAGTCCCAGCCCCTTTCCTGTTTGAGTCCTCAATGGCCACGCCAGGAGGCCGGGCACGGCTTTGCTGGGTCCTCTGCTCAGGACCACACACACGGCAGACGGAGGCCCGAGGAGCTGTGAGTTGCTCCCCCGCATTGTGTGCACATGTATGTTGGACCCCTCTGGGTGCCAAGGAGGGGGGTACAGTGGGGGTCAAAGGGCCCATCAAATACACACACCAGCAGAGGAGGTTGCCCCCCAGGAAGGTGGGCGGCTGACCCCAAGCCCTCCTTCTTGCTGCCCCCATCCCCTGGCCCCGTGTTTGCTGGGCCAGTGGCCCCTCGGCAGAACCCAAATCGGCCCACGTGACCCTTAAGGGGGCCCCTGCCCACGCCAGCACCCACACTGCATGGACGAGGGCCCCGGAGACAGCAGTGTCAGCCGACGGAAGACCACAGGACTCCGCTGAGTCCCGCCACTGGGCCGCCCTTTGTCTCTCTGTGCCTCGGTTTCTCCGCCCATAAGGGACAAGGTCTGGACCTGTCTCTTATACACATCTAGATGTGTATAAGAGACAGTGCCTGCACTCTGCCTCCCCCCTCTCCCCTCCCTCCCTCTCTCGCTGAGAAAAGCCAGCTGGCGTCTTGCAGAAATACCCTATCTCAGGGACTGAAGCTACAAATGACTCAGGGAGGGCCCAAGGCCTCTCAGCAACCAGTGAGCGAGCTTCAAAGCAACGCCTCTGGCCCCGGTCGAGCCTTCAGATAAAGTGGCCACAGCCAACCATTTGACTGGAGCCTCGCAAGAGACCCTGAGCCAGAACCACCCAGCTAAGCTGCCTCGGGTTCCTGACCCTCAGAAACTGTGAGCTGATGCGTGTTTACCACTGTTGGAAGGCACTGTGTTTGGGGATGTTCTGTTACCCAGGAAAGAATAATTGGCACGTTTCCCTTGGACGCACACCCAGAGGCCACACCCTGGATTACGGGGTCATTTCAACAAGGCAGCGACGTTCACCATGACTCAGGGCAACAACTAACACTTGGGGGCTGCAAGCAGAGAAGCCTCCTCTGTTTGGGTCTGCACTTAGCAGACCCTTCCTTTCAGACAAGTCAGTAGTCAGAGCGAGAGTGCAGCATCCATATTTAGAAGGAAGAAACTTCTGAAAGAGCCCTCTTTCTCCGCCCCAGCAAGTACTGGGGAGATGGCTGTTCACAGACCCACCATCGATGGGTGCGCGTCGCCCACTCTGCTTATCAGACTGATCTCACCTGACCTGAGCTGTGTTCTGTCTACTTGAGTACCACGGGGCCTCGGAGACAGCAGCGTCTCACTTACATAACGTCCTTGTACTTTGGCCATCTCCCACGTCAGGTGGCCCCGTGCACCCGTGGCTAGACTGTCTCTGTGTTGAGAGGACTGCGGTCAGGAGATCTGGGGCCCCGAGGATGGCGGGGGCACCCACATTAAAGCCCAGTTGCTCCTTCCCTGGCCTGACAGTCACTGGAGTGGTGGCAGCGGATGCCACCCCAGCCCCTTTCCCAGCCCCATGCCTTGGCATGACTGGGCACTCATCAGCCCTGAGGACTGTTGAATCATTCTCCCGATGGGCCTTTCAGCCTCTTGCCTGGCCTTTCCAGTGCACCCTCTCCTCTGTTCCCACTGATGCATCGTAAGATACTTCAATAAGGAATTATGGAATACATTAGAAGCAGATGACAAGTAGAAATCCTCAGCAAATAAATAGAAGCTAAAGAAAAACCAAACTGAAATTTTAGAACTGAATAACTCAATAAATGAAATGAAAAACTCACTGACGGATTCAGCAGCAGAATGGAAGAGACAGAGGGAAGAATCAGTGAACTGGAAGACAGAATAGTAGAAATTGCTGAGTCTGAGCATCAGAGAGAAAATAGACTCTGAGAAGTGTGAGAAAATAAGAAATAAGTGAAAATAGACTAAGAGAAAGTGAACAGAGTCTCAGGGGTCTATGGAACTTTTTTTTTTTTTTTTAAGATAAAACATTCATGTCATCAGAGTCCCAAAGTAAAAGAAAAAAAATGACAGGACTAAAAAAATACTCCAAGAAATAAGGGCTGAAATTTTCCCAAATTTGTAAAGAGACATAAACTTACTGATTCAAGAATCTGAGTAAATCCTAAATAGGATAAATCAAAGAAACCCTCACCAAGACACATACTAATTAAATTTCTAAAAGCTAAAGACAACATAGAATCTTGAAAATGCCAAAAGAAAGCCAATAGACCTGAGAGGATAAATAAGCAAATAAAGAATTATAGGTGGAGACTTATTTGTAAAGAGACATAAACTTACTGATTCAAGAATCTGAGTAAATCCTAAATAGGATAAATCAAAGAAACCCTCACCAAGACACATACTAATTAAATTTCTAAAAGCTAAAGACAACATAGAATCTTGAAAATGCCAAAAGAAAGCCAATAGACCTGAGAGGATAAATAAGCAAATAAAGAATTATAGGTGGAGACTGCAACACACCTCTCCCCATGGTTGACAGAACCACTAGATAGGAGATCAACAAGGAAACAGAAGACTCAAGACCACCATCAACACATAGGACCTAATCCATATTTACAAAACATTCCACCAGCAACGCCAGAGTACACACTGTCTTATGGAACATACACCAAGGTAGACCATGTCCGGGACTATCAGACAAACCTCAACAAATTTAAAAGAGTATAAACTGTATGGTGGAGTCAAACTAGAAATCAATGAAGGAAGGATAACGGGAATATCTCTATTAACATTTAGAAACTAAACAACACGATTCCACAGAGCTTTTGAGTCAGAGAGGTAGTCTCCAGGGAAATTTCATTTTTTAAAATACACTGAACTTAATAAAAATGAAAATGCAGCTTACAGGACTTCCCTGGTGGTGCAATGGTTGAGACTGCAGCCCCAGAGCAGGAGGCATGGGTTTGATCCCTGATCAAGGAACTAAGATCCCACATGCTGTGTGCTACTGCCCAAAAAAATAACAAAAAAGAAAATACAGCTTATAAGCATTGGTGGAACACAGCTAAAGCAGTGTTGAGAAGAAATTTCATAGCATTAAATGCACTACAAAAGAAAAGAAGGGATACAAAATCAGTAAGTGAAGCTCCCACCTCAAGAACCTAGAGAAAAAAGAACAAAGTAAATTAAAAGAAAATAGAAGAGAAGAAATAATAAACATAAGAGGAGAATTTTTTCTTTTAATTGGAAACCAAAACAACAAAGAAAATTAAAGAAAAAAAAGAGCTGGTCCTCTGAGCACAATAAAAGTGACAAACCTCTAGCAAAACTGACAAAGATAAAAAGAAGACACAAATTGCTGATACTAATAGCGAACAGGGGGTCTACAAATCCTAAAGACAACAAGTGGCCGAAGTGGAATTTTATGAACAACTCTTCACACACAAATCAGACAACTCAAGTGACATCACCTAGTTCCTTGAAAAATGAATGAAATGAAAATTGACTCGGGATCATGCACACGTCCAACACGTAGAACTATACAACTTGTAAAGAAAGCATAGAAGAAAATCTTCGGGGTCTTGAGCTAGGCAAAGGGTTCTTAAACTCGGCACCCAAGGCACCCCCCATAAAAGGAAAGCTTGATGAACTGGACCTCATCAAAAATAAAATCTTTGGCGCACCCCAAACCCCTGTGAAGAGGATGAAAGGGCAAGCTACAGACTGGTTGAAAAAAAATGCAATCTATATGTCTGACAAAGGACAAGTATCTAGGATATATATATATATATATATATGTTTAATTCTTAAAACTCAACAGTAAAGCAGACAATTAGGACATGAGCAAATGACGTGAAGAGATATTTCCCAAAAGAAGGTGTTCAGAGGGTGGATAAGCACATGGCGAGATGTGCGATGTCAGTAGCCACTAATCATGCATGTTGAAACCGCAACGTGCTGCCACTGCACACCTAAAGCAAAGCACAGCGATGGTGCCAAGTGCTGGCGAGAATGCGAAGCATCAGCGGCTGCATGCATCATGCACGGCTGGTGGGCTTGCGAAACGGCGCAGCTACTCGGGAAAATGGTTTCAGGGTTTCTGAAGAACTTCGTCATGCACTGACAATGTGACCCGGCGGTTACATTCCTGGGCTTTTGCCCCAGATGAATGTTATGTTCACACCTGTACACAAACATTTATGGTAGCTTTTTTGTAATTAATAACCAGAACCTGGAAAATTATCAAAACGTCTTTCAACATGTGAATGATCAGACAAACCGTGGTCCATCCCCCCCACCACCACCACCACGGAACACTACTTAGTACTGCAAAGGGGTGAATCATTGCTGCAGAGGGCAACTGGATGCATCCCCGAAGAGGTGTGCTGAACTGCGGATAAAAACGAGTGTATCATTTGATTCATGCCGCATTCTTGAAACGATGGAGAACAGGCCGTGATTCTGTTGTGGTTCCAGCTGCGGCAGCTGTGGTTGCCAGGAGTTAAGGAGCAGGTGGGACAGGAGGGAAGTGGGTGTGGCTACAAAAAGGCAACGTGACTTGTGAACACAGCGGGGGAAGGAAAGGGAACGCCGCGTCGAGAGAGCAGCGGTGGCATGTGTCTGCCACCACGCGTGCGACAGACGGCTAGTGGGAAGCTGCTGTGTAGCCCAGGGAGCTCGGTTTGATTCTCTGGGGTGAGCTAGATGGGTGGGACTGGGGGCGGTGGCAGGGAGGGGCACATGTATGCACAGAGCTGACTCCCCGTTTTGCACAGCAGAAACGAACAACATCGTTAGTTTCTGCTCTCCTCCAATTTTCCCTTAGAAAGGCAGCCAGAGGGACCCTGGCGGTGGTGGAGCGCTCTGTGAACTGACTGCGTCCGTGCCCGTGCCCTGCTTATGCTGCTGTGCCGTAGCCTCACAGGATGTTACAGATGTTACTGGGGAACCTGAGCGACAGGGGGATGCAACCTCTGTGTCCTTACAACTGCATGCGGCTCTACACTTATCGCAGAATAGAAAATGCAGTCTTTGAAGGAAAAAAGAAGTGGAAAAAAAAAAAAAGGGCAATTGAAAAACTAAAAGGGGGGACTTCCCTGGTGGTCCAGTGGTTAAGAATCTGCCTTGCAGTGCAGGGGACACGTGTTCAATCCCTGGTCTGAAAACTAAGCTCCCACGTGCCTTGGAGCAGCTGAGCCCATATGCCGCGACTCGCGAGCCCACGCACCACAGCTAGGGAATCCGTCCACCACAGCCGAAGAGTCAGGATGCAACGAAGATCTGACGCAGCCAAATAAATAAATAAATTTTTAAAAACTGAAGACAGGCCACAGAATGAGAGAAGATAACCACAATACAGAGCTCCAGCGAAAGACTTGTAGCTGGCATATAAAAATGGGCTCTCAAGGTCAATAAGAAAAAGACAGACAACTTAATTTTCTTACAAGCAGAGGAAAGGTGTTAACGGGCACTTCGAAAAGTGGCCAGGAGAGAGACGGAAAGGTTTTCCACACCTTCAGTCATCAGAGAAATGCAATGAAAGGCGTGTTTACTGTGCATCTAACAGAGCGGCTGTAATGGAAACGACATGCAAGAGACTCCCGCGATGGTCCAGTGGTTGGGACTCCTTGCTTCCAATGCAGGAGGCACAAATTCGCTTCTGGTGGGGGAACTAAGATCCCTCACGCCGTGCAGTCCGACCAAAAAAAAAAAAATGAGCAATACAAAATGCTGGCAAGGACATGGAGCAACACAACCCTCATGTCTTGTCAGGAGAGTATGGGGAAACGGAGGGGGGGCGGGCGCTGTACCTTCTAAAGATAAACAAATGCAACTCTATGGTCCAGAATCTCCAGTCTGGAGAAACGATGCCTGTACCTGCCAAGGACATGCACTGACTGCAGGACTCACAGACCCAAGACTGGAAACGAGTCGTATGTCTGCTAGCAGGTGAGTGGACTGACTGCTAAATTCCCGCAAAGATAGCGAACTTAACAATTAAAAAAAAAAAAAAAGTAAATCCTGGATCTCTGCAACAATAAGGATAAAATCTCAAAAAGCTTATGCTGATCAAAAGTCAGTAGAAATGACCGTGTGCTGAAGGGTTCCCATTTGAAGCTCAGAGACGGGCGGAAGCAATGTATGGTGACAGGAACCAGGCCGGGTGTCCCCTGGGGTCGGGGTGTGGAGGGTGTCGACTGGGTGGAGTCACAGGAGGCCTGGTGGGGGACGGGACTGTGCATGACCTTGATCTAGCGGAGTTCCACGGTGTAGACAGGTGTGAATCCAGAGGTGTGCATGTTACTTAGTTATTTGGTAAGAATTCAACTTAAAAAAGTAATTTTTCAATGAATGGGAGAAGAGCAAGGAGGCTGAGAACTGTAATTAAGGAAAAACAAACCCAGTCATGACCCCACTTGGCCACTAAGACCCTCACCCACTTTCAGGGGCCCAGGAGGACCCAGAGAAAAGGCAGCATCCTTCAGATTCCCAGGCAAAAGTCCTGGCCAGCGACAGCGGGCAGGGTGACAAGACTCCATCTGTGGACATGGGCCCAGCCTCTCCCACCTGCAGGAGTGCCCAGGCTCCCACAGGTCTCAGCCTGAACTTGCGAGCTCTCAGGGCGCGGCCAGGGTGGGGGAGCCCAGCCCACCAGGACCCAGGGTGGACACCGGCAGTGGGACAGGCCTCCGTGGGAAGGCAAGGAAAAGCTAGTCCCTGGAGAGAAAGCCAGGGCTGCCTCAGGCTGCCCTTTGGCTGGCACGATGCAGGCAACTCACAAAGGTGTCTGCTGAATCATAGCCCAGAGCACAGAGACAGTCGTGGCCCAGCCCCGTTCAGGAAGCTGCCCTGTGAACTGACTCACTGATCCATTAGTGATCAGACTGTAGAATCGAGTATGCAGCGCTCGTAAAGCTCAGGGTTCGGGTCCCAGCTCTGCCCCCCCCCGATCCCTGGGTGACCTCGGGCAAATGACTTAGCCTCTCTGTGCCTCCATGTCTTTCAACTGAAAGGTGGAGATGAGTCAGATGAGCTAATACGCATAAAGCCCTTACGACAGGGCATTGCCAGCGGGCGGTGCAGGCGGGCCTCAAACCCACCTCCACCCCGGAGCCATGCCGTCCCCTAGGGCAGCGGCCAGCCACCTGGGACAGCTGAGCAGGCGCAGTGTGACTGAATGCGAAGCGCTGGACTTCTAAGCCCTTCTGTGAACCAAAAGTGTACAGTGTCTCAGAGCGTTCTGGATGGATTAAGTGCCAACACAATCACATTTGCATAGATTAAGAAAATGAAAGTGGTTATTAAATTCCACCCCTTCTTGCTTTGTGAAAGCATGACATCACACCAGCAGCACACGTTTATGGGCGGTCTTAAGTTTCTGTTGGATGGCGTGGCCCTGGAGAATTCTGTCTCTGACAATTCTCTCTTCCCCAAATCTGAATTTATTCTGCCCCATTTAAGGCTCTTTCCTCTGCGATTGCTCAATCCCAGGATTGTCACATCCATCCATACCTGTCCCTCTACACCATAGAGGCTTCCCTGGTGGCTGAGATGCTAAAGAATCTGTCTGCAATGCGGGAAACCTGGGCTCACTCCCTGGGTTGGGACGATCCCCTGGTGGAGGGCATGGCAACTCACTCCAGTGTTCCTGCTTGGAGAAGCCCTTGGACAAAGCAGCCTGCTGGGCTACAGTCCATGGGGTCACAAAGAGTCAGATACAGCTGAGCAACTACACACTTCACTTTTTTTTTTTTTCACTACGTCATAGTGCCTGGATCTCTGGTGATAACAGAGGGTCGTCCCCTAGAAAAGGGTATTCGGCCAGCAACACCTTCTGCCCACAGAGAAGAAAGGGAAAGGGGTGCCCTTGGCAGGTGGCTGGGAGATGGGTGGCCATGAGGTGTCCTCTGTTCTACTCGAATTTCAGGATACAGTCTTGAAGTTGGAAGAGACTGGCAGGTCACCGGTCCATCTTCAGGATGAGGAGCAAGGCACAGAGGGGCCTGGGGGAGGGGGAGTCAGAGCTGGAGCATGGACCTCCCCTCCTGGCCCCTGTCAGACCTCCAAGAGGCCCCAGAAGGGCAGCCAAGTCAGCCTGGGCCCTTCAGCAGAGACAGCGCTCCAGTCGGGCCACCGTCCGGGGTCCAGTAATTAGCCGAGGACGGGGATTCGCACAGGAGTGAGGATGGGGCGGCTCGGAGCATCAGCCCCGCCTCGAGGCCACCAAGCGGGCACCTGCCAGAGCGCTGGGCTTTCCTGGAGCCTCCACGCCTGTATCCGATCCCATCCTCACGACCCTCGGCCCCACTTCAGGGAGGAGAAACTGAGGTGGGGAAGGCCAGTGGCTCAGTGGCGCCCAGCACAGGCCAGTGGGAGGCTGGGGCCTGGAGCCAGAGCCTGTGGGAAGGAGGCGGGCCCCAGCAAAGCCAGGCGGAATGCAGGGAGGAGGTGGGGCCTGCCCCCACCCCCGCAGATGCTCGCTCCGTGCCCTCCAGATTCACACCTTTCCCACGGCCCCCCTCTGGTCACCGCCCCCCTCTCTGTAGGCAGCTTTGGGTGTTGCTCAAGAACAGTCTGCGTTCAGATCGCAGCTCTGGCCCTGCCTGCTCTGTGAATGCGCTCCAGCAAGTTACTCAGCCTCTCTGGGCCTCCACATCCTCATCTGTGAAATGGGGAGATGCGCCTGCCCCTCTCGTGGGGCTGCCGTGAGACGCTGAGTTGGGCCCCCACATCCTCATCTGTGAAATGGGGAGATGCGCCTGCCCCTCTCGTGGGGCTGCCATGAGATGCTGAGTCGTACCAGCAGAGACTCGATATATATCTGCAGCCACTTCTCTTGCTGTTGTTACGGTGGCTTTTCTGGAACCTTCTCCACGGGGCCGAGTCACAGGTCTCAGGAGTCCCAGCCCCTTTCCTGTTTGAGTCCTCAATGGCCACGCCAGGAGGCCGGGCACGGCTTTGCTGGGTCCTCTGCTCAGGACCACACACACGGCAGACGGAGGCCCGAGGAGCTGTGAGTTGCTCCCCCGCATTGTGTGCACATGTATGTTGGACCCCTCTGGGTGCCAAGGAGGGGGGTACAGTGGGGGTCAAAGGGCCCATCAAATACACACACCAGCAGAGGAGGTTGCCCCCCAGGAAGGTGGGCGGCTGACCCCAAGCCCTCCTTCTTGCTGCCCCCATCCCCTGGCCCCGTGTTTGCTGGGCCAGTGGCCCCTCGGCAGAACCCAAATCGGCCCACGTGACCCTTAAGGGGGCCCCTGCCCACGCCAGCACCCACACTGCATGGACGAGGGCCCCGGAGACAGCAGTGTCAGCCGACGGAAGACCACAGGACTCCGCTGAGTCCCGCCACTGGGCCGCCCTTTGTCTCTCTGTGCCTCGGTTTCTCCGCCCATAAGGGACAAGGTCTGGACCAAGTAAGTGCTCTCTGAGGTCCTCACCCGACTCTCACTGATCGGCTCATCATTCGGACAATGAGCCGTGGATGGAGGCCGGTGGTTCCCAGGCTGTGGCCAGGCCCTGCACCAGGGGACACCCACCAGACTCCACAAGGAGATAGATGGGGGCAGTCCAAGGCACGGCACAAGCAGGCCAGACGAGGCTCGGAAGGATGGCTCTGGGCAGGACAGGCCTGTGGTCAGGCGGACAGCGGGGAGCCATTTGCAGGACAGGGCTTCCAGGGAGACCCAGGCCCCTGAGCCTGAGACACGCCCTGAGCCCCTTCCCTGGAACACTCCCTCCGCAGCCAAGGGAGAAGCTGCGTCCCCAAGTGACCCCACTCGGCCTTGGGATAAGGGCCGCAAGGCACTGGCAGCTCCTGAGACTGTGCCGCAGGGCAGCAGGCCACCCACGAGCCAGCAGCCTCGGAGAGCTCCCGTCACTCCTCATCCTCGGCCCACTGCAGCCGAGCCTTGGCAGGTGGGCAGTGGGACTCAGCGGGTAGCCAAGAGCCCAGCCAGGAGCCTGAGAAGGTTTGATTCACCATCGTACAGACTGACCCCCTGGGCCCAAGTCCCGGCCCTGCTGCTCCCAGCTGCATCATGTCCATCATGCCCTGCAAGCTATATCCCTTCCTGAGCCTCGATTTCTCCATCTGTAAAATGGGGTGATGAGCATCTCTGGCGCTTGGGGATGATGTGAGGGCTACAAAGGAAATGAGACAGACCCTTTCACTAAAGGACAGCTGAAATGAACTGATGATAAGAAAAGGGGGGGTACAAAAAGATAGCCCCACCTTTCCTTTCCTTTAAGAATGGCAAACAGCCCAGAACATCAAGAAAAGATCCCCCTTCCCCCAGTTTGGGGACCATGATTCCTACCAGAAGGAGATCCTTCTCTGGGCCCATCGTCGGAAGCCCATATTTACCCACCAGGTGACCAGCTCCTTAGCATGTCCTCAGAAATTAGGCATTTTTCTACTGGAAAGATTTCATTATCTTTAAATCTGATTCTGAGGGTATGAAAGTCACAAATTCAGCCTCTCTGACTCATGAGCCGTCGGCAGGCAAGTGCTGTTGGGACTTGAACAGGGCGGGCAGAGATTTCCAAAGATCGGGGTGAGTTTCTTTAAACCTCTAAACAGTTCTCATTTCATAACCAGCTGACATACACATAAAGAAGCGATCTTTTTCCCAAGGAAACGTCTCGCATGCAGGGTGAGGCCCTCTGCCCTACACCACCTTTGATCGCTGTGTCGCGCCTGCCAGCGGCACCCCACGGGGCAGGTCGGTGCCGTCCCCTCCTGGAGACCAAGGTGTTTGTTTCTTTGGTTCCCACCAACGAGCTGTGGGCTGCTGATTCTCTTGGCAGTCTCCAAGGCCAAGGGGTGTGCTGGGTAGCCTCAGGGACTAAGGCAGGCCAACAGAATTGAGGTGCCAGGTCCCAGGAACCCCAGTGCCTGAAGCTGCTTGCACCCACTCACCATCAGTGACAGCCAATGCCTCGCCCTGACCACAAGCTCACTGCATGCCAGGCTCCGTGCCCAAAACAGGAGGTCTGGTCACATCCCCACCAGGACTCCTCAAGTAGGTATTGTCATGCCCATTTTGCAGGTAGGAAAATTGAGGCTCGGAGACGTGAAATGGCATGCCTGAGATCTCACTGCTACAAAGTGGGGAGGTGGGATTTGAACCTATGCCTGTCTGGCTCCAGCATCTGCCCCCTTCATCACTCTCCTGCCTCCTCAACTTAATTCACCAAGGGTCATTTGGCAACAATGCCTGTCTGGTCACTGCATTGAACAGATGGAGGGCAGGAGTGGTCTCAGTCCTGAGGGAACCTGCAACCTGCTGAAGGAGTGAATGGGAGAATGAATGAGCAAATGACTGAGCAAACGAGCACACATAGAGACAGGGCAGGAGGACAAGCCAGTCTGAGAGTGGGCTGTCACGCTGGCACTCCTGTGGGCACCAGAGGCTGCCACCAGCTGGGGGCCTCTGAGAAACCACGAGGAACCCTCACAAGTGTCAACCCAAGACAAGGAAAAAGGGAGGTCTGTCCACTGGCTGTATCTCCCATCCCCACGGTCAAGGGTGGCCTTCACGCTTCTAGGCTTGTGTGTGAGTCAGATGGCTGAGAAGTTCAGAGCAGAAAGAACGGCCCAGGGACAGCCGACGCTTGCCACCCCCGCGGAGCTGGCTGCTGCAGAAAGGGCTGCTGGGGAAGAGTGAGTTGAGACCATGGGAGGCAGGACGTGAGAGGAATCTGACACAAGGCTACCCCTGCGCCTGCGAACTGCACCTACAGGCTCTCATTCCTAGAGCCCGTGCCCCGCAGCAAGAGACCCCACAGCCGCGAGAAGCCCACACACCGCAACTACAGAGGAGCCCCACTCTCTGCAGCTAGTGAAAGCCTGGCCGCAGCAACAAAGAGGGGCGCAACCCAAAATAACAATGATTTCGCAGGTAAATAAAATGTATATTTTTTTTAAAAAACAGCCCATGTGTATGTGAAATGAGATTTTGGAAGCACAAGGATGAGTGTGCTCTGTACTTGTTTTTACATTCCCTCTGGTAAATCTCCTCTCGTATCAGCGAAGGTTAGTGGACCCAGCACAGGTAGGTGTTCAAAAAATAGAGAGGCGAAATGATGGATGGATGCGCACATAACCATGTGAAGGGGTAGTTGGATGGACAGATGGATGGGTGGATAAACGGACAGATGGATGGATGGATAGGTGGATGGGTGGATGGATGGATGGATGGATAGGTGGATGGGTGGATGGATGGATGGATGGATGGAT
>SJYX01014170.1:9256-74595 GCA_006410675.1 Oreotragus oreotragus | reverse complement strand
GACAGGGCGGGGGTGGGCAGCCCTCACTGGGCATCATTCATAAGCCGCACACTGAGCCCTTCATCGGGCCCAAAACTCACCCTTGTGGCTACGCAAAGATTTATTGAAGCCCCAGCGTGGGCTCATTTATTTTCCTCCAAACCGATTTGAAAAGACCGTTTGCATCTGCCCTGGAGGGGGAAAAAAAAAATGGTGCTTATTTGGCAAACTTTGTTTGAAAAATCTGTTTGTCCCCAGAGAAGTGGCCGCGTGTTTGGCGGGGCTGGGGGCCGTGTCTGGAGGGGATGGTGGTGATCCGGCTCGTCCCCATCGTCTGTCAGCCAGAGAAAGCAATAGAGAACTTGAACTCAGACACCCTTTCTTGCACCGGGTGACCCAGAAAAACTGATACGGGAGGGCACTCTGCTCCAAGATCAAGGTCCCCCTGTAGACTTCCCTAGCCTCGTCAGGAACGTCTGTGCTCGGACAGCTGCAAAATGCAAAGAAAAATGTCAAACAAAGTGGGGGGGAAATGGACTGTAAGAATATTGGAGTGGGTAGCCATTCCCTTCTCCCAGGGACCTTCCCGACCCAGGGATTGAACTTCGGTCTCCTGCACTGCAGGCAGATTTTTTACCGCCTGAGCCACCAGGGAACCCCTATCAGAATTTCAAACATCAGCTAAATTTTGAGGAAGGGGATGGAAGTTCTGTTTGGCCCCTCCAGGCAAGAGAGATGTCTCCCATAAACCTGTCTTCTTCTTCCTCCCTGTAACATGCAAAGAGCTTTTGTGAATCAATAAGACAGAAAAACACGATCATAGAGAATGGGTCAGAGACACAACTGGGTAATTCAGAAAAGGAAAGCACAGCCCATAAACACAGGTAACAAAATGTTTAATGTTGCCGATAATCAAGAGATGCAATCTAACCAAAGACAACTAAAATCTTATCTGCACCTACTGAATCAGCAAAGATGCACAAGAAAGCAACAGCAGGTTAGTGAGATGGGACAGGCAGAGGCACAGTTGGTGACACCCCCCACCCCTTGTCACTTCGGTCACACGCCTCCCCAGTCCAGACAGAGGCACGTTCTTTGACCCAGCAGCACCACTTTCATGAATTCAAAGCAGCACATGTAGGTCTGGCTCTGGGGGCCCAGGCACGGAGCCTTATCTGAAGTGCCAGCAGAAGGAAGACGGCTCCTCCCCGCAGTCTCCAGGCACGCGTCCGCCCTCCGGCACAGGCGGCCCAGCATTCCAGGAAGCTGTGGATGCGCGCCTCGCTGATGGAGCGTGTGCCCCTGGTCCAGGGGCTGCAGAGATCTGCGTTAGAAGCAGTGGGTGGCAGCGACAGAGAGCAGACCACCCTCGGGACCTGCCTTTAGAAGCAGAGATCCCGCTCCTGGGGGGATCCGAGCAGAAGTGTGGTCCAGATTTCCTTCGAACCCTGTGCCACTTCCTCAGCACAGCCCCATCCCCACGCACACTTGTTCCCCCAAGACCAGGGCTGATCCACCCAGCTAAGCCCAGAGTTGCCCACCCCGGAAAGATGAGCTAAAATAGCACTGGCTGTGTGGGGAATGCCCCTGTTGACAGGTGGGGAAATTAAGCTGCCCTCCCAGGGTCATCCCACTTGAACCAGAGCTGGCCCTCAAGGGGCCAGACTGTATCACCAGAGGCCACGTGCTTCCCAGCTGTGAATGGGCAGGTCTCAGGGGATGGGCTCTTGCCTCAGTGGGACCCCACCCATCATGAATGTCACCCAGGACCCCTCTCCTTGGTGTCAGCAAGCCCCCACACTGCTGGGGAGCTGGGAGCAGCCCACCGAGAGAAGAGGTGGGGGACAGCGTCTATGTCCAGGCTGTGGGAGCTGGGATAAGGGTCTGTCCTGGTAGGGGAGATCAGAGAGGTCTTCCCTGACAAGGGAGTGTGGGCTGCATTTAAGGGTGAAGGAGGAAGCAGGTTGTTGGGGAGACAAGGACAGAGCATCCTAGGAAGACACCTCTGAGCCAAGCTCTGGGACCAGGCGCCCACTTTCACGCAGTGCTGCCCAGGTGGCTTCCCTGCGCTCCTGCTAAGGGTCTCTGTGTGGAATGTCCGTGGTCCTTGAATGGCCAGCAGTATTGCATTCCTGCTCTGAGCTGGGCACCAGTGATGCCTCAGCACCTTTATCTCAAGAGACTCATCAGACTCATTTTACAGAGGAAAAGACTGAGGCACAGAAAGGTCAAAGGTGGTAAGACTGGAGTTGGGCTGCATCTGTCTCTGGGGGGCATTCTTACCACCCTAACACCTCTGCCTCATGGTCCTTGCCCCTCCCCCAACCTCACCCCCACGTCCCCCTCCCATTCTGAGCCCTGATCTGTGGACCGCAGGTCCTCGGCTCAGAATGGCCAGGGATGGGTGTGCCCTGGGGCCCTTTCTCTTCCCCATCGCCTCACTGCTTCCCACACTCCCAGGCCCAGAGAGGGGGCCCCGGCCGCTGGGATGTCAGCCCTGTAGGACCCAAGGGTGAGCGGGCCGAAGGTCACCTGAGGCCTTGGGATGACTCACAGGTGCCTTGCCAGCAGGTTTTTTACTTTTCCCTGTGGAAGAAGTTGAGGAACCTGGAGACCCAGAGCAGGCGGGGGAGGCACAGCCAGGAGGGAGTCGCAGAGCCGGGGTTCATGGAAGCAGCCGATGAACATCTGAGGTCCAGGCAGTGCTGATGGTCAGCTGACGCTGTGAATGTATGTGTGCCACTGAGTAGTATACTTCCAGATGGCTAAAGTGACGAATCATCATGTTCAATTTTACTACAATTTTTTAAGAAATAGCTCTGATCGCAGATGAGCCTCTGCCAGGTGCAAGCTGTGTGGCCCTGGGCTCTGTTTCCTGTGTGTCATGTGACATCCCCTAAGCCCCTCCCCCGCAGGGCTCCTGGGAGCTGCTGCCCAACAGGTGGACCTGCAGCGTCCACGAATGGCATCTCGTTGGATGACCTTGCTGGACCCTTTCTGCAGCCAGGATGCAAGGGGTGAGCCACACCCTGATTTGGGTTCCTGGGGCCAACGGTCAGTTCTGACTGCCTCTCTGGGGCCCTGTCACTCTGGGCTCTGGGTCTCAGCTTCCTTCTCTGTCAAATGGGAAGCTTAGCATCGGTGGCATCAAGGCCACAGGGATGCAGGAGGTACCTGTGTGCTGCTTGGGGTAAGAAGCTCGGAAAGCAGGCACGGGGCCTGCCTCGGGGCATGGATCCCCGCTCCCAGAGCAGCCAAGGCAGGGACCTCCCCCAGCAGGTGATGACTTTGCCCTTATCCGTCCAGCCCTCTGCCTCCTCACTCTGACCGGCAGCTTAAGGACAGCTCCTGTCTGACCCACTTGTCTTTCCCAGCTCCTTGCTTACACTTGGTGCTTAATAAATGCTTGTTGCATGAACCAATACCTCTTTTAGCTCAGCTGTCCTGCCCCTAACTCAGTAACACTGTGAGGTTCAGGCAGAAGCCCGCCAGCAAGGCAGGCCCCTTCCCTCTGCTGGACGGCGGGCCCAAAAGGCGCAGAAAGGAAATGCTTCTTGTGGTCCCAAACCCCACGATGGGCCGCAGGGAGACGGCGCTCTGGGCTTGGGTCTTCAGATGCCAGCGTGCGCACCTGCCTCCCTCTCCCTGTTCTCCTTGGCACAGAGAAATGACTGTTTCCAAGAGAATTGCGCACCAACCCCCCCACCACCACCAAAAGAAAAAAGAAGGAGAGGATGCGGAGAGAGAGAAAGGAGAGGGAGGGAAAGAAAGAGAGAAAAGAAGGAAGAAGGGGAGAAAGAGAAAGAAGGAAAGAAAGACAGAGAGAGAAAGAGAGTTAAAGAAATCCGAATGAATCCGGGGCCCTCCCATCAACATGTGTTTCCCTGTGTTATTAAAACACTTTGTCTTTACAACTCAGAAAATTAAAAAAAACTACCAGGCCCGGGCCGTCCACATCAGTATTCATGACATCTGTCTTTTCCTATAAAACGCTCTGAATGAAACCTCCCCAGTAGAAACGACTCCCTTCCCGGCCGGCTCTCTCCTTCCCCCCTTCAAAACAGATTGCAAGACAGATGACCGCATTGTCTGGCTGCATTTCCATCTGAAAACTCCCCTTCGTGTCGGCCACTGGGCGCCCCTATTAAGGCCTGGGCACCACGGGGCCACGTGGGGTGGCAGAGCCTGTGTCTCCCGCTCCCTGGGGCCTTTCCATCGGAAGAGGCAAAAGAACCAGGCAGACAAAGGTGCGGGATATAAATTAAGCCCCGGCTTTTTAAGTTCAAACTGAATTTTCTTTATTTTTCCACAGCTGTCAGAGGAACCGGCTAGAAATCCAGTAATGCATGTTTAATGTATTACAAAAAAAAAAAAAAAGGAGGGACGGGGGGGTGGCGGGGGGAAGCAAGCCATCCACTCCGAATGTTCTGTCCGCCGACTTGCATGGGGGACATTATTTCGGGCCAGTGAACTCTGAGCAAGTCAAGTGTGGAGACGTGGACCAGGGCCAGGGACCCCCCACCAGTGGCTGTCATATCTACTGAAAGCCCACTTGTCATCGGCGGCCAGGGGCGGGGGCCTGAGGGGGACAAACGTCTCGCTGAGCAGGGGAGCCGCCAGATCGCCCGCTTCTCCAAAGCCGGCTGGTTGGCGCTGGCGGGCCCAGACAGCCTGCGGGGCGTGGGGACCCGCCGCCAACCCCACCATGCTGTGGTCTGGCCACCCCTTCCAAGGCCTGCTTCAGGTCCTTGGGGAGCCCGCCAGCTGCCCTCGAACCCGGGCCCGAGGGGGCAGCAATGCAGGTCCGACTCAGGAGCTGGAGGTCACATCAGTGCTCTGGCTACAGATGAGGAAATGGAGCCAGAAGGAGCCAGGCCATTGTCATTGCACCCCACGCCCCGCCGCCGGGCTCCAGCAAGTGTCTGCCTTCATGGTGGGAAGACCCGCAGCCAGCCTGTCCTTTCCAAGCACCCAGCCCACTGGGCCCCAACTTTAGCTTCCTTCCTGGGGGAGAAAACCATCACCACGCCAATCACGTGTGTTCACCTCCCTTCCTAACTCCACGGATTCTGTGATGCACCCTTGGCCCGCCCACGACATCACAATGCCGAAGAGGGACTCTTGCTCACCACATCCAGGCAGTTTTCACCACACGTGCTAGACCAATGTCCCCCAGCAATACAGGCAAATGATTCTACTAAGGAAGAAGAGGGATCTGCCACGAGCCAGCACTGGGCACAGCGCAGAAAGTCTTGCCAGCATAGACCCGCTCCTGGGCGGTTTTATTTTCACCCTCGTTCAGATGTGGAAACTGAGACTAGGAAAGTTAAGTGACCCACCCCTGGAGCTGGGACTGGATTCCGGGGCCTGAGTTCCTGACCATTTCGTCCGCTCTTTGGCAAGTCAGGTGAACCAATTTGCCCCAAATGTCTGTCTGCACCAGCGGAGGTCAATCAATCCAACCGCTGTCACCCACTCCACGGGGTTATTAGGTTCTAAAGGAGTGAAGCAGAAGTTCCTAGAAACTCACATATGACCCAGGTGCAAAGGCAGGCCGTCCCCGCACTGCTGACCCCAGCACACCGGAGAGCAGAAGCTGTGCACGCCCAGCTGGGCAGCCCTGTCCCCACCCTCCAGGCCCAGACAAGCCCTATTCTCTGTGGCCCCGCAGCCGGGCAGAGGGGACATTTCTAACAACCCTGCCGGCCCTGAAATTCCATTTTCCTGTGATTCCGAACCCACTGGAACCCCAAAGGAGCCATCTGCTGCTGCCTGGGGTCCATTTCCATGGCATTTGATGCTGTGGCTGGTTCCACCCAATTTCTGTTATGAGGGAGGTATGGCTCACACCCTTCGGTGTACACATGGGTCACTCACATCAGTGGGTATATATATATGAATGACTTATACCCTTTGGTCACCACCCCCCTGCAAAAAAAATGCCCAGTGGTCTTAGCAAAGGCCTTGGACAAGCAATCAAAATGGGAAGAGGGCGTGTCAGAGAAAAACGAGGGTGACATAGAGACCTCCAAGGGAGCTACCAGTGGACCCAGCCTCATTCACAATTCCTGGCACAGGCGCTGGCTCCTGGGCCTCCTGACATGGTCTACCCAGTCCTTAGTGACCCGTGAAGCCGAGTCACCTTCCTGGATCATGGAGCCAGCAGAGGTGGGGAAGGAAATGGCCTTCTAGGGGGTGGGTGTGAAAAAAGTCGCCAGCTTTTGACTGCAGATTTAACCCTGAGTTTGATCAAAGAACATGGCTTTCAGTGGCTCCATCTCTCTGTCCATAAAGTCAGACCATGGTGTCTTTCCTGTTGGGTTCCTGTAAAGATCCACTGAATAAATGCAAAAATCCCCATTATTGATTGCAATTAAGTTACAGATTCATCACCACAAGCATCTCTTATTCAACCCTTTCTAGTTATACCTGCCAGCACCCGCCATCTCCAGTCCCCAGCAAACTCTATCCTCTTTTCCATCTCTGTAATTCAGTCATCCAGAGTGTCATGGAAATGGAATCCTACGGTATGGGACCTTTCAAGATGGTTCGATCCACTCAACCTACCACCTGTGAGAGCTGTCAGGGACTGACTTCTGTCATGGGGTAGAGTCCTAACCCCTAGGACCTGATTGTGGCTGCTTGGAGATAGGGTCTATTTTTTTGTGGGGGGGGGGTCACACCACACAATTTGCTAGATCTTAGTTCCCCAACCAGAGATCAAATCTAGGTCCCCTGCAGCGGAAGCATGGAGTCCTGACCACTGGTCTGCCAGGGAATGAATTCCTGAGATAGGGTCTTGAAGGCGGTGACAGAATCCAGTCTGACTTGTGTCCTCAGAAGAGGAGGAACTTTGGACTCACACAGAGACCCCAGGGGTGTGTGGAGAGGGCCCAAGTGGAGATGGAGAGAGGGCAGCCACCTGCAGGCCCAGGAGAGAGGTCTGAGACGAGAACAACCCTGCTGACGCCCGGATCTTGGGCCCTCGGCCTCCAGAGCTAGGAGAAGATGAGTTTGTGTCCCTCAGGCTGCCCAGCCCGCAGTGTGTTGGTGAAGCGGCCTGAGCAGACACACACAGGATCCAGGCCAGCAGTGTGTCCCTCTCCCCCTTTTACCTGCGGTGTAGTATTTCATGGTGAGGCTTTCCCAGTGGCTCGGGGGAGAAGAATCCACCTGCGACGCTGGAGAACAAACACGGGAGATCCCCTGCAAGAAGAACGGGAAACCCACTTCAGTGTTCTTGCCTGGAGAATCCCCGGGACGGAGGAGCCTGGTGGGCTGCTGTCTATGGGGTCGCACAGAGTCGGACACGACTGACACGACTTAGCAGCAGCAGCAGTATTCTTGCCTGAAAAATCCCATGGACAGAGGAACCTGGCCGGCTATAGTCCATGGGGTCGCAAAGGTCAAACATGACTGAGCACACGCGGACAGTATTTCACGTCATGGATTATCACATTCTGTTCGCTTACCTACTGAGGAATATTTCGATTATTTCCAGTTTGGGGCCTTTACAAACAAAGCTGCTATGAATAATGGTGGGGTGGGGAAGCCCCAGCACAGTGCATGCACACATATGCTCACACAAGCACACACTCACATGCACACGTGTGCACACACACACACACGCATGCACTCACGTGCACCCGTGTGCACGTGCATGCATACACACGCACACACTCACATGCACCCGTGTGCACACACTCACATGCACTCACATGCACCCGTGTGTGCACACACACACCTGCATGCATGCACTTGCACACATGCGTACACATGCACACACGTGCACACACATGCACACTGGTTGCTGTTCCTCCCTCAGTCGGAGGGATCCACTGAGGTACCTCTGGGCTCCTTTCAGTTTCTGCTGCAGTTTCTGTCCCAGGGAAGAAAGAGCTGGAAGAGAAAGCTCAGCCCCAGCTCTCCCTTCATCCTCCTAAACTGACATTCCTCCGGAAAATTCCTCCTGTGCCCCGACTCAAGAAAGAATGTCAGGCCGAAGCCCGGCACTTCCTTCAGCAGGTCTGGTCATAAAAATCTGACACTCAGAACCTGGTGCTGCTGGAAGCCAGTTAATTGCTTTTCTGAATGACATTTTTAGAGGCCAAATCCAGGGCCGGACAGGAGCTGTCAGGATTGAACGGGGCCAAACCGGCTCCTTGGGTCTCCCCCCACCCTGAGGACAAGAGGGCCCCCAGCCCCAAGCCTCTGTGGCCGCCGAGCTGGAAGACCCCCGGGAAGGCCCCCGTGCCCCAAACAATAGCAGCACCTGCCAGGCCTTGCTCTCCCCAGGGAGCCCCCGGCCCGTGCCGGAGGCCGGGCGCCTGGCATGAGACCCCATTGTCTGCCTGCTGCCCTCTCGGGGTCTCGTCCACGGAGTAACAGGGCAGCCCCAGAGGTCACCTCCGGGGCACTCGCAGGGGGCCCCTGGGCATCTGTCTCGGGCCGTGGGCAGCAGGAGAGGGCCGGCCCCCGCCTATTGTCTGGGGCCCAGTGGCCCACCCAACAGGACAGGGGCCCATTGTCCCCAGGCAATCTGCCACACTCCCGCCCTCCGTTTCTCCAAGGAAAGGGGGGAGACTGCCCAGGACGACCGGGAGTCCTCAGTGAGGCGTACCACCAGGGCCCACGCTTCCCGGGCAGGTGGCAGCCCTCGATCCCCCTCACACTGCGTTTGTTTATAAATTTGAAAACTAAAGTGCACGCCTCCCAGCCCTTCCCAGTCCTGTGGACCGTGTTCCAGCTTGGGAGCGGGCAAGGCTAACCTACATACGTCGGGTCAGAACCACCGTGAAGAGTCACCTCCTTCTTCCCAAGTGACATGATGTGACATCCCCCACCCAGCTCTGGGTGATTTCTCTTGCCAGGTGGAAAAGCCCCTAGGTGGGAGCAGTGAAGGTTCTTTCCTTTTAAGTCTTGAAATTCCATTGCAACCAATAAACAAATAAACCGACCAGCCTTCATGTTTTCACAAATGTGGCTAACAAGGAAGTTAGCCAATCAAGTGTCTTCTCAAATGAGATCCACCCAGACAGCCCCCGGGCCAAAGCTCAAGGCTTCTGGCCACAGACCTCGTCTGGTGTTTCAAAGTCATCCAGAAAGTCTGCCGGCAAGGAAAGCCAAGGTGGGTTATTTCTACTCGCACCTCGGTGGTCCTCCATGGCCTGGGACATCACAGACAAGAACAGTAGAAAGGCCAGCTGCACCTGGAGGCTGGTACTCCTCCCGAGCTGGCTGGAGTGTGTCTCAATTAAACATGGCAAGCAGAAAGATCAAAGGGAGTTGACTGGCTGCAGAATTTGTTGGGGGGTAGGGGTGGGTGGTATAAGGCAAGGGGAAATTTGCACTCTTTGAATGTTAAGAACTAAAAGGTAACTCTTCACCTGGAGGTGTACATAGTGATTACCGGCAAAGCCCTAAAGGCTAGGGGGCTGGAGGGATGCAGTGATGAAGAGGTGGGAAGATGGGGGTTGGATGGAAGGAGGGGTGGAGGGGTGGAGGGGTGGAGGGAAAGACAGAGGGATGGCAGGGAAGGAGGAAGGCGGGAACAGGGGCAAGCATGCTAAGCTTGGCCATCGCTCATTTGTTCCCCCTCCGAAAAGTCAGTCCCGTCTGAACTCAGCTGCAGGAAGGGCCCCCTGCAGACAGCCAGCCATGGTAACGAGCCATTTCCCTGATGGTCTCCTCCTCCCCCAGGCCCTTTGTACCCAAGAACCCACATGCCCTCACACTGCACTGGGCGCTCTCCCCCACTTCATCGAGCAAACTCTGCTGGTTGTCTGCCCCACGAGGGTCCCCTCCTCTCCCGGCCAGTGGAGCCCAGTTTTGCCCAGGTGCTGGCTGCTCCATACTGCGTGGGCCCCTCCCCAGCCTCGAGGGTGTCAGCCTTCATCCTGCTGTGACACAATCCTGACCGAGACCCAGAGAAGGCGGCTGAAACGGGGGAGCGCTCCTGGAAGTTCGCTCACTGACGAAGGGAAGTAGGAAGGCACCCCTTCCCCGTTCTGTGTGCTGCGACGCGGGGACCTGATGCTACAAGAGGCTGCCGTCACCTTGCAACCAGAGAAGGCAGCCAGCTCCCCCACCGCACGGAGCTCTGGAATTGACCTCCTGGGGCCACCTCTCTCCAGACCTCTGGCCGGGTCTCTGACACCTGCAGCCGTGCACTGCCTACCTCAGGGCTTACTGGGAGATGCTCCCGGACCTGCCTCGCTCTGCTCCAGGGTCCCCGTGAGTCAGCCCAGCTCTGCCTGCCCCGAAGCCGCCCGATCCACAAGGGACAACAAACAACATCCCTGGGACTGGGGCTGGATTGTGAAGGTGTAATGCAGATCAAAAGAAGCCAGGGTAAAGAGAGCCATGGTGTTCTGGGAAAGGCAAAATGTTGGAGACGGAAAGCAGGCCCTCGGGAGCAGGACCAGGGATGGGCAGAAGCTTGCAGGGCGCTGGGATATTCGGCCTCTTGATTATGGTGATGGCTCCAGGACTCCACACAGCTGTCAAGGCAAGTTGAACTCTACACCTGGACAGACTAAATCTCACAGTATGTAAATTATCCCTCCGTTACCTTGACTTCAAAACCAGTGAGGGTAAGGGCCTCCCCCTTTCCCCGCTCAGGGCTCTGGGCTGGACAGGAACACTTTCAGGAGGAGCCTGGCCCTCCCCACTCATGAAGGAGTAACCCCAAGGTCAGCAAACTGGTTGTCATCAATGATTCTCTTCCATAAAGTGAACTATTTGCAAAAATCTGACAAATAAAGGAGAACAAAGATCCTTCTCCTCCAACTGAAGAGGGGCTTCCCTGGGTGGCTTGGTCAGTAAAAACCCGCCCGCCATACAGGAGACCCGAGTTCGATCCCTGGGTCGGGAGGATCCCCTGGAGAAGGAAATGTCCACCCACTCCACAGGCAGAGGAGCCTGGCAGGCTGCAGTCCATGGGACCGCAAAGGGTCAGACATGACAGGGACTAAACACCACCCGCTGAAGAGGGTCCTGAGAAATCGTGGGGTCCCCGGGGCCAACTGCTAGCCCCAAGCTGAGAGACATCCCTCCCAGCCCTGCCTGCTGGAGAAGGTGGACCTGGGTGCCCGGGACCCGCTCAGCCAGGCTTGGGGAGGACACTATGTATGGGGACTCTGCCCGTCCCCACCACGCTGGGAGCATCGCTGCCAGGGAAGGACAGCCCTGAGCCCATCAGCAGCCCCCAGGGGCGGTCCAGCCGAACACGCAGGGTTCAGACTCCGATGTCGCGTCTCCCACCCCAGCTGGGCGACCTTGGACAGGTCGCTCTCCTTCCGTGCCCGGGTTCCCTCGAGTGTGAAATGGCCGTGGCTCCTCCCTCACCCGGCTTTTGTGACCATTCAGTGAGGTGAGGCGCGTAACAAGCCCAGTACGAGTTTCACTGACCGTCCAGGCAGCATGGGGTGAGCAAGTACGAGTTTCACTGACCATCCAGGCAGCACGGGGTGAGCAAGCGGCCATGTGAGCGCCCCTCCCCCTCCGCCCAAGCAGCTTCATCTGGTTTGTATCGGGGGGCTAAGTGTGATCGGGTGTGAAAGGAGAGCTCTGATGCTCAATGAGGTTTGAAAGCCCGGGTCCCCAAGGCCTTCCTGCCGTCGGCCTGGGACTCTGACCACCACTTGCCTCGGGCCTGGAAACAGGCCTAACGCTCTCCAGGCGTGCAGAATCAAAGCCCCTCTGTCAAGCACACATTTTCCAAGCACTCGGAGGGTCTGGGAGGTCCTGGGAGGTGGCGAGGATGGAGGTTCTAATTGGGCCTCCCCTGGGCCAACACCACCTCTTGAGAAGGGGCCACTCTAAGATGGTTCAATTTCCCAGCCCAGGGAGGGCATGTGTTTAATTAAGATCCATAAAAACGTAGCTGGCAAAACGAGAAAGCTATTTCATCTTTCCCAGTCAATACGAGTGTGTGTCTTACCTGGAAAAAGTGGTTTATGCAGAAAGAATTTCCCAAATGGGTTCCATATGCCTCTTTCCCCGAAGCGGGGCCTTCCACAGGGAAGGGGGCTGGGGCAGGGGGGGCGGAGGCCAGGACCGAGCCCCCTGCTCCCAGACACGCGGCCTCAGCGCACACCCTCCGCCGGCTGCCGCTGTTTAAACAGAAGACGTCACAGCCAATGATATACGGTGGATTCCAGAGACCGTTTCATCCGGGGAAATGGCTCCTGGAGCCAGCTTGTCGCAGGTAGGCCAGGAGGACCGCTGTGATGTGAACCGGCCCGCCCTCCCGAGGGCCCTGACCTACAGACGCCCCTCGTGCTAACCATTTATTGCCAATTACTCCGCGGCGGGTCAAGGCCGTGAGCACAGGCCCGAGATGATCAAGATCCCGGAGACAAAAGGAGCCGAGCAGGCTTTGGACTGCGTCTCTGCCCGACAACACACACACACACATACACACGTAGAGACGGGACCACCAAGCCCCAGAGAGCAGACACAGCTAGCCCAGGACCCACCGCCCGCTTCCCCCAAGCGCCGCCTTCAACGCGCCGCAGGGGCGTCTTGCCCGTCGCGCAGCTCTGCCTCATCCCTTTGCCACGATTTGCTATTCTCACCAGTTTGTTGTTGCTGCGCAGTGGCGAAGTCGTGTCCGACTCTTGGCGACCCCGTGGACTGCCGCACACCAGGCTTTCCTGCCCCTCACCATCTCCCGGAGTTTGTTCAAACGCTTTCCTCTGAGTCAGTGAAGCCGTGCAACCATCTCATCCTCTGCCGCCCCCTCCTCCTTTGCCTTCTATCTTTATTTATCAGTTTATTCAAGTATATATTTATGTAGGTATCAGTTCACCGGCTGTACGCCCATTAGGGTGGGTTCCCCAGAGAGCAGGGGTCATCTTTGTCTTGTTCATGGTGGTATCCCGCTGCCTAGGACAGACTTTAGACTACTGCTTGGTTCATCATCAGCACTGGCATCACCAGCATCACCAACATCATCAGTGTCACCATCCTCACCAGCATCATCAGTATTACCATCACCACCAGCGTCACCATCCTCACCAGCATCATCAGTATCACCATCACCACCAGCATCACCATCCTCACCAGCATCACCATCATCATCAGTATCACCAGCATCACCAGCATCATCAGTATCACCATCCTCACCAGGATCATCAAGTATCACCATCACCACCAGCATCACCATCCTCACCATCCTCACCAGCATCAACATCACCACCAGCATCACCATCCTCACCATCACCACCATCCTCACCATCCTCACCATCCTCACCAGCATCACCATCCTCACCACTGTCTGGCACCACCAGTTTCCATCCGCATCACCGCTATCACCGTCACCATCATGAAACCACCAACAGTCCACCCGCTCCGAGCACCAGCCGGGCACTGTTTCGGGAGCTTTGTGTGGACGAGTCCATGGCACTGCTGCCCGCCAGCCCTGTGAAGTAAGACTGTTACTGTCCCACTTCACGGGACTTTAGAGACCTGCTGAGAGTCCGACAGCTCACAAAGGTCAAAGCTGGGATGCCCCTGAATTGGCAGAAGCAGCGGGCTGATGGACGAGCCTCTCTGCGTGGCATGGGGGCACCCCTCGGCCCTAATGCCTCCTTTCATCTTTCAGCCCCTGACAAAGCAGCTATGGTTCTACAGAGGAAAAAATGCTGGACTGGCCCATGGCCACCACGTTGCTTGAGTTCTTGACCATACAACCCTGGTGAGGGGGTCTCAGCCCCCACGGTCTCAGGGGAGAGCAGTCAGCTGACCACCGGGGGGCTCAGGCTCTGGGCCTGCTGGCCCGCTGGCCCTGTGCACCCCTTCCTTCGTCTTCCCTCTCCACTTTCCATGGTCCAACCCCAGCCCGGATGGACCCTGATTTCTTTCTGAAGGGAGAGACCCCCCCCAACCTGCTGGGTAGATAAACCTGCAGGGCCTTTAGGAGCGAGTTTCCATCAGCCACTGTCCCTTCATACACTCGACGCTGCCCTGCCCACATCCTGTGGACTCAGAAATCATCCAGCAGGACCAGAATATTGGGAGGAGTTCTGGCTAACATCCGTAAAGATGCCAAGACTTCAAAATCTGGGGGGAGCAATTTGGGGGTAAGCAAACACTCAGTGTGGTCTTCACAGCGAGAACCCCAGTTAACATCTGAAGAACTGAGTTTTCCTCTCCAGCCCTGAAGTGTGTCCGTTTCCCCATCTGTACAAAGCAGTCCGTTTCTCCCGCCACTCAGCACTCCCATCCTCCACCCCAGGGACTGGGGTCTGCCTTGCATGGCTTCAGACTGGTGCTTTTAATTCTCAAATGGTCCCAAGAACCCCTTCAAGTATTCGATACAGAAATACCCAGGGAAGGTGTGTGGCGAGGTTTTAAAAGCTGGTCCACTCTGCTGCCTTTCTTTAGGATTTCCGGGCAGACTGCCAGCTTCTCTTTCCAATTAAACGCCCCATTTGGCCGGCTGGTGGGCCCCTGAGTTGGAAGAGAGAGATGCCTGCTACCGCGGCTGTCTGGATGTAATCTGGGGGACAGGAGGTTTCATAAGCTAAAGGAGGGGGTGCATCCAAGACGTGATCACAGCAGAAGCATCTCACCCGTTCCGTAAAAAGGAAGAGGAGCCACGGGTCCCCGCGCCCAGGGCACACTCCGTGAATAGCTGGGGCAGGCGGTGGGTCGGTGACAGCAGCACCCTGGGAGGGACAGGAGAACGGGGGCCCTCCAGCCCCTAGGCACCCCTCCAAGAGCTGTTTACCATGTTGGGAACAGGACTCCAGGAGGGGACATTCATTCCAGCACCACCATCAGAACAAACAACGGCACGCTGGGCTCACGGCACACGGGGCTCGCCCTGAGTGCTCCCTATGGCTGCACAAGGACCAAGGCAGCGTGCTTTGACGCAGTCAGGGAAACTGACCTTCTGGACGTCGAATGAACCCACAAAGACAAAAGCTGCAGGTGGGAAGGCTGGATCCAAAAGGAAAATAGAAGCCCCCACCACCACCGCCCCCTGCTAGGTCTTCAGCAGCAGCATACCCCACAGCCTCTACCTGGATGAGGCATGAGGGACCGTGTACAGACAGCCGGCCAGGAAGTACCCCAGGTCGGCTGGGAAAGATGGCCATGGAGTGCATGTGCATGCACACACATCTGCAAGAACACGTGGACACGTGCATATACATGTACAAGCTGGGAAGAGCCTTCGAAGGAAAAAGCCTAACGAAAGGTGCCCAGAAAGGAAGCAGAAAAAGATGGAAGGCAGGCCCCCTACCCATCCTCCACTTCTGGAAGCTTCTGTGGGTGGGAGGGCTCCTGATGGCTACCATTTGTGGAGGCCGGGCTGCAGGGGCCGCCGCAACGCCAGGACCACGTGGCCAGGGAGACACGCCAAGTCCGGGGCCAGTGACCCAGAAGCGGCTATCTCAGCCCAAGATCTGATCGCCAGATGGGCCCCCTCTCGCTCTCTAAAAAAAACAGGAAATCCATCTGAAAAGCAAGACAAATGGCCATTCCTGCCTTCTTCCCATCTGCCATGATATGTGAACACGTTGGCTGTCAGCAGCGGCCACTGATTGATTCTGGGTATCTATAGCCGGATCTGTTATCAGCTGCGCTATCAAAGGCTTCGCCGGGCTGGGCTGACCCCACCAGCCACGTCAATATGCCAGAGCCGTCTGGCTCGTTAACGCAAGGTGACAGCAGTACCACTTCATGTCAGCCCCGGAGAGACCACTCCCTGCTTTACAGAGGACTTGTGCCTGATTTCAAGGCAGAAATGTCGCCCCCACCCAACCCAGACACAGGCCAAGGGTGCTGTGGGCTTCACTCCCCGCCTGGGACTCAGCTCCAAGGTCGCACCTCGGGTCTGAAGCTGCCGGGGAGGCCAGCCCATCAGCTCCAGGGAGACAGCACAAGGCTGAGAAGCAGGATGCCTGCTCTTGCCCCAGTTCACCCCCAAAGTGCTGTGTGGCATTGGCCAAGTCGCTTGCCCTCTCTGTTTGCCGTTTTCTTTGGCTGCACAACCAGCTCTTCTGTGCAACAATCTGAAGCGTAAACCTCTTTTTCCTTTTTAATGCTCATTCATTCATTTACTTGCCTACACCAGGTCTTAGCTGTAGCCTGTGGGACCTTAAGTTGCACTATGTGGGGTCTAGTTCCCTGACCAGGGATTGAACCCAGGTCCCCTGCGTTGGGAGGGCAGAGTCTTAGCCTCTGGACCACCAGGGAAGTCCCTAAAGTTTAAACTTCTTCAGCCTGGTCTTCGAAACCCCCGACCGCGCTCCAGCCTCTTCTCCCTTGCCTTGCACCCCTGCAGTCCTGAAAGCCTGGCTGGCCTCAGAGCAGGCCCACACACTGCCACCAGCCAGCCCCTCGCAGTGCTGTTTCTCCACCCTCCGTGCCTCTCTGACCCCATTAGCCGAGGGACAAGCGCTGGCCAGGTCCTCGCTGAGGTGCAGCCCCATTTCACAGATGTGAAGACTGCAGCTCAGGGAGTGAAGTAAGAGTGGTGACGCCAGCAGTCAGATACGGGCTCTGCTCAGAGGCAGACCCTGAAACCCTCCTGACGGGTGGAGGAGACCCCGAGGCAGCATCTCGTCCCTGGATGGCCAGGCTGAGCCCAACAGGGCAGCACGGAGTCCTCTGCACCCTACACATGGCGGAGGAGGTTCCAGCCTGCAGGGAACGGCATGGGGGATTTCCAGATGGAGAGAGGCAACAGCGTGAGCCCGAGCTCCCAGGAGGAAGGAGGCCCCTGTGTGGCCCCCAACCAAGAACCAGCCCCTTGCCCTGGTGCGCTGGTCTCCAGGTGCTCCATCAACCCCCCTCCGAAACCCTCCTGCCCCCACCCCAGAGCAATGATGTGGCTAAGAGCATCGTGCTGCTCTTCTGCAGCTGGAGAAACGGAGCCTCCAAAAGGCCCTGACAACCTTCCCAGTGTCACATGTCAGGGTGGAGGCTCAACCGAGAACCTGGTTCCAAGCCCTCTGTGTCCACACACCCCCAACTCAGCCAGAGTACCCCAGTTCTTATCTGTTTTTTAAAGGGGCTTTCTGTAAAAGACTTCATTCAGTGAAAAGTTTTTATGATACACTGATTTAATTGTTATTATTTCATTTATGTTTTCAAGCTACTGTAAATTCGCAAGATTGCAAACTTACTGTAGCAACAGTAAAAGTTCTCATATTGGGCTTGCTGGGAGCCTCCCACAAAAGCCAGGAGAATACTCACCTTCTGGGCTCCAGACGCCACCTCCAAAGCCCATGGAAGGGCTGTGGGGCGCACAGTGAGAGTGAAAGTCACTCAGTCGTGTCCAGCTCTTGCGACCCCATGAACCATACGGTCCATGGAATTCTCCAGGCCAGAATGCTGGAGTGGGTTGCCATTTCCTTCTCCAGGGGATCGTCCCAACCCAGGGATCGAACCCAGGTCTCCTGCATTGCAGGCAGACCAGCTGAGCCACAAGGGAAGCCCAAGAACACTGGAGTGGGTACCCTATCCCTTCTCCAGAGGACCTTCCCGACCCAGGAATCGAATCGGGGTCTCCTGCATTGCAGGTGGATTCTTTANAGCTCTGCCTCATCCCTTTGCCACGATTTGCTATTCTCACCAGTTTGTTGTTGCTGCGCAGTGGCGAAGTCGTGTCCGACTCTTGGCGACCCCGTGGACTGCCGCACACCAGGCTTTCCTGCCCCTCACCATCTCCCGGAGTTTGTTCAAACGCTTTCCTCTGAGTCAGTGAAGCCGTGCAACCATCTCATCCTCTGCCGCCCCCTCCTCCTTTGCCTTCTATCTTTATTTATCAGTTTATTCAAGTATATATTTATGTAGGTATCAGTTCACCGGCTGTACGCCCATTAGGGTGGGTTCCCCAGAGAGCAGGGGTCATCTTTGTCTTGTTCATGGTGGTATCCCGCTGCCTAGGACAGACTTTAGACTACTGCTTGGTTCATCATCAGCACTGGCATCACCAGCATCACCAACATCATCAGTGTCACCATCCTCACCAGCATCATCAGTATTACCATCACCACCAGCGTCACCATCCTCACCAGCATCATCAGTATCACCATCACCACCAGCATCACCATCCTCACCAGCATCACCATCATCATCAGTATCACCAGCATCACCAGCATCATCAGTATCACCATCCTCACCAGGATCATCAAGTATCACCATCACCACCAGCATCACCATCCTCACCATCCTCACCAGCATCAACATCACCACCAGCATCACCATCCTCACCATCACCACCATCCTCACCATCCTCACCATCCTCACCAGCATCACCATCCTCACCACTGTCTGGCACCACCAGTTTCCATCCGCATCACCGCTATCACCGTCACCATCATGAAACCACCAACAGTCCACCCGGTCCGAGCACCAGCCGGGCACTGTTTCGGGAGCTTTGTGTGGACGAGTCCACGGCACTGCTGCCCGCCAGCCCTGTGAAGTAAGACTGTTACTGTCCCACTTCACGGGACTTTAGAGACCTGCTGAGAGTCCGACAGCTCACAAAGGTCAAAGCTGGGATGCCCCTGAATTGGCAGAAGCAGCGGGCTGATGGACGAGCCTCTCTGCGTGGCATGGGGGCACCCCTCGGCCCTAATGCCTCCTTTCATCTTTCAGCCCCTGACAAAGCAACTATGGTTCTACAGAGGAAAAAATGCTGGACTGGCCCATGGCCACCACGTTGCTTGAGTTCTTGACCATACAACCCTGGTGAGGGGGTCTCAGCCCCCACGGTCTCAGGGGAGAGCAGTCAGCTGACCACCGGGGGGCTCAGGCTCTGGGCCTGCTGGCCCGCTGGCCCTGTGTACCCCTTCCTTCGTCTTCCCTCTCCACTTTCCATGGTCCAACCCCAGCCCGGATGGACCCCGATTTCTTTCTGAAGGGAGAGAACCCCCCCCAACCTGCTGGGTAGATAAACCTGCAGGGCCTTTAGGAGCGAGTTTCTATCAGCCACTGTCCCTTCATACACTCGACGCTGCCCTGCCCACATCCTGTGGACTCAGAAATCATCCAGCAGGACCAGAATATTGGGAGGAGTTCTGGCTAACATCCGTAAAGATGCCAAGACTTCAAAATCTGGGGGGAGCAATTTGGGGGTAAGCAAACACTCAGTGTGGTCTTCACAGCGAGAACCCCAGTTAACATCTGAAGAACTGAGTTTTCCTCTCCAGCCCTGAAGTGTGTCCGTTTCCCCATCTGTACAAAGCAGTCCGTTTCTCCCGCCACTCAGCACTCCCATCCTCCACCCCAGGGACTGGGGTCTGCCTTGCATGGCTTCAGACTGGTGCTTTTAATTCTCAAATGGTCCCAAGAACCCCTTCAAGTATTCGATACAGAAATACCCAGGGAAGGTGTGTGGCGAGGTTTTAAAAGCTGGTCCACTCTGCTGCCTTTCTTTAGGATTTCCGGGCAGACTGCCAGCTTCTCTTTCCAATTAAACGCCCCATTTGGCCGGCTGGTGGGCCCCTGAGTTGGAAGAGAGAGATGCCTGCTACCGCGGCTGTCTGGATGTAATCTGGGGGACAGGAGGTTTCATAAGCTAAAGGAGGGGGTGCATCCAAGACGTGATCACAGCAGAAGCATCTCACCCGTTCCGTAAAAAGGAAGAGGAGCCACGGGTCCCCGCGCCCAGGGCACACTCCGTGAATAGCTGGGGCGGGCGGTGGGTCGGTGACAGCAGCACCCTGGGAGGGACAGGAGAACGGGGGCCCTCCAGCCCCTAGGCACCCCTCCAAGAGCTGTTTACCATGTTGGGAACAGGACTCCAGGAGGGGACATTCATTCCAGCACCACCATCAGAACAAACAACGGCACGCTGGGCTCACGGCACACGGGGCTCGCCCTGAGTGCTCCCTATGGCTGCACAAGGACCAAGGCAGCGTGCTTTGACGCAGTCAGGGAAACTGACCTTCTGGACGTCGAATGAACCCACAAAGACAAAAGCTGCAGGTGGGAAGGCTGGATCCAAAAGGAAAATAGAAGCCCCCACCACCACCGCCCCCTGCTAGGTCTTCAGCAGCAGCATACCCCACAGCCTCTACCTGGATGAGGCATGAGGGACCGTGTACAGACAGCCGGCCAGGAAGTACCCCCGGTCGGCTGGGAAAGATGGCCATGGAGTGCATGTGCATGCACACACATCTGCAAGAACACGTGGACACGTGCATATACATGTACAAGCTGGGAAGAGCCTTCGAAGGAAAAAGCCTAACGAAAGGTGCCCAGAAAGGAAGCAGAAAAAGATGGAAGGCAGGCCCCCTACCCATCCTCCACTTCTGGAAGCTTCTGTGGGTGGGAGGGCTCCTGATGGCTACCATTTGTGGAGGCCGGGCTGCAGGGGCCGCCGCAACGCCAGGACCACGTGGCCAGGGAGACACGCCAAGTCCGGGGCCAGTGACCCAGAAGCGGCTATCTCAGCCCAAGATCTGATCGCCAGATGGGCCCCCTCTCGCTCTCTAAAAAAAACAGGAAATCCATCTGAAAAGCAAGACAAATGGCCATTCCTGCCTTCTTCCCATCTGCCATGATATGTGAACACGTTGGCTGTCAGCAGCGGCCACTGATTGATTCTGGGTATCTATAGCCGGATCTGTTATCAGCTGCGCTATCAAAGGCTTCGCCGGGCTGGGCTGACCCCACCAGCCACGTCAATATGCCAGAGCCGTCTGGCTCGTTAACGCAAGGTGACAGCAGTACCACTTCATGTCAGCCCCGGAGAGACCACTCCCTGCTTTACAGAGGACTTGTGCCTGATTTCAAGGCAGAAATGTCGCCCCCACCCAACCCAGACACAGGCCAAGGGTGCTGTGGGCTTCACTCCCCGCCTGGGACTCAGCTCCAAGGTCGCACCTCGGGTCTGAAGCTGCCGGGGAGGCCAGCCCATCAGCTCCAGGGAGACAGCACAAGGCTGAGAAGCAGGATGCCTGCTCTTGCCCCAGTTCACCCCCAAAGTGCTGTGTGGCATTGGCCAAGTCGCTTGCCCTCTCTGTTTGCCGTTTTCTTTGGCTGCACAACCAGCTCTTCTGTGCAACAATCTGAAGCGTAAACCTCTTTTTCCTTTTTAATGCTCATTCATTCATTTACTTGCCTACACCAGGTCTTAGCTGTAGCCTGTGGGACCTTAAGTTGCACTATGTGGGGTCTAGTTCCCTGACCAGGGATTGAACCCAGGTCCCCTGCGTTGGGAGGGCAGAGTCTTAGCCTCTGGACCACCAGGGAAGTCCCTAAAGTTTAAACTTCTTCAGCCTGGTCTTCGAAACCCCCGACCGCGCTCCAGCCTCTTCTCCCTTGCCTTGCACCCCTGCAGTCCTGAAAGCCTGGCTGGCTTCAGAGCAGGCCCACACACTGCCACCAGCCAGCCCCTCGCAGTGCTGTTTCTCCACCCTCCGTGCCTCTCTGACCCCATTAGCCGAGGGACAAGCGCTGGCCAGGTCCTCGCTGAGGTGCAGCCCCATTTCACAGATGTGAAGACTGCAGCTCAGGGAGTGAAGTAAGAGTGGTGATGCCAGCAGTCAGATACGGGCTCTGCTCAGAGGCAGACCCTGAAACCCTCCTGACGGGTGGAGGAGACCCCGAGGCAGCATCTCGTCCCTGGATGGCCAGGCTGAGCCCAACAGGGCAGCACGGAGTCCTCTGCACCCTACACATGGCGGAGGAGGTTCCAGCCTGCAGGGAACGGCATGGGGGATTTCCAGATGGAGAGAGGCAACAGCGTGAGCCCGAGCTCCCAGGAGGAAGGAGGCCCCTGTGTGGCCCCCAACCAAGAACCAGCCCCTTGCCCTGGTGCGCTGGTCTCCAGGTGCTCCATCAACCCCCCTCCGAAACCCTCCTGCCCCCACCCCAGAGCAATGATGTGGCTAAGAGCATCGTGCTGCTCTTCTGCAGCTGGAGAAACGGAGCCTCCAAAAGGCCCTGACAACCTTCCCAGTGTCACATGTCAGGGTGGAGGCTCAACCGAGAACCTGGTTCCAAGCCCTCTGTGTCCACACACCCCCAACTCAGCCAGAGTACCCCAGTTCTTATCTGTTTTTTAAAGGGGCTTTCTGTAAAAGACTTCATTCAGTGAAAAGTTTTTATGATACACTGATTTAATTGTTATTATTTCATTTATGTTTTCAAGCTACTGTAAATTCGCAAGATTGCAAACTTACTGTAGCAACAGTAAAAGTTCTCATATTGGGCTTGCTGGGAGCCTCCCACAAAAGCCAGGAGAATACTCACCTTCTGGGCTCCAGACGCCACCTCCAAAGCCCATGGAAGGGCTGTGGGGCGCACAGTGAGAGTGAAAGTCACTCAGTCGTGTCCAGCTCTTGCGACCCCATGAACCATACGGTCCATGGAATTCTCCAGGCCAGAATGCTGGAGTGGGTTGCCATTTCCTTCTCCAGGGGATCGTCCCAACCCAGGGATCGAACCCAGGTCTCCTGCATTGCAGGCAGACCAGCTGAGCCACAAGGGAAGCCCAAGAACACTGGAGTGGGTACCCTATCCCTTCTCCAGAGGACCTTCCCGACCCAGGAATCGAATCGGGGTCTCCTGCATTGCAGGTGGATTCTTTATCAACTGAGCTACGCGGGAAGTCCTCAGGCTACCCATAGATACGCACTTCCCTTGTCCACGCTCCATCCATCCCACAGGCATTCAATGAGCACCTACTATGAGCCGGGTGCTACGCAGGATGGGGACAGTCCTCCCACATGCCTCCCTACACCCAGCCCGTGCTGGGAGCATCGCCACCTCCCGGGACACCTCTGACTTCCGGTGCCACGTTCTGCAGTGGTGGGGGCTGCTGACTCCTTGGGCAAGACCAGAGGGCAGCTTCTGATCACAGCAGTGGGCAGCCACTGTCACGGGCCTGTCACCTTCTGCCCACCTGCCCAGGACTCAAGGACTTGGAGCCCAGGAGAGGACTTCCCTGGTGGGGCATGGGCCCGCGGAGTCTTGTCTCCTGACTTCTGAGCTCTGCACTTCCCCCAACCCAAGTTCAGAGGCCACCTCCCTTCCTAGGGCCACAGAGCACTGAACTCAGCCCGTGCCACCAAGCTCCTCACATGCCTGTGCCTGCTCAGAGGCCCTGCCACGCACTAACTCACAGCCCCCATCAAGCATATGCTATGGTATCCATTATACAGACGGGAACACTGAGGCACAGAGAGGCGGAGTAATCAAGATTACCCCGATAATGGGTGCTGGTGCCAGGATTCAACGCCAGGCAGTCGGCTGCTTGTCAACAGTGTCCGCTCCACCAGTGCTCCCCTCCCTGGGAGGCAAAGAAAGCGAGAGGGAGAATCTGGAGGATGGGACAGGGTCGTCCTCCGCCGAGACGCCCCCGGCCCCCGTGGACTTCCCTCCAGGCCCCACCCCCTGCCCTTCACATTGTGGGCAAGAGCAACTTGAGGGCGGCCACGGAAACGCTCCATCCTGATGGACCACCCTCCCTGGACTTCCTGCAGACAGTCTTCTCTGCAGGGACTCTTTTGCTGATGCTGACAGTGACGATGTTACGATTAAATGACTGCCATTTGGGTCCTGGACCCCAGGTCCGCCCGTCTACCCAGGACACTTCTCTGTCAAACACCCCTCGCCACCCTGTGTTAACATCTTCGACTGGACCGTTGCCAAGAGCCCACAGACTCTGCCTTAAGCTTCCTGCTGTGGCTGCTATAACAAATTGCTACATAAACTAACACACGTTCATCATCTACAGTTCCGTGGGTCGGAAGTCTGACGTGGGTCTCGCTGGGCTGAAAGCAAGGCGTCGGCGGGGCTGGTCCTCTGGAGGCTCCAGGGGGGAATCTGTTCCCTGGCTCTTCCAGCTCCTGGAGAGGCCTGGATACCTCCAGCATCCCCAGCTCCATCTTCTCCAGCCCTCTTCCAACGTGGGCTCCTCCCTCCCAGAGTCACCATCTCGATGCTGGTGACCCTCCTCATCCTCGGCTCTCCCCTTCCCTTGGCTTCTCCTCGGTCACGCTCTCCCCTCAGTTGCCTTCTCAGCTGATGAGGCTTCAAGGGGAGGGGAGGACAGCCCGACAACTGACCACGGACCTGAGACAGCAGACGGTCATTCTCTCCCAGGCTGGAGGGCGGAGCCTGAGGTCGAGGTGTGGGCGGGGCCGGGACGGCTCTTCCCGCCTCTTCCAGCTTCTGAGGCTCCAGGTGCCCCAGCGTGTGGCCTTCTGCCTCCATAGACACATGGAGGTCCTCTCCCTCTGACGTGTCCTCTCCTCCTTTGGTGCTGAAGCTGAAACTCCAGCACTTTGGCCACCTGATGCGAAGAGCCAACTCATTGGGAAAGACCCTGATGCTGGGAAAGACTGAGGGCAGGAGAAGGAGGCAGCAGAGGACGAGACGGTTGGATGGCAACACTGACTCAATGGGCATGAGTTTGAGTGAACTCCGGGAGTTGGTGATGGACAGGGAGGCCTGGCGTGCTGCAGTCTACAGGGTCGCCAAGAGTCAGACACGACGGAGTGACTCACACACACACCACCTCCCGTGGCTCCTGGGGATGCAGACGGGCATGGCGGGGACACTTTATCTGTGCTCCCTGGCATCTGTGCCCTCAGCTGGTCTGTGGAAGGCTGGGGGTGGAGGCAGGTGTCAGCTGGGGCCTCAGGGACCGTTGGCCAGAAACACACGCGGCCTCTGTGCTTCTTGGGCTTCCTCACAGGGCTTTCCAGGAGGCACTAGTGGTAAAGAATCTTCCTGCCAGTGCAGGAGGCACAGCGGACTCAGCTTCCACTCCTAGCTGGGGAAGATCTGCTGGAGAAGGAAAGGGCAACCCACTGCAGTCTTCTTACCTGGAGAATTCTGTGGACAGAGGAGCCTGGCGCGCTATAGTCTACAGGGTCACAAAGAGTTGGACACAACCTATCACACAAACCCCACAACACGAAGGATGGACACCGGCCCGACCTCCCACCATGACCCCAGAAGAAAGAGATGAGCGGAGACCAAGATGCCTTTTCCAACCCAGACTGGAAGCTAGTTTACAAGGCCTCCCTTCTGCGTCACACCCCATAGGAGTTACACAGATCTGCCCAGGGAAGTGGAACAAGCCCCCTCCCCTCAGACTGTCAGAAGAGCAGGTGCGATGGGTTTTTCCCCTTCCTGGGCAGTGCCACCTTCACGGGACCCCAATCTGAGACGAGTCGGTCCAAGCAGAATACTTAGGGATCTTCTCCCCTAACTCGATTCAAGGGACAAGAGTTCGAGCAAACTCCACAAGATGGTGAAGGACAGGGAAGCCTGGCAGGTCGTGGTCCATGGGGTCGCAAAGAGTCAGACACAATTGAGCAAATGAACAACAACTGGCAAAAAAAACCCAGCTAGCCAATCAAACTCCTCTCGCCCCCTGAACGTGTAGCTCATGCCAGACACACTCTGAAGTGCCTTCCGTGTCCTGGTCCTCCCCGTCCGTCCACACGGCCTTCAGACCCTGGGGAGAGCCCAGGGGTCCAGCCAAGCCAGCAGGGGCTGCAGGCCCTGTGGACGGGAGCCAGCAAGGCAATGGTACTTCTCTGCCTGGCCGTCGCATCCCCCAGGAGGCCCTGATAAATGGAGAGATAGGACCTCTAATTCCTGGACACCCCCACGGAAGGATGCCCTGTCGTTGAGAAAATGGGCCCAGATTCCTTATCACGCGGCCACTCTGCAAATCACCGAAGACAAGCTGACGTCACCCGCTCCGAGGGGCTTCAGAGGGGCTGCTAATCCTAATGGATTTGCCCAAGTGGAGATAAAGAACCTTCCTGTTCCTCCTGTACTGAAGTAATTCATTTTACAAATAGATTCAAGGAAAGTGGTTGGGCTGGGGGGGTGGAACTCATCAACCACACAACACTCAGCTTTCCCAGGAGACCACGTTCTGGAACAGCCCCCACAAGGGGGCCAATGGCGCTGTTTTGGGGAGGTCCCGGTCAGATCTACTGGCTGGCACCCCTTACCTGGTCCAGACACATCGCTTGCAGGGCCCTGTGCAAAATGAAGTCAGCCCTCATTCAAAATTATGGAGAATTTCACACTGGCAACAGATCATTGAACAGAGTGTGGAGACTCCCCTGGTGGCACAGTGAATAAGAATCTTCCCACCAGTGCACGGGACACAGGATCGATCCCTGGTCCAGGAAATAAGAGTTCACATGCCATGAGGCAAATGTGCCCGTGCACGACAACCTCTGGGCCCAAGCTCCAGAATCTGCGCTCCGCAACAAGAGAAACCGCCGCTGTGAGAAGCCCACGCCCAACAACCAGAGCGGGTCCACGCGCGGCAATGAGGGCCCAGTGCAGCCATAAAGTCAATCATGAGTTAGGGTTAAAAAGAAGAAGCGGGACCTTACTCTCTTCATATTTTATCCACCTGCATACATTTGGCTTATACTTTAGGTTCCCACTAGGATAGTTCTTTGCATCATGTTTATTTTTGAAAGCACCAGTAACTCTGAGAGATACAGTGTGAAATTTAGAGAAATATGAAAGCAATTCAAGTGAATTTTTTCTTTACATCTTTTTCTATTGTGATAAAATACACGTATTGTAAAATCTACCATCTCAACCACCTCTAAGTGTACAGTCAGCGGAGAATGAACTCGTTCACTTCGGACAGCCGTCACGCCGTTCCCATAATTCTGCATCTCGTAGAACTGAACCGCTCTGCCTTGTAGGCGCTGGCGCCCCGTTCTCCTCGCCCCAGCCCCCGCACCCACGGTTCTGCTTTCTGCCTCTGTGAGTCTGACTCCTCCAGGGAGCTTCTGTGAGCGGGACCACACAGCGTTTGTCCTTTCCTGTCTGGCTTATTTCACTGAGCATCGTGTCCTCAAGGTTCTTCCCTGGAGTAGCGTGTGTCAGAATTCCCATCCTTCTTAAGGTGGAATAATATTCCATTGTCTGGATGGGCCACATCCATTTTCTGGACTCGTGGTTGTTTCCACATTTTAGCTATTATGGGTAATATTGCTACGAACACAGGGGTACAAATATCTCTTTGAGACTCTGCTTTCAATTTCTCTGGGGAAATAGCCAAAGGCGGGATTGCTGGATCGCAGTGTAACTTTATGTTTAATATCTTAAGGACTCTCGCTATTTTTCATAGTAGCTGTTCCTTCTTACGTTCCCACCAACAGGGCACAGTTGTTCGATTTCTTTATGTCTGGCCATCACTTGTTGTTGTCTCTTTGTTTCTCTTTTTAAATTTTTTGGCCACACCTCAAAGCATGTGTTTGAATTGATGCTCTGGAATTGTGGTGCTGGAGAAGACTCTCAAGAGACCCTTGATCTGCAAGGTGATCAAACCAGTCCATCCTAAAGGAAATCAACCCTGAATATTCATTGGAAGAACTCGTGCTGAAAATGAAGCTCCAATACTTTGGCCACCTGATGCAAAGAGCTGACTCACTGGAAAAGACTCTGATGCTGAGAAAGATTGAGGGCAGGAGGAGAAGGGGACAACAGAGGATGAGATGGCTGGATGGCATCACCGACTCGATGGACATGAGTCTGAGCGAGCTCCGGCTGACAGTAGAGGATGGGGATGCCTGGAGTGCTGCAGGCCAGTGTCACAAAGAGCCACAGCTTAGCAGCTGGACACCAGCAAAGCATGCAGAATCTTCGTTCCCCCACCAGGCACCAATCCCATGCCCCTGAAGTGGAGACACCAGTCTCAGCTCCTGGACTGCCGGGGAAGTCCCTTCTGTTTTCTCAATAGGAGCCATGCTAATGAGCATGAGGTGATTCCCTGTGATTTTGATTTGATTTTTATTTTGATTTGTGCCAAATCGGAGAAGGCAATGGCACCCCACTCCAATACTCTTGCCTGGAAAATCCTATGGATGGAGGAGCCTGGAAGGCTGCAGTCCATGGGTTGCTAAGAGTCGGACACGACTGAGCAACTTCACTTTCACGCATTGGAGAAGGAAATGGCAACCCACTCCAGGGTTCTTTCCTGGAGAATCCCAGGGACAGGGGAGCCTGGTGGGCTGCCGTCTGTGGGGTCGCACAGAGTCGGACGAAACTGAAGTGACTTAGCAGCAGCAGCAGCAGCAACAATTCAAATGGGCTTCCCTGGCGTCTCAGTCTTAAAGAACCCACCAGCCAAGCAGGAGTTGCGGGCTTGACCCCCAGGTGGGGAAGGCCCCCTGGAGAAGGCAAAGGCACCCACTCCAGCCCTCTTGCCTGGAAAATCCCTGGACAGAGGAGCCTGGCAGGCTGCAGACCATGGGGTCATAAAAGAGTTGGACACAACTGAGCGACTAAACAACAATGATTCAAATGAATCATCGAATTCAACAATTCAGCGTGTGGCTACCTTGTCCTGAGCGGCATGGCTCTGTAAGCAAGCTTGTCTCATACACAGTGCGTTCAGCTCTCAACAGATCCCTGTAGAAGTTCCGTCCTGGCGTCCTCAGACCATTGTCCTGTACTGGGGCATCTTACGGCCCCTGTGGTGTGGTAGCTTGAGATTCAGCTGTCGTTGTTGTTCATTTGCTAAGTCATGTCCAACGCCTTGCAACCCCATGGACTGCAGCACGCAAGGCTTCCCTGTCCTCCACTGTCTCCCAGAGTTTGCTCAGCCTCATGTCCATTGAGTCAGTGATGCTATCCAACCATCTTATCCTCTGCTGCCCCTTTCTTCTTTTGCCCTCAGTCTTTCCCAGTATCAGGGTCTTTTCCAATGGGTCAGTTCTTTACATCAGGTGACCAGGATATTGGAGGTTCAGCATCAGCATCAGTCCTTCCAGTGAATATTCAGGGTCGAGTTCCTTCAAGACTGACCGCTTCGATCTCCTTGCTCTCCAAGGGACTCCCAAGAGTCTTCTCCAACTGCAAGCCTAGGAGTCCAGCTAAGGATTTGCCATGATTCCCACCAACAAAAGGACAAAATGGGGTGATGCATGGTGGCACCACCTATTTGTAAAGATATGCCTTGCATTATCGAGTCAGTTCCTGAAAGAAGAGACCTTTCATTTGGACTAGATTTGATAAGCACTGAATCCCCCGCTCACAGTGTGACACTCAGGGTGACTGGATGGGTTTTCCACAGACTCACTTCTGGCTGCATGACTGTCAGGCTTGGTTTCTCCTGCCCACACACTCGCGGGGCCAGAGGACGGAAGATGGGCTCACATCGCAGCCCATAAGGTGGGCTCAGCTCCACTCTTTCATGAGACACTGGGGGTGGTCGTCCCAGCAGATGTATACCCGAAAGCCAGCCTGTGCCTGGGGGGCCAGCAACACGTGGACTCCACACAGAAGTGAGCGGAACCATGCAAACTCTCCACCACTGTCCGTCAGTCAGGCCTGGACCATGTCAGCAGTCTCCCCGTCACCCCTCAAACCTGTGCCCAGGTCAGCGGGAAGGGTCATGGCTTTACCTGCTGCCGCTGCCATATCTCACTTTTGCAGATATGAAGAGCTCTGCAGGACTGTGTGAGCATCTGGCGGGGCCGGGCAGGGGAGCGTTCTCACAGCAGGGGCCGTGGAGCATGCATCTGTGATGAGCTGCCCAGGTGAGAAGCACTCCCAGGCCTGGGGTGAATTCCAGCCAGCTGGGTTCCAGGGTCCCTCCTAGTGAGCCAAGCGGAGCTGCTGAGAAGCCAGGGGATCCTGCAGTGACAGCAGGCCTCCATTCCCAGCTGTCTGGCCACCCCAGGCCAGACCCCCGAGGAGCCAGCCTCGGCAAGGAGAAACGTGGCAGCCCCCCCACTCCCACCCAGCCTGCTGCCAAGATCCAGGGCCACCCCGGAGGCCTCATCCTGGCTTCACCTGTCCCAGCCTAAAAGCACTCTTCCCCTCGGCCATCCTGGGACACCAAACAGCTTGAGCCGCAAAGGCCACCAGTGGGACCCCTCAGACGCCCGTGGTTTCACATCGCCCACGCCATCTGGCCCTCGATGACCCCAGTCCTTGGCCGTCACTCCTCCACCTATTTTTCTGAGACTCCCAGTCCAGCATCTTAAGTCTCTAACAGTCCCCGGAGGAAACCCGTTTCCTCTTCCCCCACCCCCATATTGTCAGAAACACAGTAAAACCAGCAAAATGACTTTACATCAACCCCGGAGTTAACAAAACTCAGGCCAAGGTTCTCTGCGTCCAGTGCTGGTGTGAAAACAGCAGCCTCTTCTTTAAGAGGCACGCGGAGACAATAAAGCCGAGATGTTGAGTCCAGCCCAGCTGGCCTTGACTCTCCAAAGACTCTGCCCAGCCCACTGCATCTCCAACCCCAAGCTTTCCCTCAGAGCCCAGCCCAGGAGCAGATGGTAGAGAAATCATTGGCTTATCATCAATAATTCACTGAGGTTTATCTGGGGTCAACACAGATTCAGAGAATGATACCGTTTCGATTAGAATCCAGCTCGATTTGAAATTTAAGCAAAAGTAGTGGACCACAGCTGCCACCATTTCCCCTCCAAGGGCAAAAAGTTCAAGGCGGATTTTGTCCTCGAGAAGACTTTTCTTTCATTTCTAATGGTGGAAAGATGACTTTGTGAAGAAAGGACATCCCTTCCTGTCACTGCAGCTCATCATCCCGGGAACAAAAATTCAGTTATCAGGAGGGTCGTCTGCAACCCACGGAGCTTCCCACGACCAAAGAAGCTCTGGAAACGATCAGAAAACATTAAAGAAGCAAAATGCATTTGGTGTTGCGGCAATTTGGGAGTGAGCGTCCATTTTGCCATGAGCCAAGGCAGATAAAGCATCTGCTCATTCAATTAGGTTGAGGAAAATGGAAAATAGCTGAAATTCAGAGTCGAAAATATTTCATTTCTTAGCAAACACTGTTCAGTGTTAAAAGGGGGAAATGATCTGCTCTGTCTATGAATAAAGGCAATTGGGGGAGATCCCGGGTACCGGAGGGAAAGATAAAAGGAAGGACAGATTGCACCATACGAGTTCACCAGCTGATTGCTGCAAAAATGCGGAGATTTGCAATGAAGTCATGAACTAACAAAGATTGAGAAGTTGCAGGACATCACGAATGACATGATGCGTCCCTGGCCCCGACGGTAATAGGTAATGAACCCACCGATAATGCAATCGGAGACCAGCTGTCAGTCTGGGTGGTGAAATGCTCTCGGAAGACGTCTGCACAGCCAGACCATAGCTCCCTCTTGGCTCACGGAGGCTGTTGAGATGGCGGGGCCCACTTGTTGAAGGTTTTAAGAAAATCAACCTACAGAAACTAGGAGTCCTGTGGTTTGAAATTTGAGATTTCAGTTGGGTCAAGGCAACTGTCAGAGCAGTGGCCACGCTGCTAAAGAGAATGAATAGTTGGGTGGCATTTTAATGACCTTTAAGAGGCTTCCCCTGTGGTTCAGCTGGTAAAGAATTCGCTTGTAATGCAGGAGACCTGAGTTCGATCCCTGGGTTGGGAAGATACCCTGGAGAAGGGAAAGGCTACTCACTCCAGTATTCTTGGGCTTCCCTGGTGGCTCAGCTGGTAAAGAATCCGTCTGCAATGCAGGAGACCTGTTTTCAATCCCTGGGTTGGGAAGATCCCCTGGAAAATGTGTTCTGGCCTGGAGAATTCCATGGACTGTGCAGTCCATGGGGTTGCACACAGTTGGACAAGACTGAGCGACTTTCACTTTCAAAGAAGCACAAGCCGAGGGTTTTGGCTATTCCACGTTGGCGCCTGCAGTGCTGGAAGTGTCTGTGTAATAGGGTCTCGTGAAGAAAGGATAAAGACCCAGTGGGACTTCCTTACTGGTTCGGTGGTTAAGAATCCTCCTTCCAAAGCAGGTGGAGTGGGTTCGATCCTTGGTTGAGGCGCTGAGACCCCTCCCGCTGCAGGGCAACTAAACCTGTGCGTGGCCGGCCACAAGGGAAGTCTGAGCACCACAGCTAGAGAAAGCGCGTGCCCCTCAGTGAAGACCCAGCAGAGTCGGAAAATAACAACAGAAGCAAGGACCCCAGACGCTTTCAGGGTGTTTCTTCCTTGTGTGATGGTGACTTTCCCCAACACGGTGAGCAGAGCAAAGACTGAGTGTGCAGGCTATTTGGTGGTTTATACAGAAGCCCTTTGGGCTGAGCACCAGGACCCAGAGAGCGCCGGGCTCCTCTCTGATGGAGCAGGGGCAGAGGTGGGATGTGGCAGAGGGAGGAGGGAGAGATAAGCAGAAGCCTGAGAACCGGGAAAGGAGCCAGGCCAAGGGCGTGAGGAACATGGCTCAGGCAAGCCCAGGGCCCCAGGGCCTGCCCTGCTGACGGGCTGGCCCCTGAGAGGACAAAGGGGGAGGAAAGGGGCCCCAGCTCTGACCCAGCCATGCGGACCCCTGGGTGCTGCCTCAAGAGGACTGCTGTCTCTTCTCATAAGGGCACTAACTCCGTTGGATCAGGGCCCCACTCTCACGACCTCATCTTATCTGATTCACTTCCTTATTCCAGGTACCACCGCCCTGCACCTGACACTACAACAGATGCGTTTCAGAGGTCACAGTTCAGTCCAAGTGTTGCTGTGGCTTAGTTGCTAAGTCGTGTCCAACTTTTTTGTGATTCCATGGACTGTAGCCACCCGCCCCACACACACACACAGGCTCCTCTGTCCATGGGGTTTTTCCAGGCAAGAATACTGGAGTGGGCTACCATTTCCTTCTCCAGGGCGTCTTCCTGATCCAGGGATTGAACCCAGGTCTCCTGCACTGGCAGGTGGGTTCTTTACCAATGAGCCATGGGAAGCCAGTGTATCTTTTAACAGAGAGTACATTTTCTTACATACCACAGTACAAATATTTTTTTTTAAGATGAATGGAACTTTTAATGAGGTATGCTGCTGCTGCTGCTGCTAAGTCGCTTCAGTCGTGTCCGACTCTGTGCGACCCCATAGGCGGCAGCCTACCAGGCTCCCCGTCCCTGGGATTCTCCAGGCAAGAACACTGGAGTGGGGTGCCATTGCCTTCTCCATAATGAGGTATACCATGGTACCATTGTTAAATTCAGAAAATTTACCATTGAGACAATCATGCATGACCGTTCCAATCTTTCCAATCATCCCCATAATGTTCTTCAAACCATTTTGTTTCCAAATAAGATCCATCAGTGTGTCGAGCATCACATCGGTTTAAGTTTCCCTTATTCTGGACAATGCCTCTGTTCTTTGTCTTCGTGAGGTTAGCATTTTGAAGGGGGTAGGTCGCTCCTCTGTTGGTGTCTGTCTGGCGTTTCCTTAGGTTTTGGGGGGAACGTGTGGAATGGAGGCTGCATCCTGCATAGGACATGACATCAGGGGGCAGGTAATGTCACGTGGTCTCCATACTGGTGATGTTGACTTTACTTTCTTCCCCATTTGCTCCTTTGAATGTGATAAATCATCAATAGGAAGATACTTTAAGACAACGCAAATAATTCCTTCCTCATCAAACTTTCGCCATGCCATCTTCACACCCATCTTGAGTACGATATGTGACTTTGTGTGTGTGTGTGCACAGTTGCCCAGTTTCACCTGACTCTTTGTGACGCTATGGACTGTAACCCGCCAGGCTCCTCTGTCCATGGAATTTTCCAGGCGGGACTACAAGAGTGGGTTCCCTTTCCTCTTCCAGGCGATCTTCCCAACTCAGAGATCAAACCCAGGTCTCCTGTGTCTCCTGCATTGGCAGGCAGATTCTTTACTTGTGTGCCATCTCTATTATTCACGCTGATGGTTGCAAAATTGCAATTTTTCTTAGCCTAAATCCGTCAATGTTTGTTAGTTGACATTCCACTGCAAAGAGTTTTCTCTTTTCTGCTGTTTATCTATCTATGTTTCACCTGACTCTTTGTGACGCTATGGACTGTAACCCGCCAGGCTCCTCTGTCCATGGAATTTTCCAGGCGGGACTACAAGAGTGGGTTCCATTTCCTCTTCCAGGCGATCTTCCCAACTCAGAGATCAAACCCAGGTCTCCTGTGTCTCCTGCATTGGCAGGCAGATTCTTTACTTGTGTGCCATCTCTATTATTCACGCTGATGGTTGCAAAATTGCAATTTTTCTTAGCCTAAATCCGTCAATGTTTGTTAGTTGACATTCCACTGCAAAGAGTTTTCTCTTTTCTGCTGTTTATCTATCTATCTACTTGTCTATTAATACATATTCATTACCAGCAGGGACACACAGACTCACATTTTGAGGACTGGATTATAATCCATCACTGGCATTACACACACCACAATCCTCAAACTCCCCAGCCTTCCCTGATGGATGGAAGCCCTTCAGGGGACTCCTGCCCCCTGACATGCCCTTAGACAGGGTTCTCTCCTGAATACATGGCCTCCAGGGGGCCTGTGAGCGGCTCAACATTACGCCCGTAAGATGGCATGTCTGTGTGTTTTGTGACAAAGTCCAAGAGCTTCCATCAGATTCTCCAAGGCACTGAGGAGGAAAGAAAGGGAAGTCGCTCGATCGTGTCTGGCCCTTTGTGACCCGATGAACTGCAGCCTACCAGGCTCCTCCATCCAAGGGATTTTCCAGGCAAGAATACTAGAGTGGGTTGCCATTTCCTTCTCCAGAAGATCTTCCCAACCCAGGGATTGAACCCGGCTCTTCCACATTGTAGGCAGACGCTTTACCATCTGAGCCACAGGGAAGTCCAAGGCACTGAGGCCTCCTCCCAAAGACACAGAGACTCTGGAGCAGAGACTTGGGTGGGCCTGTCCACTCATCCCAGCCCCCACCAGGTCACAAGCAAGAACACATCTTGCAAACAGCAGAAGTTCTGGAGTCCCTTGTCATTGTTTAGTCACTAAGTCACGTCAGACTCTGCAACTCTGTGGACTGTAGCCCACCAAGCTCCTCTGTCCATGGGATTTCCCAGGCAAGAATACTGGGGTGGGTTGCCATCCTTCTCCAGGAGATCTTCCCAACCCAGGGATCGNAGATGTTCCCAACCCAGGGATTGAACCCGGCTCTTCCACATTGTAGGCAGACACTTTACCATCTGAGCCACAGGGAAGTCCAAGGCACTGAGGCCTCCTCCCAAAGACACAGAGACTCTGGAGCAGAGACTTGGGTGGGCCTGTCCACTCATCCCAGCCCCCACCAGGTCACAAGCAAGAACACATCTTGCAAACAGCAGAAGTTCTGGAGTCCCTTGTCATTGTTTAGTCACTAAGTCACGTCAGACTCTGCAACTCTGTGGACTGTAGCCCACCAAGCTCCTCTGTCCATGGGATTTCCCAGGCAAGAATACTGGGGTGGGTTGCCATCCTTCTCCAGGAGATCTTCCCAACCCAGGGATCGAACCCACCTCTCCTGTATTGGCAGGTAGATTCTGTACCACTGAGCCACCAGGGAAGCCCTCTGGATCCCTTAAGCCTCCCAGGAACCAGGCCCTTCTTCCCCAGCTCTGTGTGAAGTCAACAAGCTGGAAGATAGAGCCTCTGTTTGGTCACAGGGGAGCTTCCAGAACAGAACTGACCAGTGACCACTGGTCCCTCTGTGTGCTGAAGTCCAGATTTTGCCATGACACTCAAGATAGCTGTCCTGTAGCTGACTGTACTGTGGCCTGTCCAGTTCGCTCGGTTCTCACCACAAGCTTGGGTGTACACTAATATCATCTCCCATTTTACACAGGAGGAAACGGGGGCTCAGTCAAGCTTTGCTCAGGGTCCCATTGCTTGTAAGTAACCAAATGGGCCTGGAAACCAAATCCACCATTTCTAGGTCCCAAAGCCCCCACCCCACCCACACTGACCAGCACCCTTCAACTGGGGTAGAGTTCAGCTGGAAGCCCTTAGCAGGGGCCACAGTAGAAACACGTTATCCACTCTTCACTCTGCCCTGGACCCACGCCCCTCACCAGGGAACCCAGAGAAAGGGTATCCTCCCCAGTAATGTGGTCCTGGCCTCCTGATTCACTTTGAACAAAAGTGCGTTAGCTGACGGATGAAAACAAAAGTTTGAAATTTGCTTTTGAGACTGCATTTCTCCACTGCTCTTCCACCGGTACTGTGAAAAGGCCATGCCCATGGGAGCCTGCTGGTCCCTGGAGCAGCCAGTCCACAGCCCTGCCTCTTGGATCATAGCCACCCTGCCAACCACTCAAGCAACGATGGCATCTGATGGTTGTGTGCCACTGAGTCCAAGAGAAGTTTGTTACGCAGCATCATCAGGGCAATATCTGGCAGATACAGAGATGGTGTGGGGGACCTGACCTCCCCTTTCACCCTCTTTTTAAAATCAGATGATGGCAACCATGACAGTGAGGACACTAGAAGTATATTCTCCTTCTCCCAACCGGGTGTGCGCTTCCGCCTCTGAGCATGGGGCTGTGTGGTCCTTACGCGGGTCAGGGGAGAGCTGGGGAGAAAGCGCTGGGTGAAAATCTCACCAGCGGAAGAAAGGATGCACGCCTCTGAGTAACGTGTGAATCTGCTTCAGAGACCGAGGCCGAGCTCTCAGAGGTGCTGGCAGAGGAGGGAAGGGGAAGCAGTCGGGCCAGGGAGGCCGTGAGTCAGGGGCCCCCGAGATGTGTCAGCCCCGAGCCGGACATGCAGGTGCAGCTCCGCAAACGGTGGCAGCTGCACGGAGTTAGGGGGCTGGCCGGCCATGACTATTGGTCTAATCAGAGGCCTGGCAGGGAAGCGAGACGGGAACAGGACCGAAACCCCTGGAATCCTTCTGCCTTCCCTGCCTCCCCTGGAAGGGACTCTGCACAGGTTCAGGCGTCGGGAGGAAGCCAGGACCTCAGCACCAGGCAGACCCAGCTCCACACTGCAGATGCCTGGCTCCTGGCAAAGTGCTTCCCCCATGAACCGGGGGCTCTCACTCACAGAAAGGGGGTGATGGGGCAGCAGGGCCGCACCAGTGACGGTCAGACAGGCTGGTCCACGGCACTCACCCTCCCAGCATTGCCCTTCTCCGTCTCTGGGGGCGCCGGTTCTAAGAGCAAGTAGGGGTGCAGGCAGGGGCTCTCCTTGGGGTGCCTTGGCCGCTGGGGGCCCCCTGAATGCCTTTCCTTCAGAGCATGCGCAGTAATCAAGAAGGGTCCTGGGCTTACACCCATGGCCACCAGTGGCCCTCACCCCAAGGACTGTGGTCTTAGACACCCGCGCTGGCCTCCTTAGTTTCAGAAGGCCACTTGTCAACACGGGCACAGGAGAATGCACTGGGGCCAGGAGTCCAGTCCACTCCCATAGGGTGACTCCTCACCACTCGCCCATCAGTGCTGTACGCCCCCCACGCCGCATCAAGCCCCCCAGTCCTCAGCTCCACAGGCCCCAGTGGTCCAGGGAGAGACGGTTCAGCTGAGCCAATGGTACCCACACCCCCAACTTAGGACCCAGGGAGAAAAATCTTCCTTTCTGAGAAGTCCCCAAATGGCCATGGGTTTGAATGAGAGGGGAACCCAGGCCCACAGGGACGGCTCTGAGAGTCAGGGGAGCCATGACCCGGGCCGGTCGGAGTCTCCTGACCTGGCACCCGGTGGGAATTCCCGGCCTGGGCCAGCCCTTTGTCTAGCGGAGTCTTATCGGCGAAGGCAGACGGCCCTTTTCACAGACATCTGCCAAGCCTCATCCCAGTCTGGATCTTAGGTTTCCACGGGGAGGTGAGGGCCCGTGTGGGGAGACGGGCCGTGCCAGAGGGCCAGGCTCTGTTTCACACACAGCGGCACCGGGCGCCGGCTCCCGCGGGCTCGTATGTCTGTGCGCACAGGTGGCGGAGGACCATCACCTCCTCCCTCCTCAGGTCCTCCCTTCCTTCCTCCCATCCTCTCTTCCAACAGACGTTTGCGGCCTTTTCTGCCCCAGACCTGTGCTATGCCGCAGGATTTTAAGTTACTACAACTCCATTCCAGCCCAGGCAGCTCCCAGGCTGGAGGAAAATGCAAGCAAGCAATTGCACAAAGGGGATTTGACTGGGGGGCTACAGGGGCCGTGGGAGATCACAGGGCTTGGGTGGGGGGCATCTAGCCCAGCCCTAGGGCTCTTGGGATGCTCAGCCTTGGGGCTTAAATAGCATCCTTATCACCACTCTTCTGGAAGTAGAGGTAAGGCCAGGGACTTCCGTGACGGTCCAGTGATTAAGACTTTGCGCTTCCACTGCAGGGACCCAGGTTCAATCCCTGCTTGGGGAAGTAAGGTCCCACATGCCATGTGAGGTAGCCAAAAAAAGAGAGAGAGATAGACTGAGGAAGGTAAGACCAGGATCACTCGAGAAGCACCGTGGCCTGGCGGGCTGTTGGTCTTTGCACCCAGGCCTGGGGATTGAGTACAGTTACCCTTGCAAATCCCCAAGCATCCCAAAGAATTTGACCCCAGAACACCTTTCATTCTCAGCCAACATTTCATGCCACAGGCTTTTGGAAAGAAAAGTCTCCTTGGTCATGCCTGCATGAAAGCCGCTGTCGTGAGGGCCAGGCAGTGAGACCAGGAGGCAAGGTTAAAGGGGGGAAGCAGGAGGGGGCCCTGAGGGCAGCTGACTGATTGGCGTCTAATCTGCTTCTTCCTCACACCTGACCAGTGCTACAGGAGAGGATTTTAAAGACATAAACTCACAAAGATGTGGCGCGCGGCAAAGGCACTACAGCAACCTTATTTTAGACGGGGGACGAAAAAACACGCTGGTGAACACTGACTTAGCAGAATGACTTTAAAAGGGAGAGCTGCATGGGAGGCCCCTGGGAACGTGAAGAGGTGTGGGAAGAGCTCATTTACAAAGCAGCATGCTCCCGATTCCCCTCCCCGGAATCGGGGTAAAGAGGCTGCCATGAGGAAGAAGACTAGCTGAAAGATTCTTGAGATGCAAAGGGATCTAGACCCCTTTCCAACTCCCACCACTGGGAGGACCACCCCCAACTTGAAAGAAGAAGCTTATTTTCTGGGCAAGTTAAGACATAAGAGATACCAGCCCAGTCGAGGGCCTGGGTACCTTGCCAAAACCAGGAAGGCAGGTTGAATGATATTTTGCATCCTCTCTCCTTCACCAGCTAGGTTCCCAGAAGACCAGCAATCAGACCCTGCCCTCCTTTGAGACCTGATCCCACCCGAAAGGAAAGTCGAAGAATTCTGACGTCAGGAGATGCTCAAAACCCAGCCCAGACCATTCTTCAGTGAAACAGTGTGGCTACAAGAGGAGCCGAGCTCCACGCTTGAACTTCAAACGGTGAGTGCTTTTCAGCTGTCATGTTGGAGAAGACTTGACCACCTGATGCGAAGAGCTGACCAACTGGGAAAAAATCCTGATCCTGGGAAAGATTGAAGGCAAGAGGAGAAGGGGACAACAGAGGATGAGATGGTTGGGTGGCATCACTGACTCGGTGGACATGAGTCTGAGCAAGCTCCAGGAGATAGTGACGGACAGGGAAGCCTGGTGCACTGCAGCCCGTGGGGTCACAGAGTCTGACATGACTGAACAACTGAACGTCACAACAGCAACAACAACTCTTGAGCTTCCAGTGAGCTGTGTGCCACCTCAGCTTGATCGCAAGTTGACCGTCAAAGGCTATCAGCCATCTGCGTACAGCCTCTTACACAGCAAATAGGAACCAAAGCAACCAACAGAAAAAATGCAACTCAGAGGAAACAGAGGCTGTCCAAAGGACACAAAGCTTTCACGACTGTGTCAACAGCAGGAAGCTGTCTTCTGTATTCTCAGAGAGAAAGGACACCACACCCAAGAACAAGAACAGGGTGCTATCAAAAAGGAACATCCAGAAGACAAAGAGGAAAAAGTCCCCAAACTTAAAAATCACAGACGAAGTGATAGACTCAATAAGAGAATTAGAAAATAAAGTGGAGAAAATATCCCAGAAAGTAAAATAAAAAAGAGGAGAGGGCAGAAGGAAAGAAGAGGGAGGATAAGAAGGATGAAGACAGAAGATCCAGCATGCAAACACTAGGCACTGCAAAGGTGTCCGAGAGGAAGAACAGAGGATATAATCAACGAAATCATCCGGGACGGTTCCCAGCACTGAAGAACTTTGTTTCCAGATTGAAGAGTCCCATGAAATACCCAGCTTAGAAAATAAACACAGACCTGCACCATGACACAGCGTTGAGAAATTTTAGTACATTTGGGACAAAGAGACATTTCTACAAGCTTGGTGTGGCGGGGGGGGGAACCAGTTACCTGCAAAAGATCGGTTCTCAGAGTAGCTTCTAAATTCTCAACAGAATTTCTTGGATGCAAGAAAACAGTGGAGCAATGCCTTCAAAATTCTAAAGGAAAATTATTTCCTGTCTAGAATCCTATGGCCAGCCAATCTATCACTCAAGTGTAAGGATGAAGTAAAAAGCATCTCAGACAAGCAGTTTCTCAGAAAAGCAATTGCCTACGAGCCATGCTTTGTCAGGAAGCTACTGAAGCTGTTCCACCCCAGTGTGAGGAAGTAAGCCAAGAAGGAGACGGGAGATGCAAGCAGTTCTTCCACCACAGGTGAGGGGTGAAGGAGGTCCCAGGCACACGGTGAAAGCACAGCCCAGGATGGCAGCGATGCACTCAGAGGACTGCCCCTCCAGGTGACAACCACGCGAGTCAAGATTCCTGCTGCCACGGGGCCACTTTCCCCAGAGGCAAGATGCTAGAGTGAAAACCCCACCCACCGGCTCCTCTTGACCAGATCTGATGACACTCCTGCTCTTCCTGCTGCTCTGCATCCTCCAGCAATCTAGAACTCACATTCCATCCCCCAGAAGTGCTCAGCTCTGCCCTGTCCCCAGGAGCAGGAAGTTGGCCACAGCGAGCTAGAAGCAGGTGAGATGGCGCAAAGCAACCCACCCTCTCTGGTCATCCTTCCACTGTGACGCCCACTGAGGTCCCGCCAGGCATCCCAGCCGCAGGCAGCCCTGTGCCCAACCCCATTCACCTGTGTGTCTGTCCACCCTAAGGTCAGAAAGGATCTGGGCAAACTCGGGCCAGCAAACAGGCTCTGACCCAGGGGTCTCCTTCAGCTTGGTGTCATCCTGTATATTTTCCTGGGAGCCTCCAACTGTTGGTAACAGTACCGCCTTTTTCTTCCACCTTGGTCTGTTTCAGAGCTAAACAATCTATTAATGAGGGTTGCTGCAGATACCGGGCAGACATTCACTACATCTGTTCCTTCTTCCTCCTGGGGGCCCACCTAGGCCACGTTGCCCAGCCTTCCTTGCAGGTAGGCTCACATACACCCAACAGAACGTGGTGGAAATGGTGTACATCCAGGCCTGGCCAGAAAAGTTTCCTGCTCCTTTCCTCTCTTCATCCTCTGCCAGCCCAACACAGGGCATTGAAAGGAGCCCTCCCAGACTCTGGGGGGCTGGTGGAATCTCGGGGAGGGAGGGGCCTGGGTGCCCACATGGCCACATAGAGCAGGGTCCCAGCCCAGCCTGCACTGCAATGTCATAAACAAGAAATACACATTGTTTGGATTAAGTCACTGCAAACTGGGGTCGGTGGTTACGGCAGTTAACATACCCCGATTAATAAGGAACATTTACACAAGTGATAAAACCGGAGAGAAAAATCTAAGAAGGTTTTATAGGTGCGCCATTTCTGACAAAACGTAAGTAGGTGCTTAGTACACTTTTGCTGAGCAAGTCAATGAGCAAACAAGCCTGGTCTCCGACGGGTGGTCCCCCATCCTGTCTGCACAGGCATGTGGCCCAGGGGGAGAATGAAGAGTTTACAGCTGGTTTGTTGGGGTATTGGGGGTGTGGGTGATATTTTTCCTGTTATTCTTCGGATAAGAGTGTTTTGCAATAAACACATAGGGAACGTGGGGCCAGCCTCTGCCACATTATATATGGCGTGCGTAAAAACATCTATGCCCCCAGCTCTCCAGACAGATGTTTCTTTGCAAGCAAGAGCTCGTTTCTCTACTAAGCAGGCAGGATCCAGCCACTGGGCAGCCACTTCTGGCAGCTCAGCTCTCCAAACCCATTCTCGCCTCCCTCCTCCAACATACAAGGCCCAAAGCCCTGCCTCCCCTCAGAAAGCACCTCCTTGCATCAGCTCCAGGCTTCCAGGCTGAGTACAGGTGTTCCCAGGGTTCATCATCCGTCCTGTGACCACTCCCACTCCCAGCTTTGACTCTCTGCAGTGGCATTTGCCCATAAGGAAGGCTGAGCGCTGAAGAACTGTGGTGTTGGAGAAGACTCTTGAGAGTCCCTTGGACTGCAAGGAGATCCAACCAGTCCATCCTAAAGGAAATCAGTCCTGAATATTCATTGGAAGGACTGATGCTGAAGCTGAAGCTCCAATACTTTGGCCACTTGATGCAAAGAACCCTGATGCTGGGAAAGATTGAAGGCAAGAGGAGAAGGGGACGACAGAGGATGAGATGGTTGGATGGCATCACTGACTCAATGGACATGAGTTTGAGCAACCTCTGGGAGATAGCAAAGGGCAGGGAAGCCTGGTGTGCTGCAGTCCATGGAGTGAAAAAGCGCAACTGAATGAGCACCCCAGTTGCTCATGGGGTGAACTGAGCAACTGAATAACCACAACAAAGTGGCATTTGGCCACCTAGAGTGCCCAGAGGACAGCGTGCCAAGGGTAAGGGGCTAGGGCCCACCACAGTCAGACCACCTATGCCTGCAGCCTGGATGCTCACATGCCCCCTGGTGGGCCGGGAAGCGGGGTGGTGGGGGGTTGGGGGGAAAGCTGTTTTGAGGCCCAGGACTGGTAACCTGTCCAGGGGAGGTTTGTGAAAAATACATGGAAGGACACACAATGTTGTTACGAAGGTCACTGGTCTGCACAAGCCGCTCTTTTTACCATCTTTTTGAATGCTTTATTATGTTTCTGTAACAAACATGGATTACTTATGTAAAATATGTTAAAATGCACTTTATTTTCTAAACCTGTTACTGTGAAATAACCCAGGTGGCACTAGTGGTAAAGAACCCTCCTGCTAATGCAGGAGACATAAGAGACGCAGGTTCAATCGCTGGATCAGGAAGATCTCCTGGAGGAGGGCATGGCAACCCACTCCAGGATTCTTGCCTGGAGAATCTCATGGACAGAGGAGCCTGGTGGGGGGTGCTACATTTCATGGGGTCGCAAAGAGCCAGACACGATTGAAGCGACTTAGCACACACACACATAACACACACACACACAAAATATAAATGTGCGACTTAACAAAGAGTTATAAAGCAAATACTCATGTAACCAAGGTCAAAATACAGAATGGTACCCACTTCAGAAGCACTCACCCATACGAGTCATTCAGTAGTAGCTGAGACTACCCCCAGCTCCATGAGGGCCCCTTAACCCTCACGGGTAATACCACCTTCTCCTCACCGGTAAAGGGCCTGATGACCCACAGGGGTTTGTCCAGCACCCAAGATGAAGCTGTGTCTGCTTTCAGAAGCGGCGAGACTAGGGCAGAAGTCCTCGACACAGACCCTGCCAGGGGTCCAGCCTCGCCCAGTCAGCTGGACTAGGAGAGTCTGCGGCACAGCCACCGGCCAGAGGCCAGCACCCGGGGGTAGGAGGCTGAAGGGATGGGGGTGTAGCCAGAGGAGAGAAGACTCAGGAGAGTCAAGCAACCCAGAGATGGGGATTTAAACACGTTAGACGCCAGGCACCATCCTCAAGTGAGCAAGACAGTGACCAAGGCAGGTCAATCCCCTGCTTGCTCTCTGGACAATCCATTAAATAAAAATCCGGTCCAGAGAAGACAATTAATACATAATGCAGCGTCAGTTCAGTTCAGTTCAGTCACTCAGTCATGTCCGACTCAGCTGATTGGACATCAGCGGGTACCAAGCATCATCTGGTCCTAAGCAGCGTCAGCTGGCACCAAGTTCTACGGTGGAAAATAAAGGCAGGAAGGAAAGGGGATCGGATGCTGGTGGGGTAGGGAGGGAGGGCAGGAGAAGACATTTTGATCCCCTGCGGCCCTGTCTGGGGGCCATAGCAACAGGACTACATTTCCCATAACCCTTTGCCCCCCAGGGGCTGGGTGGGCTCAGCCAATGGAGGCCCCTTTAAAGGAGTGGATGGCCAGATGAGGGAGAGGCCGGTGGGCCTAACGTATGAGTTGACAGACTGAGCTGTGGGTTGCACACGCCCTGTGTGGTGGGCCTCGTTCAATCAGCTGAAGGCCTGACCAGCACCAAAAGCCCAGCCTCCCCTGAGCAAGGCAGCCTCCTCCGGCAGCTGGCCTTCAGACACCATCTGCAGCATCCACTCTCCCTGGTTCTACAACAGATCGTTTGCAGACATTCGCTGAACATCAGGCCTTCTTGGTCTCCAACTTGGAAACTTTGTATTTGCGTGCCTCTGTAATTGTGTGAGCCAATCCCTCACAATAAATCTCTTTTTATATATTTGCACACCTGGTCTGTTCTTTTCCTCCGGAAAACCCTGACTAGTACAATATGATCATCAGATCTCCCAGTGATATTTAAGTAAAAACCTTGAGGCAAGCTTTTTTCTTTAACAAATAAGTGTTAGGGACCATTTACTGTCCCCGAGAAGTGGTGTATTTTCTTCAAGGGCCAAGCAAACTCTAAACCTTTCATTCTTCCCCTGCTCCCTTTGAAAGTATGAAAGTGTTAGTCACTCAGTCATGTCCAACTCTTCGTGACCCCCATGGAATGTAGCCCGCCAGGCTCCTCTGTCCATGGGATTCTCCAGGCAAGAATACTGGAGTGGGTNGGGCCAAGCAAACTCTAAACCTTTCATTCTTCCCCTGCTCCCTTTGAAAGTATGAAAGTGTTAGTCACTCAGTCATGTCCAACTCTTCGTGACCCCCATGGAATGTAGCCCGCCAGGCTCCTCTGTCCATGGGATTCTCCAGGCAAGAATACTGGAGTGGGTTGCCATTCCCTTCTCCGGGGGATCTTTCTGGCCCAGGGGTGGAACCTGGGTCTCCCGCACTGCAGGCAGATTCTCCCTTTGGCTGCCGGGAACCTGGATCCTCGGCCACAGCAACTGCGGAAGCAGCCTGTTCCTACCCCCGCCTCGCCCCAGGGCTCACCTTCCCGCCTCGCCCCAGGGCTCACCTTCCTCGTTTAGGCTCGTCCGCCTTCCCATGACCCTGACTTTTCATCTGTGCTGTGACTCTTCTACGGCATGTTCTTCCTGCAGAGTGCTGGGAGCTGAGGATGCACTGAAGTGCTCTCTTTCCCTCCCTGGCCCCTGGCCACTCCGCCGGAAGGAGAGGGCCCACAGGCACGTGCTCAGGGTGGGTGAGACCGCAGTCAGACAGCTGCGCACACGCCGTGGTGAGTGCTCACCAGATACCTTGGGGGCCCAGCAACGTGGGTGAAGACAGCCAGGCTCCCACGCACATCATACAGAACCTGGCCATTGGCTGTGCTCGGGCCATCTGCCTGCCTGCCCATCCCCATGATCGACGCGCACTTGATCCCAAGACTTGAGGCTCTGGGAAAGTGTCCCCACCTGCCCCCTGCCCACAGCTGTTCCAGGGATGGACCAGCCCACCTCGGCCGGCTTCAAGCTCCCAAAGCACAAGGCTTTGCCAAACAGAGTCCCAAATGTGAGGCTACCCGCCCACACACAACATATTTCTGCCAAGACCACCTTTATCTGCTATCAGTGGCGAGAAGGAGTGGGTGGGAGAGGGTGGCTTTTTCACTGATTCTTCTGCTGATTTCTGTCCCATGATAAGAACAGCTGGCGTCCGCGGGGCTGGCTCTCCTGACAGGCAGCACATGCTTCTTAGGAGGATGAAAATGGGGCATCGTCACGGGTCCTGGCTTTGAAATCTTCCAGGGAAGTGAAGAGAAGGCAAGCCTTAGAGAAAAGGGCCGTATAAAGGATGTCTGTGTGTCCTGGTGCTTCCTGACTCTCTGTGCTGTAGGACAGGCAGCCAGGGTCTATTTTGTGAATGAGGAGGTTGAATGTACTAACAATAGGTTTGCTGAAATGGTGTATGAGTTAGGATATGGACCAAGAGCTAACTGACGATAGCTTTGTCTCCCTCCATCCGTCCCCTCCTCACCCATCCCCAGTAGAGTCCCCCTTCATCATCCCTTCCTGATGTGCTGAGTGTGATCCGCGGGGCTGGTTACTCATTTTCTTACGTGAGAACATAATTAAGATTCTTTCTGTTATTCAGCCTCATTTTGGGAGTGAGTAGCAGTGAGTCCGGTCAAGTCCAAACCAGCTTCGTGTTCTCAAGGCTAGTTCAACACTCTTTCAACTTGTCTGCCCCAAAATGAGCCCCACCTCATGGCCCAGGCAGTGGGAGGAGCCTCGGTCTGTCCCCTTTCTCTCCTCTCAGCCTCCCCGTCTCTAGACTTCAGAGTCTGTGAGGAAGGATCAGGCAGAGGAAACACATTCACCTGGAAGGAGTGATTATAGTCCAGCCCACGTGGCAAGAGCAAGATGCTGGCCCTCCATCTGGAACCTCTGTGGGAGCTCTGGGGACCCAAATGTGCAGTGTCTGCCAGGCCTCTTGTGACCTCCCAGCCAGCCCTCCTCATCTCTTGCTCCCGAATCTCCACCCCACAGACTAACTCCTGGGGGGTCGTCTCCCCAGCCAACTGCCTGCAGGAGCGGTGTCCCTGCAGGATGGCTCCAGCCCTCCCCCCACTGCCTTCTTCAGTTTACCTCGGTCCACGGGGGAGGAGTCATCCCTACCTCAGTCCACGGGGGAGGAGTCATCCGTGCTGTATTAGGCAGGGCCCAGGCAGAGCTGCTGTAACAATGAGCCCCAAAATGCAACAGCACAACTGGATAGAAGCTCATCACTCTTCTGACAGCCCCGGAGTTTGAGGGTGGTTGAAGCCCATGCCGTGGGGCTCCCCAAGGAGCTGGGCTCATTCCTTTGCGTTGCCCATCCACACCAAGGGAATCGCTTCCTTTTCAAGGGTGTAGCTGGCATGTGCCTGCATCTCTTCTTTGTGCATCCTAATGACCGCAGCCCACCACAGCACACCCACCCTGGGGAGAGCTGGGGACTGACCCTGCTCAGCTAGGCCTCTGGCGTCCTGGCAGTAAGGACAATGGAGGCAGTGACCTGACCCTGTGGGGAAATCCGGAGTCTCTGCAGCACTCACCATGCCTAAGGGCGTCCATGCAGATTATCCCACTGTCTCCCTCCTCATTCTGCCCTGGGGGGCGCTGCAGCCAGCCTCCAGCTGCCTGGATTCACAGGAGGGAAGCAGGTACCAGCAGGTCGTGCCCGACCCCGCACGACCCCGCACGGCCAGGAATCTCAGCTGAGCTCCCCAAGGCCTCTCCCTCCCCTCTGGTTCTGAGCCGGCAGCAACCAGCAGCCAGGATTCCCCTCAGCAGAAAGCTTTTTCCCCATCCCTCACCCCCGTCCCCCTGCAGGCACCCCATGTTCTGAGTAGTTTTATGGAGCCCTCCCAACCTCGGCCTGGCCAGGAGACAGAATCACCTGGATGCCACGGCAACCATTCACTGATGACCCCCAGGCACCCCATTTAGGCTGGAGGTGGATGGAATGGGGTTGACAGCTGGGGACATTCTGCACTTTCAGTCGGAGGGGACCAGGAGCCTCGCACCCCTCAAGAATGAGGGGCTCTTATCATCCTATCAGCTTCAGCCACATTCTAGCGACAACCAGAAAAGTCCCATCCGACTCGCCAAGACACAGCCCCGAGAAAGCTTCTCGCCTTCCTGCAAAACGACACGGGCAAGCTCTGTGCACAGGCTCAGCTCTTTGCAGAAGCCACATACCCGCCTCTGCCCCCCTTATTGATGAAGAGTGTTTATTAGCACTCAGTCGCGTCTGACTCTTTGCAACCCCATGGACTATAACCCACAAGGCTCCTCTGTCCATGGGATTCTCCAGGCAAGACTACCGGAATGGGTTGCCATTTTCTTCTCCAGGGGATCTTCCTGACCCAGGGATTGAACCTGGGTCTCCCGCATGGCAGGCAGATGCTTTACCGTCTGAGCCACCGGGGAAGCTCATGATGAAGCTCATGATAACAAGCCCGTAATTCCCCGCGACTTGTCCCCATGATGCCTGCTTCCCTGGTGACCATCTCCCTGAACCCCTGGGGGTGAAGAAAGTTGCCCCAGTCCTGTCCCTGTTAAGTCTCAGACCCTTGACTTCTCCTCTCATATCACTTCTATGGTCCAGACCCCCTGACCTGTGCCCAAGCTTCTGTCCCTTCCCTATCTCTCAGAAGTCTTATTTCCAGAGACACCTCCTCCAGGAAGCCTTCCCCAGACCCTGAGAGAGAATTAACTCCCCTTCCCATGTATACAGCGGTAAAGAACCTACCTGCTAGTACAGGAGATGTAAGAGACACAGTTTTGACCCCTGGATTGGGAAGATTCCCTGGAGGAGGAAACAGCAACCCACTCCAGCATTCTCACCTGGAAAATCCCACGGACAGAGTACAGTGGATGGGGTCGCAAAGAGATGGACACGACTGAAGCGACTCAGCACACACACACCCCTGTGTGTATATTCATGACACTCCACCCCGTGGTTATAGTCTTTGTGACCATCTGCCTGACGTAGGCGTTACTCTCACCTCCTGTTTTCCCCACTGAGGCAGGGACCGCCTCTCCATCCACCCCACTCTCGTTCCAAGGCTGCGCAGGTGCTGAAACCTGCAGGTGAGTGTGAGCGATGAGACAGCCCCCCGGCGGTGGGACAAGGCCGAGGGCTGCTGGGAATCCCTCTGCAGCACATCTGGCTTAAAAAGGAAAAGCGCTGTTTCATGACTTAACTCTTTTTATTTTTAGACCCACTGACTCATCTCCACCACAGGGGCTCTGCGGGCTGCTCTCAGGGGAGGCCCAGCCTAGCGGGCAAGGGGGCAGGAGCTGGGCTTCTGTGTCCCCCGACCCGGAGGTGGTCACTGCCACCACCTGCTCCTCTGGAACAGTAGTCCCGGGATGCCCAGGTCGCACTCACTGGGCGGAGGGAGGCACCTTAGGGAAGGAGGAACGGACGGACGAGGTGCTTTCTGAGGTCTCGGCGCCCTGTCCAGGCCTCCCCACAGGCAGGGCGGTGGCACGGGGCCGCCCACATTCACCTAAAACCATCACAACATTGTTAATCGGCTATGCGTGCATGGATGCCCAGCCGCTCAGTCGTGTCTGACTCTCTGCAACCCCATGGACCGCAGCCCACCAGGTTCCTCTGTCCGTGGATTCACCAGGCAAGAATACTGGAGTGGGTTGCCATGCCCTCCCCCAGGGGATCTTCCTGACCCAGAGATCGAACCCGTGTCTCTGGAGGCGCCATCATCTTTCGTGTGTGAAGGTGCACGGCGGCCCCAGGTGGCATGCTAGCCTTGGCATCTCTACGTCCCAGGCCACAAGCACGGGCAGCAAGGTGGCAAAGGTGCCAGCTTCCCCTGAGGTCACTGGGCATCAAGGCAGCGAGTGAGAGAGACAGGTATGGTAGGGTTTGTCTGTCCTCAAGGGTCAGGTCTGACCTTCCTCTGCCCCTGGCCACTTCCTTCCAGTCAGCCTCGGGCGTCATGCCCCCAATGAATCTCACCGATGAATCCTACCCACAATGACGGTAAAACCGACAAAAGGAAATAACTCGGCCACCCACGGCAGCTAACATGTCATCATGAAGCTAGCCCCTAAGTAGTTTTTCCCTATGTGGCTCTTATAAATGGGGTCCTTCATGCCATCACAGCTCCTGATAAACTGCTGCATAAGCGGTTTCCACATACTGGTTGAGACCCACTCCCCGTACTGGATTCTGTTGTCAATCGTTTTCATGGTTTTTCCTTTGTTTTTTTTTTTCCAGGAAAGTCCTCCATCTCACTGTAAATAACAATGCGTTGTCTCCTCCCCAAGTTGATTACTCAACCTCTCTGTGCCTCAGTGTTCCCATCTGTATAATGGATACCATAGTATGTACCTTATGGGGCTGTGGTATTTCCCTGTTAATCATCAGTTCAGTTCAGTCGCTCAGTCGCGTCCAACTCTTTGTGGCCCCATGGACTGCATCACCCCAGGCCTCCCTGTCCATCACCAACTCCCAGAATTTACACAAAATCATGTCCATTGAGTCAGTGATGCCATCCAACCATCTCATCCTCTGTTAATCATAATATTGTATTTTCCTATTCAGAGAGAACTATTTTCTCAGGTTAAAAACATATTGGTCTATTATCTATTTCTGTCTGATTCAGAGTTTGAGATTGGAAGTGAATGTTATCCAAATATCTTTGGCAATATGTCAAAGGAAGTTATCAAAAGTTTTTCTCTTTGGAGTTGTTTCTATCATAAATCATGTTAACTGACTTCCTCATGTTCAGCCATCCTTACATTTCTGGAACTCGCTTCACTTGGTCCCCATGTTTTATCCCTCTAATGTAACGCTTAATTTAACGGTTTGTTTGTTTGTTTTTAAATCAGTATTCCTAAGAGAAACTGGTCTGCGTTTTCTCTTTCTGTGCTACTTTTGGTGGGTTTTGGTATCAATAAATTGTTGTTCGGTCGCTCAGTCATGTCCAACTCTCTGTGACCCCAAGGATCGCAGCACACCAGGCTTCCCTGCCCTTCACTACCTCCCGGAGTTTGCTCAATAAATGTTTACCACATAAAACTCCGCAGAGTCGGACACAACTTGGCAACTGACCAGCAACGACATGAAAAAGAATCGGGAGCTGTCCTCCTCTTAGGCACTAGAGCAGTTTAAGTGGTACCGTAGTATCTGTTCTTCTGGGGTACTTTAAGATCTTCCTCTGAAGCATTCTAGGCCTTTATACTTTTTTTTAAGGAGGGTAGACTTGGATGACTTATTTCTCCAAGGGTAATCCATTTGTACAGATTTTTACATCTCTTTGGGGGTCATTTTTTTTTTATATAAAATGTGTTCCTTATATTTTCAAATTCCCCAAATCCTTCACATACACCAGAACCTGTTTGCTGGGAACTGAGTTTTCCACGTCTTTGTAGTTGTTTCCCCACAGGCTTTTTAACTTTGTGTGTTTTCTTCTCCTTTTTTCTGGATTGAGTTGGCTAATCGTGTCCCTTTTACTGTTGAGTTTCTTCCCCTCAAAAACACAAGTGAGACAAACACTTTAAAATGGGTAAGATGGTAACTTGGACAGCGTGTGTGTTTTAACACAAAAACAAGAAGANCAGTGACCTGACCCTGTGGGGAAATCCGGAGTCTCTGCAGCACTCACCATGCCTAAGGGCGTCCATGCAGATTATCCCACTGTCTCCCTCCTCATTCTGCCCTGGGGGGCGCTGCAGCCAGCCTCCAGCTGCCTGGATTCACAGGAGGGAAGCAGGTACCAGCAGGTCGTGCCCGACCCCGCACGACCCCGCACGGCCAGGAATCTCAGCTGAGCTCCCCAAGGCCTCTCCCTCCCCTCTGGTTCTGAGCCGGCAGCAACCAGCAGCCAGGATTCCCCTCAGCAGAAAGCTTTTTCCCCATCCCTCACCCCCGTCCCCCTGCAGGCACCCCATGTTCTGAGTAGTTTTATGGAGCCCTCCCAACCTCGGCCTGGCCAGGAGACAGAATCACCTGGATGCCACGGCAACCATTCACTGATGACCCCCAGGCACCCCATTTAGGCTGGAGGTGGATGGAATGGGGTTGACAGCTGGGGACATTCTGCACTTTCAGTCGGAGGGGACCAGGAGCCTCGCACCCCTCAAGAATGAGGGGCTCTTATCATCCTATCAGCTTCAGCCACATTCTAGCGACAACCAGAAAAGTCCCATCCGACTCGCCAAGACACAGCCCCGAGAAAGCTTCTCGCCTTCCTGCAAAACGACACGGGCAAGCTCTGTGCACAGGCTCAGCTCTTTGCAGAAGCCACATACCCGCCTCTGCCCCCCTTATTGATGAAGAGTGTTTATTAGCACTCAGTCGCGTCTGACTCTTTGCAACCCCATGGACTATAACCCACAAGGCTCCTCTGTCCATGGGATTCTCCAGGCAAGACTACCGGAATGGGTTGCCATTTTCTTCTCCAGGGGATCTTCCTGACCCAGGGATTGAACCTGGGTCTCCCGCATGGCAGGCAGATGCTTTACCGTCTGAGCCACCGGGGAAGCTCATGATGAAGCTCATGATAACAAGCCCGTAATTCCCCGCGACTTGTCCCCATGATGCCTGCTTCCCTGGTGACCATCTCCCTGAACCCCTGGGGGTGAAGAAAGTTGCCCCAGTCCTGTCCCTGTTAAGTCTCAGACCCTTGACTTCTCCTCTCATATCACTTCTATGGTCCAGACCCCCTGACCTGTGCCCAAGCTTCTGTCCCTTCCCTATCTCTCAGAAGTCTTATTTCCAGAGACACCTCCTCCAGGAAGCCTTCCCCAGACCCTGAGAGAGAATTAACTCCCCTTCCCATGTATACAGCGGTAAAGAACCTACCTGCTAGTACAGGAGATGTAAGAGACACAGTTTTGACCCCTGGATTGGGAAGATTCCCTGGAGGAGGAAACAGCAACCCACTCCAGCATTCTCACCTGGAAAATCCCACGGACAGAGTACAGTGGATGGGGTCGCAAAGAGATGGACACGACTGAAGCGACTCAGCACACACACACCCCTGTGTGTATATTCATGACACTCCACCCCGTGGTTATAGTCTTTGTGACCAGCTGCCTGACATAGGCGTTACTCTCACCTCCTGTTTTCCCCACTGAGGCAGGGACCGCCTCTCCATCCACCCCACTCTCGTTCCAAGGCTGCGCAGGTGCTGAAACCTGCAGGTGAGTGTGAGCGATGAGACAGCCCCCCGGCGGTGGGACAAGGCCGAGGGCTGCTGGGAATCCCTCTGCAGCACATCTGGCTTAAAAAGGAAAAGCGCTGTTTCATGACTTAACTCTTTTTATTTTTAGACCCACTGACTCATCTCCACCACAGGGGCTCTGCGGGCTGCTCTCAGGGGAGGCCCAGCCTAGCGGGCAAGGGGGCAGGAGCTGGGCTTCTGTGTCCCCCGACCCGGAGGTGGTCACTGCCACCACCTGCTCCTCTGGAACAGTAGTCCCGGGATGCCCAGGTCGCACTCACTGGGCGGAGGGAGGCACCTTAGGGAAGGAGGAACGGACGGACGAGGTGCTTTCTGAGGTCTCGGCGCCCTGTCCGGGCCTCCCCACAGGCAGGGCGGTGGCACGGGGCCGCCCACATTCACCTAAAACCATCACAACATTGTTAATCGGCTATGCGTGCATGGATGCCCAGCCGCTCAGTCATGTCTGACTCTCTGCAACCCCATGGACCGCAGCCCACCAGGTTCCTCTGTCCGTGGATTCACCAGGCAAGAATACTGGAGTGGGTTGCCATGCCCTCCCCCAGGGGATCTTCCTGACCCAGAGATCGAACCCGTGTCTCTGGAGGCGCCATCATCTTTCGTGTGTGAAGGTGCACGGCGGCCCCAGGTGCCATGCTAGCCTTGGCATCTCTACGTCCCAGGCCACAAGCACGGGCAGCAAGGTGGCAAAGGTGCCAGCTTCCCCTGAGGTCACTGGGCATCAAGGCAGCGAGTGAGAGAGACAGGTATGGTAGGGTTTGTCTGTCCTCAAGGGTCAGGTCTGACCTTCCTCTGCCCCTGGCCACTTCCTTCCAGTCAGCCTCGGGCGTCATGCCCCCAATGAATCTCACCGATGAATCCTACCCACAATGACGGTAAAACCGACAAAAGGAAATAACTCGGCCACCCACGGCAGCTAACATGTCATCATGAAGCTAGCCCCTAAGTAGTTTTTCCCTATGTGGCTCTTATAAATGGGGTCCTTCATGCCATCACAGCTCCTGATAAACTGCTGCGTAAGCGGTTTCCACATACTGGTTGAGACCCACTCCCCGTACTGGATTCTGTTGTCAATCGTTTTCATGGTTTTTCCTTTGTTTTTTTTTTTCCAGGAAAGTCCTCCATCTCACTGTAAATAACAATGCGTTGTCTCCTCCCCAAGTTGATTACTCAACCTCTCTGTGCCTCAGTGTTCCCATCTGTATAATGGATACCATAGTATGTACCTTATGGGGCTGTGGTATTTCCCTGTTAATCATCAGTTCAGTTCAGTCGCTCAGTCGCGTCCAACTCTTTGTGGCCCCATGGACTGCATCACCCCAGGCCTCCCTGTCCATCACCAACTCCCGGAATTTACCCAAAATCATGTCCATTGAGTCAGTGATGCCATCCAACCATCTCATCCTCTGTTAATCATAATATTGTATTTTCCTATTCAGAGAGAACTATTTTCTCAGGTTAAAAACATATTGGTCTATTATCTATTTCTGTCTGATTCAGAGTTTGAGATTGGAACTGAATGTTATCCAAATATCTTTGGCAATATGTCAAAGGAAGTTATCAAAAGTTTTTCTCTTTGGAGTTGTTTCTATCATAAATCATGTTAACTGACTTCCTCATGTTCAGCCATCCTTACATTTCTGGAACTCGCTTCACTTGGTCCCCATGTTTTATCCCTCTAATGTAACGCTTAATTTAACGGTTTGTTTGTTTGTTTTTAAATCAGTATTCCTAAGAGAAACTGGTCTGCGTTTTCTCTTTCTGTGCTACTTTTGGTGGGTTTTGGTATCAATAAATTGTTGTTCGGTCGCTCAGTCATGTCCAACTCTCTGTGACCCCAAGGATCGCAGCACACCAGGCTTCCCTGCCCTTCACTACCTCCCGGAGTTTGCTCAATAAATGTTTACCACATAAAACTCCGCAGAGTCGGACACAACTTGGCAACTGACCAGCAACGACATGAAAAAGAATCGGGAGCTGTCCTCCTCTTAGGCACTAGAGCAGTTTAAGTGGTACCGTAGTATCTGTTCTTCTGGGGTACTTTAAGATCTTCCTCTGAAGCATTCTAGGCCTTTATACTTTTTTTTAAGGAGGGTAGACTTGGATGACTTATTTCTCCAAGGGTAATCCATTTGTACAGATTTTTACATCTCTTTGGGGGTCATTTTTTTTTTATATAAAATGTGTTCCTTATATTTTCAAATTCCCCAAATCCTTCACATACACCAGAACCTGTTTGCTGGGAACTGAGTTTTCCACGTCTTTGTAGTTGTTTCCCCACAGGCTTTTTAACTTTGTGTGTTTTCTTCTCCTTTTTTCTGGATTGAGTTGGCTAATCGTGTCCCTTTTACTGTTGAGTTTCTTCCCCTCAAAAACACAAGTGAGACAAACACTTTAAAATGGGTAAGATGGTAACTTGGACAGCGTGTGTGTTTTAACACAAAAACAAGAAGAAAACGGGCTTCCCTGGGGGTTCAGTGGTTAAGACTCTGCCTTGCGATGCGAGGGACACTGGTACAGTCCCTGGTCTGGGAAGATCCCTTATGCCAATGAGCATCTACGCCCCTGGTCCACAACTGCTGAGCCCACGTGCTACAACTGTGAAGCCGGTGCCCAGAGCCCATGCTCCGCAACGAGAGAGACCACCACAGTGAGAAGCCCGCATCCCCCGGCGAAGAGCAGCCCCAGCTCACAGCAGCTAGAGGAGGCCCGTGCACAGCACCAAGACCCGCCACAGCCAGAAAACGCACGGGGAAGAGAAAGCGTGTAGAAGAAATCGTCTTCTTAAAAACAAAAGGAAACACGGGACTTGGACACATTTGTTTGTTCTGCCGTTGGTAATCCACCAGTTTCCTCTCTTCATTTCTGCCTTCTATTTTTCTTAGCTTTTTCTACTGTTCTCTTAAATGTATTGAGTCATACGCTTAATTCATCAATTTTTATTCTTTCATGCTTTCCTGATGGCCCAGCTGGTGAAGAAACCACCTGCAATGCAGGAGACCCCAGTTTGATTCCTGGGTCGGGAAGATCCACTGGAGAAGAGATAGGCTACCCACTCCAGTATTTGGGGGCTTCCCTTGTGACTCAGCTGGTAAAGAATCTGCCTGCCATGCAGAAGACCTGGGTTCGATCCCTGGGTTGGGAAGATCCCCTGGGGAAGGGAAAGGCTACCCACTCCAGTATTCTGGCCTGGAGAATTCCAGGGACTATACAGTCCATGGGGTCGCAAAGAGTCAGACACGACTGAGCAGCTTTGACTTCACTTCACTTCTCGCTTATTGATAAAGGCATCTGTGGCTACAGCTTTCCCCCCAAGGATTGCTTTAGCTGCATCTCACAGGTTCCAGTCTGACGTATTTACACTATCACTCAAGACCCTTCCTCCAGGAAGCGCCTTCTGTGTCCCCATGACACAGAATCCACTCACCCACCGTAGCACTCCCAGCATTAAAGAGGCCTGCTGCAGTCCATGCAACAGAAAAATAATGCGAGTTACATAGTCTTAAACTTTCCAGTGGCCACACTAAGGTGCATTCAGAGAAACAGGTGAGATTAACTTTAATGTTTTATTTAACCCAAGGCATCCAAAATATTATCGTTTCAATACATAATCAATAGAAAACCATTGTTAATTAGATTTTACATTCGTTTCTGCACCCAGCCTTCAAATTCTGGTGTGTTCCACGCTTACAGGACATTTCAGTTTACACCGGCCACAGCCTTGGTGGCTAAGAGCCTCGTGTGTCTTGTGCAGGTCTAGGTCCTGTTTCTAGTCTAGCTGCCCATTTCTTGACTCCGCTACCTGAAGGGCAAGTTCTACTTTACCTTTAACATGGTATTCGTGGTGCCTCCCACGTTGTGAGATCATGAGCCCCAGTGACACCCTCCGAGTTAAGGACTGGCACTACCCCTCCATTTATCCACCTGCTGCCCTTCTCTGCCATTCACTCACTACTTTCAGCTATTCACTGCCTACCTTCCATGTGCTGCAGTCTGCCTGTTGCTACCAGGTATGACTAAAGAAGCAACTCCAAGNCCCTCCGAGTTAAGGACTGGCACTACCCCTCCATTTATCCACCTGCTGCCCTTCTCTGCCATTCACTCACTACTTTCAGCTATTCACTGCCTACCTTCCATGTGCTGCAGTCTGCCTGTTGCTACCAGGTATGACTAAAGAAGCAACTCCAAGTATCTCTAAGAAGGAATAAGTTTCTTTCATCCTTGGACTTCTTACTGGACCAAACTCTTAAGAGCCCCCAAGGAACCATGAGAAGCTCCACCCTCTGACTCCAGGGTGAAGCTGCCAAGGACAGCTGAGCATGGCTGATATTTCTCAAAGGCAGACAAGGGCAAAACTAGCATGTAAAGATGCCATTAAAGACACACAAAGACCCACAAATAGTGTGTTCTGGATATAGGCTGCAATTACAAAGAATGGCCAAGAAACAATTCTTCAGCATCTAGAGATGCCATGGGACATAATTCTAGTTAATGGCGTGAAACTAAGGGTTTCTAGGAAGCTTTGCCTCTCTGATATAGATACCTTTCCCTCTCTATCACCCCTTTCTTTCTCTTCCTGACTGGAACTCACTCAAGATGCCTGGAGTAGCTGCAGCCTTCTTGTAACCATGAAGACCAAAGCTACATCCTAAGGATGGCAGAGTAGAAATACAGAAGGGTGCAGGTTCTTCATGACATCATGGAGCTGCCATACTACAACCTAGGATTGCCAAATGCCAGACATTTTGCTCCATGTAAAAGAAAAATGGAAAGAGAAAAAACAAAAGCTTCTCTTGTTGTATCTCTTCCTTGCCCTGAGTGCAGCCACTACCTATGTATGACCAGGGCACAGCCTCTTATTCACCCAGCCACAATGTTTCAAGTGCCTACACTGAGTCAGGCCCATGTCAGGAGGTTGTAAACTGTCAGTGTGTGGATACACAAGACTTGTACTCTGATGAGTAATTTTGACAAAATTCTGATGACTAATTTTGTCAGTTGCAANGGCCCCCGGCCCCCCGGAGGAGCAGCCCCCCGCGGGCCCCGCTCGCCGTCGGCCCGGGGCCTCCTCCCGAGGGCGCCGAGCCCGCTCCCTCCGCGCCCCAGCGCGGGGGCCTCCCGGGCGGGAGAGGACAGCTCGGGACGGCGAGCGGCCTCCTAGGAGGAGCGGCCCCGCGCCACTCAGCGCGCGCGGGCGGCGCCCGGGGCCGACAAGGGCCGCATTGTGCGGCCGGGCGGGGGGCCCGCGGCCCGGCGCTGACGTAATCGGCAACCGTCCCCGGCGGCAGCTGCGGGGCGAAGCGGGCCACCTTCTCCGGCGCTCTTCCGGCCCCGCCAGACAATCGGGCCCTTTCTCTGCCCAATTAGCTATCACTTCTGCAGGCCGGCGCTGTCCAGCGGCCGCGGGCCCGCGGCGGCGGCAGCAGGCCGGGCGGGAGGGGCCGGGCGGCCCGGCGGGAGGGCCGGCGGGAGCTGTGCGGATGAAAGGGGAGCAGAGGGGCGCGGAGGTGAGCCCCGGCGCCCCGCGCGCACAGGCGACCCCGCGGGCTCAATTAGCGCACGGGCCGCCAGCGCCTCAAAGGCCGCCCGCCGCCCGCGGGGGTGCGCAGCGCGGGCTGGCGGGGGCGGGGAGCCCGCTCAGTCACCCAGGAAGGCCCGGCCGTCCCCAGATCACCCCCAGCGGCCCTCCCCTCACACCCTGCAGGGCCCCCGTCCAGGGCCCACCGCAGACGTGGAGTGACCGAGCTCGGTGCTCGTCCTCCGGGTTCAAAGCTTATCGGAAACGGGGGCGAGTGACAGTTCTGCCTTGAAGGGCCATGGGGAGGCCCAAGGGACAGTGTCCACACAGGACCAGCAATGGGCCTGGGCGTGGAATCACTGGCTGTGCTCTTGTCCCCAAAGAGGACCCGGGCAGAAATGTCTCCACCACACCACTGGAGTGACTGCATCCTCCTCCCGCCTTTCTCTGCCTGCTGCGTGTGCACGTGCGCGCCCACACACACACACAGATGAGAACACAGGTATACACATACATGCCTGCACCTATAACACACACACACACATGAGAATACAGGTACACACACACACACACCTGCACCCATAACACACACACACACATGAGAATGCAGGTACACACACACACACCTGCGCCCATAATACACATGCACACACACACACAGATGAGAACACAGGTATACACATACATGCCTGCACCTATAACACACACACACATGAGAATACAGGTACACACACACACACACCTGTGCCCATAATACACATGCACACACACACACCAGGACACACACACCTCCACAGACTCTGCCATCCCCAAGTCCGTGGCTGGCCTTCCACAGCCAGGTTTCTCGTGGATGAAGAGACAGCCTGGCCTCTTCCAACCCCGATCCCCTGGTCCCATAACACAAAGGGGTGCAAGCTGGAGGTCAGGAGGTGCCCTGGCCCCCAAATGCCAGATCCAGGGAGTCCAGCTGTGCTCTTGCCAGGAAATGGCCCACCCCCAGGGACACAAGCCAGGGAGAAAGCTGAGGAGCCTCCATTCTTGAATTTGTCCTCCATCTACAAAGTGAGAATGTGAGTCCGCCCAGGCTTTCTGGAAGGTTCTAGCTAAGGAGTAAATGCAGAGACTTTGACAGGGAGCCAGGGTAAGACGGGCAGTGGAAGAGCTGATGTGGTCACTCCTGGGCGACCAGCTGAGGGCCAGACCCATGATGAGCTCCCCACTTGCACCCTCCCCCCTACCCGGAAGCCCAGCCCTCACTATGACCTACAAAGGCTCTGTCGAAAGTGCTCCAAGCCTGACTCTGCCCTGGGTGGGAAGCCAGGGCACATTCCGACCTCCATCCACAGAAAGAGCCACCAGCCAGTGGCCTGGCCAGGTGTCCAGCGCGTCTGCAGAGTAGACTGCCAGGTAATGTTCAGCCCTGGGCTCGTCTGCCCTGCACAGAGCTTTGTTCGATGACCTCTTCAAACCCATGTGGGAATTTAGATCGTAGGAGCCTGAGGTGAAGTCATTAATCAAACAGAGCACCCCCCGGGGTGTGGAGACTGGATTAGGGCTTCCAGGACGTTGCAGAATGTCCCCGGGGCCTTCACAAGTACTGCCCGCCCCCCGCCTGTGAGAACCCACCTGCGTGTGGAGTGAAGCTCCCAGGGAAAGTGGCTGAGCATGGGGCGGGAGGAAAAGCTAATTTCTCAGCTCCTCACTTCTCGGGGTGGGGGGAGTCGGTCGGCGTCACCTGGTGGGCACCCTGGGCGGCCAGAGACAGGGGCGCACACTGGACGAGGGTGGCCTCTCCTCAGCCTCCCACCCGCAGGCTCTGACCCGACAGCGGGACAAGGTGGCCTTAGCCTCGGATAAACGGCTGTTTGCGATCACGCAGTCGGCACACAAAGTCAACATCGCCTGGGTCACGTGACCTCCACGCCCGGAGACTCTCCAGGGTCATGGAGTCCTCCCCTTCCTGTTCAGACGTCCCCGGGCCTCTGGAATTGAGGAGGCCAAGGTCAGCAAGCCCTTCAGGAGAGAGAGTGAACAGTCTTCCTTCCCTGGACAGGGTCCAGCCGGCCCAGAATGGTCTTGTGCCGGGTGAGGCCTACCTGACGCAGCTGCGGGGGACCTAAGACGGACAAGGTGACCTTCACCCACGGGAGGAGGTAATAAGGTGACAGCAAGTGGCCTGCACCTGCAGTGTCCCATGGGGTGGGCGCAGGGACCCCAACTCAGGGAGGAAACACCCCAAGTGACCCCCCACCAGCAGTGAGGGTGGGCTCCTCCCCGGCCCCCGGGACCCTCCCACACCGCCCTGTTCCCGACCCTTCTCCAGGGACATCCCAGATGACTGGGGCCACCCCAGCACCCAGGGATCCACACCCTCCCAGGCCACCCTTCAGCGGGGACTGACCCCGGGAGTGATGAAAGGCGAGCTCCTCTGCTGGGGTCAGGGCAATTTCAAAGGTCACACAGCCCTCACATCGCCCCCCGAGATCACGGTGAGTTCAAGACTGTCCCTTAAGGTGAAGCTCCCCTTGGATTTTCCCTCCTGCCTCCCGCCCACCCCCTCCTCCCTCCCGGATCCCCAGGGTGCCTGCACTGCCTCCCAAACACGACCCGGGCCTCAGTGAGCATCCTGGCCACGGGAGCTAGAGTTTGCCCCGACTCCAGGGCCCAGCCAGTGGAGGGTTCACCTGGGTCGCTGAGGACTGAGTGGGGGACCCAGGTTACTTTCAGGACAGCAAAGGGCCAGGGACTCTTCCTGCACACCGTGTCCACACTCTGAAGCAGCGCCCAGCAAGTCCTCTCTTATCAGCCCTTTAACAACACCCAGCAGATGACCCTGGTCCATAGGCAAGGTCCCGGCAGGAAGCAAATAGTCCCCCTCCCCTGGGTGGGGTGCAGCCGGCCCAGGACTGCCTTCTCCTGGGGAAGGTCTACCCAATGCAGGCGCCGGGGACTTTAGATGGACAAAGCAGATGCACAGCTGGGTCCCCAGCCAGATCTGCTGTCCCTGGAGGTCATGACCCTGGAATGAGCCCCAAGCATCCCGCTCGCCCTAAACAAGCTGTGTCTCCATCAAGGTGTCGCAACATTGCTCTGGCCTCAGCTTCCTCCTCCATCAAAGGGAACAATAGCCCCTCCCTCATGGCCTGCAAATCAGACCAGTGGTCAGAACCCTCTGGAGGAGATAAAAGCTCTGCTCAAATGTCATAAAGGATTCAAATGTCAGAGGACTCCCCTGACTCAAATGCGGGGCCTGGTGAGCAAAGCTGAGTCCGGCATCTCACCCTGGTGCTTGGTTGGCTAGTTCTGTGTGTTATCATCACACACCTACCATCCTCTGAAATTCTATATGTGTTCCCAGAATGTGAGCTCCCACCAGAAACCCCAGGGCTAAGCACAGTTCCTGCACTTAGAAGGCCCTCGGGAAGGACATCTTCATGGGCCAACGTCAAGAAGCCCAATTAAAGCAGGCCCAAGTTTTATCAGACCAGATTCTGCCCAAATGGTCAAACCACCAGCTACAACAGGGCTGAGAGTGAGATCCTCCAAAGTATTGGAGTCTTACTGAAAATCATGATTCATTTTTACTTCTGGCAAAAGCAAGACACACTTATTATTGCCGAAAAATAAAAAGCAAGCATTGCATGCATGTGTGAGTTAACAGAGCGGATGTCAACTCCTGTTTCTGCCCAGACGGAGGGGAAATGCCAGAGGCCCCTAAGCTCAAAGGAGATCCTAGAGCTAGCTCCCCAAGAAGGTTCGTGGTTGATCCACTTCTTCCCCTGAGAATACTGCATCCGAAGACCCAGCGGGTGCAGCCGCTGAAATCAACGCAACGTGCATTTCAAACCAGGTCTCGACTGCCACTCCTGCTCCTCGCAGACGGGGAGAAAATTAATTTTCTTTCTGCCTGCTCCACAAAGGCAGATTAGAATCCCAGACAGAGGGACGAGTGGGGAAGAGTGGAAAGCTTCCTCACTGAGGGAGAGCCCTGCGCCCGCCTGGGTTTCTAACAAGGGACGCCCCCCGCCATTGGAAACGTCCTCCTGCAAACATAAAGCGGAGCCCAGGAGAACGCACTTGAGAAAAATCACACCGGGGCCCCGCCAGCAGTTGAAAGCTGGTATGTAACTTTGCTCGGGGGTGATCAAACAGCTAGTCAAGGACGCTGTCAGGAACAGAATGAAATTCCAAATAAATTAGCCATGTCCGAGAAGCCAATACAACACCGGATTAAGGCTCACAAAGAAAACACAATTTATTCAGCCTACCTTGTCAGAATTCTTAATAACCTTGGTTCACTTTTCTCACCTCGGGCCTAGAGTCCCCCGGCCAGAACGAGACAAAGTGAACCCCTCTTGGATCGTGGGGGCTGTAGAGACCTGCCTGCAAAAGAAGCGCCTATGTCTCGGTGAGCCCAGGGGGTTTACAACCTTGTGCTTTTACGAACATTTCGGCAGGGACCGTCCTGTCACCCAGAGGAGGCAAGCTGTCGCCAAGCCCCAGACGCACATGCAGCTTGCTCATGTCTGAATGAGAGTTCATACATTAGAATAAGGGACCAGGGGCCAAAGAGAGGAGTTTTAACCATTGCATGTTAACTCTTTAGGGTTTGGGGAGAAGTAACCTCCAAGCTGCCCTCCTCTTCCATGAAGCATGTTCTGGCAAGGGTGCAGGGGCAGCAGGGGGGTCTCCATCCCAATCCTTTCATCTTTTACAGCAGCAAGTAGGTGAAAGGGACCTACAGCCCTTTGTAAATGCAGACTGTCCCGATGCAACCTGTTAATACAAAACAGTCCTAAAAAACAATACCTTTTTTATCAATGAACCCAGACAGCTTTCACATGCTGACAAATGCACTTTGAAAGAGTTAATAGGCAGAGGTTGGTGGGCCCAGAGGAGGCACCTTTGAAGGCGCTGGGGGAGGCATCTGGGCTGCCCGAGGACCTCACTGAGAGCCGGGGGCCCTTTCTTTTTCACAGAGAGGCAAGCAGAAAGACAGAGTGAGGGGGGATTTGCTTTGCAACACTAAGGCATTTGCAAGAGATAAAACCAGCAGGAATTTTGAGAGGGACTGGGAGGAAGTGATCCGGCTGCTAGTCTCAGACGGAATGTCAAGATGCTTGAGAAATACACAAAATGAAGATTTTTCCCAGAAATAAAAAAAGGGGAGTGGAGGGAGATGACCTAATAGTATTAATTTTTTTTAAGATAAAAGAAATGTACTGAGCAGAAGAGAAAAATAATTTCAGCATTTTCCCAAGCGTGACCCAGCCTAGATTTTCTCTCTCTCAATTTCTAAATTTAAAGTGGGGGGGGGAGGAGGAACTGGTGGAGAACAAGGATTGGAGAAGCCTGCTGTGCAAAACGATTTTTTTGACATGAATGTGTGACTCTCAGAAACAGGCTTCGCGCTGGGGGGGCGGGTGGCAGGCTAGGGACTTGGGGTCACTCATGAGCTCTCAGGACTGAAATGAGCCACAAGAAAGAGCCCCACTGCCTCCAAGGTATGGCCTTGGGGAGAATCTCCTGTCCTCTCAGAAACACCACACTCTCACAACCACCCGAGGGCTCCTGTCCACACACTTCCTGAGTCTCCATTGTCACCCGTGGGTGACATGTCAGTTATCAGGGACAGAAGCCAGCTCAGGCTGGCTCAGTTATGTCCCCTGGCTGTGGGCCCAGGTGTATCATTAGGCCACGGGCTAGCTGTGGCATTTTATCAGGCCATAGACTCAAGTGTATCCCCTGGCTGTGGACTGGCCCAGGTGTACCCCAGCCATGGGCTAGCCCAGGTGTTTCAACAGGCCACGGGCTGGCTCAGGTATGTCCCTGGGGTCACGCCTCTAGGTTGTTGGAGTAAAATTGTTGCAGGAAGGGGGACCCCTTCCAGGGCCCGAAACTGGGCTCTTGTCTAACTCTGGGAAATGAGTTGTCCGAGGAGACACATGTGCTGACAAAGCAAGAGATTTTATTGGGAAAGGGCACCCGAGTGGAGAGCAGTAGGGTAAGGGAGCCCAGGAGAACTGCTCTGCCGTGTGGCTCGAAGTCTCGGGATTTATGGTGGTCGGATTAGTTTCCACGTGGTCTTTGGCCAATCATTCCAATTCAGAGTCTTTCCTGGTGGCGCACGCATCGCTCAGCCAAGATGAACGCTAGCAAGAGGGATTCTGGGAAGTGGACGGACACGTGGTGTCTCCTTCAGACCTTTCCTGAAAATCTTCCAGTTGGTGGTGGCTTATTAGTTCCGTATTCCTTATCAGGATCTCCTGTCATAAAACAACTCATGCAAATGGTTGCTTTGGGGCCTGTCCAGGGTGGATGGTTTCAATCAGTGTGCTTCCCCTAACACAATGACTACTTAAAGTTACGTATTCACCCAAAAGCATTTAAATAAAGACATGTGCTAGAGCTTCCTTTGGGGAACGTATCTGCGAACGCACATGCTTGGCTAAAGGGAACACATATCTTTAACTTCATGATAAAAATGCCGACTTGTTTTCCAAAGTGGTGGCACCAGGTTCCAGCTCCAGCAGCCACTTTCTAATGTTTGCCCATCTGATGGATAAGAAATGGCATCTTACTGTAGGGGACTTTTTTTTTTTTTTGGTGCCATATTGTGGTTTTAATTTGTACCTTTGTTTCTAGTCCTTGTACCGGACTTCCTCCACTGTGAAGTTTCAGTTGAGTCTTTGGCTTACAGGGCTGTTTGTCTCTCTCGATGATTTTTTAGGTGCTCTTCGTTGTATTAACCAGGCTTCTCCAGCGGCTCACCAGTAAAGAATCCGCCTGCAAGGCAGGAGGTGAAGGAGACATGGGTTCTGTCTCTGGGTCAGGAAGATCCTCTGGAAGAGGGAATGGCAACCTGCTCCAGCATTCTTGCCTGGAGAATCCCACGCACAGAGAAGCCTGGTGGGCTACAGTCTACAGGGTTGCAAAGAGTCCGACACGATTGAGCCAGAGCGTGATTAGACTAACCACTCCTTTTGTTTTCTGTGTGCTGACGCTTCGGCACCTGGGAATTCCTGACCCTAGGCGGACTGCCACTCCTAGGGTCAGCCAGTGCCTACAGGGGGCAAATGAATCACCCGTGAACATGCTTCTCAAATACAAGCCAGCAATCCAGAGCCTAAAACCTGACCACCTTCTTCACTGGGCTCCCAGACTCAGGACTACCATCCCCTGCACTGATCACCCCAGGACAGGCAACAAAGGACAGGCCCTGTGCCCCAGAGATGCCTGAAATCATCCCACCCGC
>SJYX01014169.1:231020-258441 GCA_006410675.1 Oreotragus oreotragus | reverse complement strand
GTTAGAAGAAGAAATTTTCAAGCTCAAGTCTAAACCTATTGAAAAAAAAAATCCTGGAATGGGAACTATAATGCTGTGTTTTCATACATCTTTTAGGTTATTTGAATGCACATTTAATTTTAAGAACATCCTGTCTAAAGATTTTGCAAGCCCTGGACAACTGATACTTTGGGCAGAATAATTCTTTGTTATGGAAAGTTGTTCAGTGCACTTGTAGGAGTTTTGCAGCATTGGAAGGACTAATGGTGAAGCTGAAACTCCAATACTTTGGCCACCTGATGTGAACTGACTCATTGGAAAAGACCCTGATGTTGGGAAAGATTGAAGGCAGGAGGAGACGGGGACAACAGAGGATGAGATGGTTGGATGGCATCACTGACTTGATGGACATGGGTTTGGGTGGACTCTGGGAGTTGGTGATGGATAGGGAGGCCTGGGGTGCTGCAGTCCATGGGGTCACAAAGAGTTGAACACGACTGTGTGACTGAACTGAACTGAACTGGCCTCTGGCATTAGAGGCCAGTAATTTCTCCCCAAGTTATAATAACCAAATAGATCGTCAAACCTTTCCAAATGTCCTTGGATAGTAAACAGACACCAGATAAGGGTTAAGGTCTAAGATAATATACAGCATTTCACCTCCCCTCTCATCACTTAGTTGTAATAATTGGTGTTCTAACTTAACTGAAGTCTATAGTTTATTTTCAGTGGTTGAAAAAAGAAGGACTCTTCATCTGAATGATATAATTCATTCTAAGCTCAAAGTTGCTGTTGAATTTTGTTGTGTAGTTAAAGCTGGACCAGTAATGAAGTTTAGAAATAGAACAAGATAGACAGAGCCAAAGAGAAGATCTGGAGGCTGACCTGCCTCTGGATATTTAAGTTATATGAGCACAACAATCTCGTTTCTTCTTTTAAAAACTGAGCTAGAGTTTTTACCTGCTTAAAAATTCTGATATTATTTTGTAGCAGTTTTTTCATATCTTTTTATAGCTTTTCTCTGTTTTCTTCACTACTCTTATTTCCTCTCCTTCCATCAAGTCATCATCTCTTAAAGGTGGTTTTTTGGACTTGTGTTGTTTTCCCTAAGTTTTCTTACTTTGGAAAATGTTAATTTACTCATGACTTTAACTATGACCTGTAGATGAAAGACTTTCAAAAATAAATCTTAAGGCTCACAATACAAGAGCTCTTCAACTCTTTTTTTATATAAGAGTTTTTGTGCATGTGTATGTGTTAGTTTGATTTTTGCTAATATATAGAAATATGTTAAAATATTTTTCCCTTGCTTCCAGTATGCGTGTTAAATTAACTTTTTAAATACAATATTTTATCTATAAATCCTTTTGGATTTTCTATTCATACTTTCATAATAGCTCTAAATATGAAAATTCTGTATTTTTTTCAGTCCTCTTGCTACCTTTTATTGCATTTTCTTGTCCAGTGGCATTGACTCTGAACCAGTGCATAGAATTGACAGATGACATTCCCATCTTTTTACTTGTACTGGATAAGAATATTCCAACAATTAATATTAGGTATCAACCCTGAAATTCATTGGAATGACTGATGCTGAAGCTGAAGTTCAATACTTTGGCCACCTGATATAAAGAGCCAGCTCTTTGGAAAAGACCCTGATGCTGGGAAAGATTGAGGGCAAGAGGAGAAGGAGACGACAGAGGGTGAGATGGTTAAATGTCATCACTGATTCAATGGACTCGAGTTTGAGCAAACTCCTGGAAATAGTCAAGGACAGGGAAGCCTGGAGTGCTGCAGTCCATGCACTCACAAAGAGTCAGACACAACAGAGTAACTGAAAAACAACAATATTAGGTATGGTAATTGCTCTAAGTATATCATGGATGATTTTTTTTCAGATTAAGAACACTTTCTTTCAAAGTTATTAAAGTTTTATTATCATTTTTATTATGGATGACTATTGAATTCATTAAGAGCTTATTCTGAATTTCTTGAGATGACAAAATGTTTTATATCTTTTCTATTTTTAATGTTTTGAGTCACACATAAATTCTCAAAAGGTAAAACAAAATTTTATGTAACTTACTTATAATGTATTATGTGGATCCAATTTCTTAATGTTTTATTCACAATGTTTTTCTGTTCTTAAAATTTCTTTGTCAAGTATTGGTATTGAGAGGTTTTTTTTGCCTCATAAAACAAATCAAGAAATCTTTCCTATCTTTTTATTCTCAGAGAAAGCTTCTGTGATATATCTATTTTTAAAATAAATACTTGGTAAAATTAAGCAGTGAAGGTTTATGTTGGAATTTTTTGTTTTCTTATTTTTGAGGAGAGAGTTTTAAATTTAGCAGTTTTTAAAAATAAAAATAGCTCTTTTCAAATTGTCTGTTTCTCTTTGTGTCAAGTTTCGTAAGTTTTGATTTAACAAAATTTGTCCAATTTTTCAGATTTCCAAATTACCACTGATTTGTACATAATACCTTTTTTTTTGTTAAATCATGTTAATGTCTATGGGATTCATAACTACATATGTCCCTGTTTTTAAAAAAAACAGATCTTAGAAATTGGTGTTCTCTCTCTGTTCTCTTTCTGATGTTGACAGGAGATTATCAATTTTATAAATTTTTCAAAAACTAAGTTTTACCTTTTTTTCTGTGATCATATTATTTTCTTTATCATGTCCTTCCTTCTATTCCTGTCTCTTATACACATCTAGATGNTTGTCCAATTTTTCAGATTTCCAAATTACCACTGATTTGTACATAATACCTTTTTTTTTGTTAAATCATGTTAATGTCTATGGGATTCATAACTACATATGTCCCTGTTTTTAAAAAAAACAGATCTTAGAAATTGGTGTTCTCTCTCTGTTCTCTTTCTGATGTTGACAGGAGATTATCAATTTTATAAATTTTTCAAAAACTAAGTTTTACCTTTTTTTCTGTGATCATATTATTTTCTTTATCATGTCCTTCCTTCTATTCTCTTTGCATTTATTCTATTGTGATACAAGGATTTTGAGCACCCAGAACCAGTGTGTGAGGTAGGGGGTTTTCCATACATCTAATAAACAACAATTTTGGCCAGCTGGGCATCTTATAACTCAGCCTATTTCTGACACCATATATCTGGAGATAACATCAGATTCCCCAGGTTAAGTGTTCAGACTGTTACTGAAAGCTCAGCCTCTCAGAACACTGGTGAAGAAATCTCAAAGACAGAGCTTTGGGTGAATAGAAAAGGACAGCTTTTCCAGGCAAAGGGAGACATATTGGGCTTCTGTCTTCAGAATCTGTGTGTCTCAACTCAGAGATCTTGATGAGGGTTTTATAACAGTGGCTCAAATGTGGAGTCTTTGGGAAGATTAAGGTGTGAGTATGATTTACACTCCCTTAATTTCTTCTCATGTTTCATGTTTTCAGCTTCCTAAAGACATATCCATCTGAAGGCAGAGTTCCAAAGATGGCAAGGAGAGATGAAAAACCTTTCCTAAGTGAACAATGCAAAGAAATAAAGAAAAGCAATAGAATAGGAAAGACTAGTGATCTCTTCAAGAAAATTAGAGATTTCAAAGGATCATTTCATGCAAAGATGGGCAAAATAAAGGGCAGAAGCAGTAAAGATCTAGGAGAAGCAGAAGATATTCAGAAAAGGTGGAAAGAATACACAGAAGAACTATACAAAAAATAGCTTAATGACCCGGATAATCATGAAAGTGTGATCACTCACCTAGAGCCAGACATCCTGGAGTGTGAAGTCAACTGCACCTTAGGAAGCATCACTATGAACAAAACCAGTAAAGGTGATGGAATTCCAGCTGAGCTATTTCAAATTCTAAAAGATGATGCTGTGAAAGGGCTGCATTCAATATGCCAGCAAATTTGGAAAACTCAGCATTGGCCACAAGACTGGAAAAGGTCATTTTTCAGTCCAATACCAATGAAAGGCAATGCCAAAGAATGTTCAAACTACTGCAAAATTGCACTCATTTCACATACTAGCAAGGTAATAGTAAAAATCCTTCAAGCTAAGCTCAAAAAGTACATGAACTGAGAATTTTCAGGTGTACAAACTAGATTTAGAAAAGGCAAAGGAATCACAGATCAAATTGTCAATACATTGAATCATAGAAAAAGCAAGATAATTCCAGAAAAATATCTACTTCTGCTTCATTAACTATGCTAAAGCCTTTGTGTGGATCCACAACAAAGTGTGGAAAATTTTTCAAGAGATGGTGATACCAGATCACCTTATCTGCTTCCTGAGAAACCTGTATGTAGGTCAAGAAACAACAGTTAGAACTGGACATGAAAAAGTGGACTGGTTCCAAATTGGGAAAGGAGTACATCAAGGCTGTATATTGTAACCCTGCTTATCTAACTTGTATGCAGAGTACATCATATGAAATGCCAGGTTGAATGAAGTTCAAGCTGTAATCAAGATGGCCAGAAGAAATATCAATAACCTCAGTTATGCAAATGACACCATACTAATGGCAGAAAGCAAAGAGGAACTAAAGAGCCTCTTGACAAAAGTGAAAAGGGAGAGTGAGAAAGCTGGCTTAAAACTCTACATTCAAAAACAAAGATCATGACATCCAATCCCATCACTTCATAGCAAATAGATGGGGAAACAATGGAAACAGTGACAGACTTTATTTTCTTGGGTTCCAAAATCACTGTGGAGTATTGTTGCATCCATGGAAATAAAAGAAAAAAATACTGAAGAGAAGTTAAGATACATGAAAGATTGATAAGCCTAATATCTAACGTTCAATTAAAATGACAGAAACAGAGAAAGGAAGAAATGATGGTAGGCTACCTTTGAAGAATTAATTCCTAGGAATCCTCTACAATATTAATTTAAAAATAAATTTTTAGATCAAAAATTTATTACTGAATTACCTACTAAAAATAGACAAAAATACAATGAAAATAAGTCCACACCTTGGTCACATAATGAAAATAAAGAATAAAGAGAAAAATCAGTAAAGTTAGCAAAGAAAAGTATCTATAGATTGATAGTATTAATAACATCTCATCAACAACAAAGTCCAGAAAGCAATGGAGTAGTATCTTCCACATGCTCCATGGAAATAATTGTCAACCTAGAATATTGCATTCAATCACATTATTCTTTAATATTTAGAGCAAACTCTCATGTAAAGAATTGAAAAAAAAAACTTTGATGTTCACTAAAAAATAAAAAAAATAAAATAAAAGATGCTTGATCCTTTGAAGAAAAGCTATGACAAACCTAAACAGCATATTAAAAAGCAGAGACATTACTTTTCTGACAAAGGTCTGTATAGTCAAGTAGAGAAAGGAAGAAATGATGGTAGGCTACCTTTGAAGAATTAATTCCTAGGAATCCTCTACAATATTAATTAAAAAATAAATTTTTAGATCAAAAATTTATTACTGAATTACCTACTAAAAATAGACAAAAATACAATGAAAATAAGCCCACACCTTGGTCACATAATGAAAATAAAGAATAAAGAGAAAAATCAGTAAAGTTAGCAAAGAAAAGTATCTATAGATTGATAGTATTAATAACATCTCATCAACAACAAAGTCCAGAAAGCAATGGAGTAGTATCTTCCACATGCTCCATGGAAATAATTGTCAACCTAGAAAATTGCATTCAATCACATTATTCTTTAATATTTAGAGCAAACTCTCATGTAAAGAATAAAAAAAAAACTTTGTTCACCAAAAAAAATAAAATAAATAAAATAAAAGATGCTTGATCCTTTGAAGAAAAGCTATGACAAACCTAAACAGCATATTAAAAAGCAGAGACATTACTTTTCTGACAAAGGTCTGTATAGTCAAGGCTATGGTTTTTCCAGTAGTCATGTATGGATATGAGAGCTGGACCATAAAGAAGGCTGGGTGCTGAAGAATTGATGCTTTTGAACTGTGGTGTTGGCAAAGACTCCTGAGAGTCTCTTGGACTTTAGGGAGATCAAACCAATCAATCCAAAAGGAAATCAACCCTGAATATTCAAAGGATGCTGACCCTGAAGCTCCAATACTTTGGCCATCTAATGCGAAGAGCTGATTCAATAGAAAAAATGCTGATGGAAAAGGTTTAAGACTTGAGGAGAAGGGAAAGACAGAGCCTGAAATGGTTGAATAACATCACTGACTCAATGGACATGAGTTTGAACAAACTTTGGGAGACGGTGAAGTTCAGGAAAACCTGACATGCTGTAGTCCATGGGTGATGCTTCCAGCACAGTGGGTGAGAAAGACCTGAAATGAGGGCGAGCATGTTATGAAAAGACAGACACATATAATTTGGCAAGCAGGGAGTCAGGGGGCCTTCCTGCTCTCCATGGCACGAAGACAAAATGGCTCCTATTGGCAGAAGTCACATGAGATCATTAGGGAATAGCTATACTGGGGAGTTTGATTAGTCAAGGCTCTGCTGTTGATCAGGAATATTTTGCTTTGTTTCCATGGGTATGGACACAGGGGTAGGCAGTGAAGTGGAACAGAGAGCATGCCCTGCTCTAAGAATGTTCCTTTGGCATGCTTACTAGGACAATCAAGGCACAGTTTGCCGCACCCTCGAGTCATGGGGCAGGTTCTTGTTTATGTTGCAGACATATCTGGTCTATGTTGTTGTAGGCTGCAACAGATTGGGTTGCAAAGAGTAGGAAAGGAGTGCATGACTGAACAAGGATCTTGATGAGCTTCTCTGGTCTCTTTAATCTTGTATCCAGTGATTTCTTGGCTGCCCGTCCCCTGATTAGCAGCTGTTCAAATCCACACTTTGGATCTCAGGGAAAGTCATAAGGCTGGAATCTTGCCTTCAGGAAATGGGGCAGCAGAAAGGCCTCCATGCCTTTGATTCCAACAGAATCCCATTCAGTTTCAAGACCTACAAGTTTTGTGGTGGGGGCAATCAAACTTATCAGTCACAATAGGCTGGAAGTTCCTATGACCTTCTTCAGTTCAGTTCAGTTCAATTCAGTTCAGTCTCTCAGTTGTGTCCGACTCTGCAACCCTATGGACTGCAGTACACCAGGCCTCCCTGTCCATCACCAACTCCTGGAGCTTACTCAAACTTATGTCCATTGAGTCCTCTGTCGGCCCTTCTCCTCCCACCTTCAATCTTGCCCAGCATCAGGCTCTTTTCAAATGAGCCAGTTCTCCGCATGAGGTAGCCAAAATATTAGAGCTTCAGCTTCAACATCAGTCCTTCCAATGAACATTCAGGACTGAGTTCCTTTAGGATGGACTGGTTGGATCTCCTTGCAGTCTAAGGGACTCTCAAGAGTCTTCTCCAGCACCACAATTCAAAAGCATCAATTCTTCGACACTCAGCTTTCTTTATAGTCCAACTCTCACATCCATACATGACTACTAGAAAACCCAAAGCTTTGACCTTCTTTTTAGATTTGATTAAATTTCTAGAGTAGCTCATAGAACTGAGAGAAACAGGTACTTATTAGATCACCTATTATAAAAAGATAGTAACAGCCAGATGGATCAGGTAAGACATGTGGTAAGGTGTTGATTCTTCCATACCACCCTAAGTATGCTGCTGCTGCTGCTAAGTCGCTTCAGTTGTGTCCGACTCTGTGTGACCCCAAAGATGGCAGCCTACCAGGCTCCCCCGTCCCTGGGATTCTCCAGGCAAGAACACTGGAGTGGGTTGCCATTTCCTTCTCCAATGCATGAAAGTGAAAAGTGAAAGTGAAGTCACTCAGTCATGTCTGACTCTTTGTGAATGCATGGACTGCAGCCTACCAGGCTCTTCTGCCCATGGGATTTTCCAGCAAGAGTACTGGAGTGGGTTGCCATTGCCTTCTCCATCTAAGTATGCTACTCTCCTGTATTTCTATGTGTTCACCAAATCGAAAGCTCTCTATAAAACATCTTTTGGGTTTCTATGGAGGTTTCATTACAGAGGCAAATTGATCAAATCATTGACTCTAGGTTCAGTTTAGCTTTAGTCTCTATTCTTTCCCTGGATGTCAAGGGAAAGACTGAAAGTTCCAACCCTTCAATCACATAATTGTGTTCACTGACAATCAGTGCCCATTTTTAGGTTATATAGGGCTTTCTAAAATTTCAATAACAAGAAAAAGGTATCTTGATTGCTTTCAACACTTAGGAAATTCCAAGGTTTTAGGAACTCTGTGCCAAGATCTGTAGATCGAAAGATCAAGAGCTAGTGAAAAGAAGTCATATACCAGCATTGTTACAAAACACAAATCCATGCCTGATGCACACAGAGGCCAAAGAAACTGAAATGTCAGAGTATGGAGCAGAGAAAGATTTACGCATGGCCAAGCAACAGGAACAGGAGGTTCATGCTTAAGACCCCCAAACTATCTCACAGTTTTGGGGGAAATTTTTTATTAGCAAAAATTGGGAGAGGGGTCTGTGACTCTCTTCGAATTGGTTGGTGGTAAGGTACTGTAATAAGAGAGAAAGTGGCAGGGCACAACTTTTAAAAGAATGACATCACCCAAGGACACAACATAAACCAATTAGAATCAAATGCGGCCAAGGTGACAGACAAGACTAGACCATGATCCTCAATCAGAAGCTAAATGACACTCAGAAGGGGCCATGACAGTTCCAAGGCACTGTCAAAAGACCAAGGAGTGGGCCATTGCCCAATTCCTGGAAATCTCCACTCCTTCCCCCCAATAGATGGAATAACCCTCCCACTCATTAGCATATGAAGTTAGCCAGCTTGTAAAAACTAACTGTTGCACATTTTGCAGCTATACTTGCCCTCTGTGATTATCCACACTCTGTCTGTGGAGTGTGCTCCTTTCAGAATCTGAATAAATCCACTTCTTACCTATCACTTTGTCTTTCACTGAATTCTTTATGTGATGAATCTGAACTTCATTAGGTCATGAAATCAGGTACCATGGGTTTTGGCTGGGTTCAAGTCTCAGAGTATGGGTTCAAATCCCAATCTGAGATACACAATTTCAGCAAGGGTGGTGTTCTAGGGATTTTGTACTCAACCTGAAGTTACATTCTCCATCCAGATGAGAAGAAAGACAATGCCAAAGAATACTCAAAATATCAAACAATTAAGCTCATTTCACATGCTAACAAGGTAATGCTCAAGAACTTCAATCTAGGCTTAAGCAGTATGTGAACCAAGAAATTCCAGTGGCAGATTTTATCTTTATGGTCTCCAAAATCACTGTAAATGGTGGCTTCAGATGTGAAATTAAAATACACTTGCTTATTGGAAGAAAGCCATGACAATCCTAGACAGCATATTTATTTATTTATTTAAAAAATTCATTCTTTATCCAAAATTTTCAGAGAAAAGCCCTCTTTTGGTAACTTGTTTTCAGTTCAGTTCAGTCGCTCAGTCGTGTCCAACTCTTTGTGAGCCCATGCATTGCAGCATGCCAGGCCTCCCTGTCCATCACCAACTCCCGGAGCTCACTTAGACTCACGTCCATCGAGTCAGTGACGCCATCCAGCCATCTCATCCTCTGTCATCCCCTTCTTCTTCTGCCCCCAATCCCTCCCAGCATCAAAGTCTTTTCCAATGAGTCAGCTCTTCACATGAGGTGGCCAAAGTATTGGAGTTTCAGCATCATTCTTTCCAAAGAAATCTCAGGGCTGATCTCCTTCAGAATGGACTGGTTGGATCTCCTTGCAGTCCAAGGGACTCTCAAGAGTCTTCTCCAACACCACAGTTCAAAAGCATCAATTCTTCAGTGCTCAGCTTTCTTCACAGTCCAACTCTCACATCCATACATGACCACTGGAAAAATAATAGCCTTGACTAGGCGGACCTTTGTTGACAAAGTAACTTGTTGTAGAGTTATACAATTTCTTAAATGCAGAAACTGCTTTCAGATTAATAAATTTTAGAAATATCCATCCTTATTTGTCCTATTTCCAGGGAAAACAAGGAGGAACTCTTCCTTCTTCCAAAACAATGGTTGTCAGACTTACATATGCACGCAGATCATCTTCAGATCATGTTAAGATACCTCCATTCCATATATTCTGATTGTGTAAGTCTAGACTGGAGAGCGAGAGTCTGCATTTTATTTATTTATGTATTTATTTTTAATTTTTTTTAAAAAAATTTTATTTTATTTTACTTTACAGTACTCTACTGGTTTAGGCATACATTGACATGAATCTGCCATGGGTGTACACGAACTCCCAAAAATGAACCCCTCTCTCTCCTCCCACCCCCCATCATCCCTCTGGATCATCCACATACACCAGCCCCAAGCATCCTGCATCCTGCATCGAACACAGACTGGCGATTCATTTCCTACATGATAGTACACATATTTCAATGCTATTCTCCCAAATCATCCCACCCTCTCCCCTTCCCTCTCCCTCGCCCTCAGAGTCCAAAAGTCCGCTCTACACATCTGTGTCTCTCTTGCTGTCCTGCATACAGGGTCCTCATTACCGTCTTTCTAAATTCCATATATATGAAGTTTTTGGAGAATTCCTCCCACTACGCTGCCTGTCAATGTACCCCCAGCTGCACTTAAGACCCAAAAGTGGAGGAAAAGAAAGCAATGGTGGATATTATGCTCCACACTGGCACTAGGCCCCATCCTAAGGCACAATCACCTACTTTGGTCTCTTTTAATCCAACCATCATACACTTACTAGTCCAGTTTTATGGATGAACAAAGTGAGAGCCAGGAGGCAGATAAAAGGATCCACAGAATAAATGGTAGAGCTTACTTCAGAACGCACATTGCTGACTGCCCTTTCCATACCGACCTGCTATTTCAATATGAAGGGGCCTTTCTACTAAATCATTCCAGCACTCTGCCCTGATCACCCTCAAGAGAGTTTCAATGTGTGAATTTCTCCCTTCAGAAGCCAAATGGTCTGGCCTCTTTAAAAATTCACCATTATACTTGTATGGAATTATGCTCTAGGGTCCCAAAATAGCAGAGACTGAAAGAAGATCATCTGCTATCAAAAACTGGTCTTTACCTAATTAAGAGAAAATTATCTTAAGTGTATAAAAATAAATTTATTGGATCCTAAAGGAAAGCAATCCTGAATATTCATTGGAAGGACTGATGCTGAAGCTGAAGTTTCAAGACTTTGGCCACCTGATGTGAAGAGCTGACTCACAACAATAAAAATTAAATTATTGAAAGCTAGGTGCCAAACGCCATTTGAAGCACGTCCCATGCATTATCCAACGTAATTCTCATTATAATTGTTAGGGTGAAAATTCTCTTATTCCCATTTTATTTATAGAACAGAAGTAGAGGTGTTTAATGAACTGTTCATGTGGTAAATGAAAACTGGACAGTGGTCAACAATAGAGAAAGAAAGCAAGAATCTACAGGGCTAGGGTCTCAGAGGCTGGGTGCTCGCACTGCACAGCCCTGGAAGACACGGCTGCCCCCACGAGAAACAGGCACGTCCTCTAGTTTCATCCAGAGCCAAGCCTCAGAGCCCACTACCAAACCTGCCCCCTTCACGCTCATGTATCTTGAGCTGCTTGGCTAATGCCACCTGAGCTCCAGTGGGTCAGCAGGAGGGCACACAACTCAGGCTAAACCATGGAGAAGCAGGCAGACACGTCAAAGCCTACAAGCTGCTCTTTGAGGGCAGTGGTATGCAGGAGTGTGGATGAGAAGACCAGTCCCTTGACTTTGTACTTTGAAAACTCCTATCCTAGCACAAATCAAAGCTAAGTTCTTGGGGAACTGGACAGCAGCCCTTAACAGGACAGGTTCCTACATCCTAGACATAACCTCTGCATGATGATGTGGGCAATCAGGTTTTTTAGGATTCTGCCCTGCAAGAGACCAAGAGGGAAGGCAGGTAATTAGCTGTGGATGGTGTCATTGGTTATACACTGGGATATGAAGTGCTCCAGCACTGGTCCTGCCTTTCCTTAGCACTTTAATCCAGACCTTGGCAGGTAAAAGGAAGGGGCTACAGTGTGTGACCCACGAGGCTCCAAGGGTCTGACTTACGTGTGTCTTTTCCTTAGAAGTTTTCAGAAGGGTCAAACCTTTACATGACTGAGCTGGTTAGTGGTTATCTGTACAGTAAGTCCATGTCAGGAGCCCCTTCACTTGCTTACTGTCTTATCCTGAGGAAGATATTACAGACTAAACAGTATAGCCCCCAAATTATTAAGCTGAAGTCTTTCCACCAGTACCTCAGAATGGAACTGTATCTGGGGACAGTGACTTTAAAGAGGTAATGAAGTTAAAATGAGGCCATTAAGACAGACCCTAATCCAACCTGATTCATATGATAAGAGATGGGGGACAGAGAGAGGGGCAACCAGGGACTGGAGGGCTCAGAGAGAGGCATCAGAAGAGAGGAAGAGAAACCACCCAGCTAACACCTTGACCCTGGGATCTCTAACCTCTAGAACTGTAACAAAGTAAATTTCTGTTAAGCCGCCCAGACCACATCCTAACAAACTAATACTGCAGAGGGTTCTATCCACTTTACACTTTAACCACAGCTTACCATGATTCAGAATGATAAGTGAGCAAAAAATTCAAAAGGCTCTTTGGTTAATACTTTTAATGATATGATTATAATTATACAACTTCCATTATTCAACATTTTGTATAAAACCAGTTACAATACACAAATGTGACAATATGTATCAAACTACATAGGTATGCAAAGTTTACAGGCCATTATGAAGCTTTATCTTAAAAATACCTTCAGGAAAATAAACATTCATTCAACCAGTTCTCTCAGCTTTATAAAATATGATTAGAAATATACATTTTACTTAAAAAAATCAAGACAATGATTGATCAAATATTGATTAATCAGTTATATTTTAAAACTTTTAATAATCTATACATGAGTGCAGGTTAGATAAAAGTCTGCAAATCATTGATATAAAACTGCAGTAATATAATCAGAGGAACATATTTGCTGACAGTTAATTCTACTGGGCAATTAAGGAGGTAATTTCCTACACAGTATAGGTGAACTGTCCAGTCGATTAAACACATCTGTAGTATTTCCGTGTATCTCCCTTTGTTTCTTGATGAGCCTGACTAATTAGACAGTATATTTAAAAGCAGAGATCTTTCCTTACAAATGTCCATATAGCCAAAGATACAGTTTTTTCAGTAGTCATGTACAGATGTGAGAATTGGACCATAAAGAGGGTTGAGTGCTGAAGAACTGATGCTTTCAAATTATAGTGCTGGAGAAGACTCTTGAGAGTCACTGAAACTGCAAGGATATCAAGCTTGTGAACTTAAAGGGAATCAACCCTGAAGACTCATTGTAAGGACTGATGCTAAAGCTGAAACTCCAGTACTTTGGCCACTGACTCATTGGGAAAAACTCTGATGCTAGGAAAGACAGAATGCAAAAGGAGAGGAGAGTGGCAGAGGATGAGACGGTTGGATGGCATCAAGGACTCAATGGACATCAATTTGAGCAAACTCCAAGAGATAATGAAGAACAGGGAAGTCTGGTGTGCTGCAGTTCATGAGATCGAAATGAGTTAGGACACACCTTAGGGACTGAATGACAACAACCACGACGACCTAGATTGGGCCTTATTTCCTTCAGAAAAATTCAAAGATTTTGTCATGTATATTCCTTGAGGAGGAATCAGGACTCTTCCCTAAGTCTGTACTATTGTTTCTTAATTTGACCTCTGTTTCTGCATTCTCTCTTTTCCCTAATTAGCAGCTGTTTGAATCTGCTTTTTGGAACTGAGAGAGCGTCAAGGAGCTGAAAAAAAAAATGTAATTAGTATGACAAGAAAGACTTTGGGACAGATAGATTTTCACGCCCAGGATGGTCTCAAAGGTACTGCTTAGTTTCAATATCCCCTTTTCTTTGCTGCTTCTCAATGTTGAGGAGAACATGTGTTGGGCAAGAAAGGAAATAACATATTGGTATAGAGGTTACTAATAAAAGCAACAGAAAACTCAAGTGTAGGAGGACTTGGTTTCCGTTCTCTCTTGTCTTTCAGATTTCCTTAAATCTTTCAGGGAACTGGGAATACAGCCACTCTGGGTACTTCCTGCTAAAAAGGGGCATAGTCTTGCTTCAGTTTGGGGAATGGACACTGAGTTAGAAATATTCCCAAGTTTTAGGTCCTGAATCTGAGTCTGGTATGGCTAAGCGTCTATGCCTTTGTCCAGTATTTTGGTGCAACTGACCCCATTCGAACTAACTTTAATAGGTAAACAGATCTCATTCCCAGAAGAATTCAGGAGAATAAATTTAAAGCCTAGTCTGAAGCCAGCACCTTGGGAAGACAAAGCCTTGTCTGTATCCAGCACCTTAGGGAGACATAGCCAGTCTTTTACCTAAGTAGATTTTAGCTTTTAATGTGGTATTAACATATACACAGTAGGAGTTATTGGCCACCACACATGTTTTCTTTTTTTCCTGTTTACATCTGCTACAGACTTATTATTTAAAAGCATAATTGTTACGAGAAGAAATCTTCAACACATGGGGTAGCAGCTACCAGCTGCCAGCAGACACTGCTTTGAGAATGGCTAGTGGCAACCCCTAGTCCAATACAGATCAGAAAACTCAGCAATACACGAACATGTCTGAAATCACATCCAAAATGACCACCTAGTATTACCTTGTATGTCTGAACCATAGTTTCTCTATTTTGACCTGTTATTACCCTGTATGTCTGAACCACAGTTTCTCTATTTTGACATCAAATGCATTTCTCTCCTCAGCGACCAAAGCAGATGTACAATGCCTGTCTGAAAGGCCACAAAACAGGCCACTTTGGTCAGTAAAGGTTAAATTAAGTCATGAATAACCCCAAATGGTTTCCCCATACTTCAATATGTACAGATTTTCCCATCTTATTCTTTTTAATTACATGACTTTCATTTGAAAACATTAATGATCAAAATATCCATCCTTCAATGCCAGAGTGAGTCAGTCTTTTTTCTTAAGTATAGTCCATGTTCCTTGGTGCTAGGCCTCCTTTATATTTACCTAGTTATTCATATTAGGAGGAAACTGATAAGATATTGTGAAGAAACTCAGATATGTTCATAGCTAAACATTTTTGAAACTATAAATTTTGTCTATTATATGCATTTGTCACACAAGCATTGTACATGTGTTTTTAGCAATAGACTATAAAAAAACAATGTCATATATAGTTATTTATACTGTTACTTAAAGTTGAATCCATCTTGCTCACCACTCAAAAGTCAAGAAAGTGGCACAGTTGATGGAAAGAAGAGTTTGCTGTATTTCAGATGCCAGCAACTGGGGGGACAGCAGACTCCTGTCCAAAGGCCAATCTCCTCACTCAGAGGGAAAGAGCTTTTTAGGCAAAAGGTAAGAGCCATATGTAGAAACAGTTTACTTAAAGTTGAATCCATCTTGCTCACCACTCAAAAGTCAAGAAAGTGGCACAGTTGATGGAAAGAAGAGTTTGCTGTATTTCAGATGCCAGCAACTGGGGGGACAGCAGACTCCTGTCCAAAGGCCAATCTCCTCACTCAGAGGGAAAGAGCTTTTTAGGCAAAAGGTAAGAGCCATATGTAGAAACAGCACAATCAGCTCTGATTTCAAAGTCATCTTGAAATTGGTCATGTGGTGGTCTGACCAGTGTCATTTGGGTTGTTTTAACTACAGTTAATCTTCAATTCCAGGGTTAGTTTGTTCCATTTCCGTGAGGCCAGTTCTCAAAATTGTGGCAGCTTTTGACATAGTTACAGTCTGGTCATCATGTAGTTAACCTCTCACGTGGGCTCCAGATCACGTGGGCTTCAGTAGTTGCCAGAGGAGGGCTTAGTTGTTCCGAGGCATGTGCAATCTTGGTTCCCTCACCGGGGATCGAACCCCTGTCTGCTGCATTAGAAGGTGGGTCCTTTACCATTGAACCACCAGGGAAGTTCCTGGAGACATATTTGATTGCCACACCTAGGGGTGCGCTACTGGCATCTAACGGGTAGAGGACAAGGAGACTGCTAAACGCCCTACACCGCACAGGACAGTCGTTCACATCAGAGAATTATCTGGTCCAAATGTCAATAGTTATTATTGCTTCCTAAGGAGCTTTTAAGGAGAGCATAGCAACCCACTCCAGTATTCGTGCCTGGAGAATCTCCATAGACAGAGGAGCCTGGTGGGCTACAGTCCATGGGGTCGCAAAGAGTCAGACATGACTGAATGACTAAGCACAGCACAGCACAAAGGAGCCTTTAGGGGCATTTTTCCTAAATGCCCATCCCCAGGAAATGTTAATACCACAGGGACACTGTGTGTCCCGTATCTGTTTATGTGTTTAGGTATACCTGTGCTTTATACATAAGCAGAGGTAAGGGTTTTAAGTGTCCATTGACAGATGAACAGATAAACAAAACGTGGTCTAGACCTACGATGGAATGGAAGTACCTGTGTGCATGCATGCTAAGTTGTCAGTCGTGTCTGACTCTGTGATCCTATGGATTGTAGCCCGCCAGGGTCCTCTGTCCATGGGATTCTCCAGGCAGGGATACTGGAGTGGGTTGATGTGCCCTCCTCCTGGGGATCTTCCCCACCCAGGGATCGAACCTGTGTTTCCTGCAACTGCTGCATTGCAGGTGGTTTCTTTACTTCTGAGCCAGCGAGGAAGCCCGTAGGAGGCACCTAGAGCTGTCAGATTCATAGAGACAGAAAGTAGAAGGGTGCTTGGTAAGGGCTGAGGGGAGGGCGAATGGGGAGTTATTGTTTAATGGGAATAGAGTTTCAGTTTCACCAGATGAAAAGGGTTCTGGAAGATGGATGGTGATGATGGTAGGACAATAACCTGATGGACTTAATACTTTAGTATCTTCCACATGCTCCATGGAAATAATTGTCAACCTAGAAAATTGCATTCAATCACATTATTCTTTAATATTTAGAGCAAACTCTCATGTAAAGAATAAAAAAAAAACTTTGTTCACCAAAAAAAATAAAATAAATAAAATAAAAGATGCTTGATCCATTGAAGAAAAGCTATGACAAACCTAAACAGCATATTAAAAAGCAGAGACATTACTTTTCTGACAAAGGTCTGTATAGTCAAGGCTATGGTTTTTCCAGTAGTCATGTATGGATATGCGAGCTGGACCATAAAGAAGGCTGAGTGCTGAAGAATTGATGCTTTTGAACTGTGGTGTTGGCAAAGACTCCTGAGAGTCTCTTGGACTTTAGGGAGATCAAACCAATCAATCCAAAAGGAAATCAACCCTGAATATTCAAAGGATGCTGACCCTGAAGCTCCAATACTTTGGCCATCTAATGCGAAGAGCTGATTCAATAGAAAAAATGCTGATGGGAAAGGTTTAAGACTTGAGGAGAAGGGAAAGACAGAGCCTGAAATGGTTGAATAACATCACTGACTCAATGGACATGAGTTTGAACAAACTCTGGGAGACAGTGAAGTTCAGGGAAACCTGACATGCTGTGGTCCATGGGTGATGCGTCCAGCACAGTGGGTGAGAAAGACCTGAAATGAGGGCGAGCATGTTATGAAAAGACAGACACATATAATTTGGCAAGCAGGGAGTCAGGGGGCCTTCCTGCTCTCCATGGCAGGAAGACAAAATGGCTCCTATTGGCAGAAGTCACATGAGACCATTAGGGAATAGCTATACTGGGAAGTTTGATTAGTCAAGGCTCTGCTGTTGATCAGGAATATTTTGCTTTGTTTCCATGGGTATGGACACAGGGGTAGGCAGTGAAGTGGAACAGAGAGCATGCCCTGCCCTAAGAATGTTCCTTTGGCATGCTTACTAGGACAATCAAGGCACAGTTTGCTGCACCCTCGAGTCATGGGGCAGGTTCTTGTCTATGTTGCAGACATATCTGGTTTGTGTTGTTTTAGGCTGCAACAGATTAGGCTGCAAAGAGTAGGAAAGGAGTGCATGACTGAACAAGGATCTTGATGAGCTTCTCTGGTCTCTTTAATCTTGTATCCAGTGATTTCTTGGCTGCCCCTCCCCTGATTAGCAACTGTTCAAATCCAGGCTTTCGATCTCAGGGAAAGTCATAAGCCTGGAATCTTGCCTTCAGGAAATGGGGGAGCAGAAAGGCCTCCATGCCCGTGATTCCAACAGAATCCCATTCAGTTTCAAGACCTACAAGTTTTGTGGTGGGGACAATCAAACTTATCAGTCACAATAGACTGGAAGTTCCTATGACCTTCTTCTTTAGTTCAGTTCAGTTCAATTCAGTTCAGTCTCTCAGTTGTGTCTGACTCTGCAACCCTATGGACTGCAGTACACCAGGCTTCCCTGTCCATCACCAACTCCCGGAGCTTACTCAAACTTATGTCCATTGAGTCCTCTGTCGGCCCTTGTCCTCCCACCTTCAATCTTGCCCAGCATCAGGCTCTTTTCAAATGAGCAAGTTCTCTTCATCAGGTAGCCAAAATATTAGAGCTTCAGCTTCAACATCAGTCCTTCCAATGAACATTCAGGACTGAGTTCCTTTAGGATGGACTGGCTGAATCTCCTTGCAGTCTAAGGGACTCTCAAGAGTCTTCTCCAGCACCACAATTCAAAAGCATCAATTCTTCGACACTCAGCTTTCTTTATAGTCCAACTCTCACATCCATACATGACTACTAGAAAACCCAAAGCTTTGACCTTCTTCTTAGATTTGATTAAATTTCTAGAGTAGCTCATAGAACTGAGAGAAACAGGTACTTATTAGATCAGCTATTATAAAAAGATAGTAACAGCCAGATGGATCAGGTAAGACATGCGGTAAGGTGTTGATTCTTCTATACCACCCTAAGTATGCTGCTGCTGCTGCTAAGTCGCTTCAGTCGTGTCCGACTCTGTGTGACCCCAAAGATGGCAGCCCACCAGGCTCCCCTGTCCCTGGGATTCTCCAGGCAAGAACACTGGAGTGGGTTGCTGTTTCCTTCTCCAATGCATGAAAGTGAAAAGTGAAAGTGAAGTCACTCAGTCATGTCTGACTCTTTGTGAATGCATGGACTGCAGCCTACCAGGCTCTTCCACCCATGGGATTTTCCAGCAAGAGTACTAGAGTGGGTTGCCATTGCCTTCTCCATCTAAGTATGCTACTCTCCTGTATCTCTATGTGTTCACCAAATCAAAAGCTCTCTATAAGCCATCCTTTTGGGTTTCTATGGAGGTTTCATTACAGAGGCAAATTGATCAAATCATTGACTATAGGTTCAATTTAACTTTAGTCTCTATTCTTTCCCTGGATGTCAAGGGAAAGACTGAAAGTTCTAACCCTTCAATCACATAATTGTGTTCACTGACAAACAGTGCCCATTTTTAGATTATATAGGGCTTTCTAAAATTTCAATAACAAGAAAAAGGTATCTTGATTGCTTTCAACATTTAGGAAATTCCAAGGTTTTAGGAACTCTGTGCCAAGGTCTGTAGATCAAAAGATCAAGAGCTAGTGAAAAGAAGTCATATACCAGCATTGTTACAAAACACAAATCCATGCCTGATGCACACAGAGGCCAAAGAAACTGAAATGTCAGAGTATGGAGCAGAGAAAGATTTATGCATGGCCAAGCAACAGGAACAGGAGGTTCATGCTTAAGACCCCCAAACTATCTCACAGTTTTGGGGGAAATTTTTTATTAGCAAAAATTGGGAGAGGGGTCTGTGACTCTCTTCGAATTGGTTGGTGGTAAGGTACTGTAATAAGAGAGAAAGTGGCAGGGCACAACTTTTAAAAGAATGACATCACCCAAGGACACAACATAAACCAATTAGAATCAAATGCGGCCAAGGTGACAGACAAGACTAGACCATGATCCTCAATCAGAAGCTAAATGACACTCAGAGGGGCCATGACAGTTCCAAGGCACTGTCAAAAGACCAAGGAGTGGGCCATTGCCCAATTCCTGGAAATCTCCACTCCTTCCCCCCAATAGATGGAATAACCCTCCCACTCATTAGCATATGAAGTTAGCCAGCCTGTAAAAACTAACCGTTGCACATTTTGTGGCTATACTTGCCCTCTGTGATTATCCACACTCTGTCTGTAGAGTGTGCTCCTTTCAGAATCTGAATAAATCCACTTCTTACCTATCACTTTGTCTTTCACTGAATTCTTTATGTGATGAATCTGAACTTCATTAGGTCATGAAATCAAGTACCATGGGTTTTGGCTGGGTTCAAGTCTCAGAGTATGGGTTCAAATCCCAATTTGAGATACACAATTTCAGCAAGGGTGGTGTTCTAGGAATTTTGTACTCAACCTGAAGTTACATTCTCCATCCAGATGAGAAGAAAGACAATGCCAAAGAATACTCAAAATATCAAACAATTGAGCTCATTTCACATGCTAACAAGATATTGTTCAAGATCTTCAGTCTAGGCTTCAGCAGTATGTGAACCAAGAAATTCCAGTGGCAGATTTTATTTTTATGGGCTCCAAAATCACTGTAGATGGTGGCTTCAGACATGAAATTAAAATACACTTGCTTATTGGAAGAAAACAATGACAATCCTAGACAGTATATTTAAAAGCAGAGATCTTTCCTTACAAATGTCCATATAGCCAAAGATACAGTTTTTTCAGGAGTCATGTACAGATGTGAGAGTTGGACCATAAAGAGGATTGAGTGCTGAAGAACCGATGCTTTCAAATTATAGTGCTGGAGAAGACTCTTGAGAGTCACTGAAACAGCAAGGATATAAAGCTTGTGAACGTAAAGGGAATCAACCCTGAAGATTCATTGTAAGGACTGATGCTAAAGCTGAAACTCCAGTACTTTGGCCACTGACTCATTGGGAAAAACTCTGATGCTAGGAAAGACAGAATGCAAAGGGAGAGGAGAGTGGCAGAGGATGAGACGGTTGGATGGCATCACTGACTCAATGGACATCAATTTGAGCAAACTCCAGGAGATAATGAAGAACAGGGAAGCCTGGTGTGCTGCAGTTCATGAGATCGAAAAGTGTTAGGACACACCTTAGGGACTGAACGATGACAACAACCACGATGACCTAGGTTGGGCCTTATTTCCTTCAGAAAAATTCAAAGATTTTGTCATGTATATTCCTTGAGGAGGAATCAGGACTCTTCCCTAAGTCTGTACTATAGTTTCTTAATTTGACCTCTGTTTCTGCATTCTCTCTTTCCCCTAATTAGCAGCTGTTTGAATCTGCTTTTTGGAACTGAGAGAGGATCAAGGAGCTGAAAAAAAAATGTAATTAGTATGACAAGAAAGATAGATAGACTTTGGGACAGATAGATTTTCACGCCCAGGATGGTCTCATAGGTACTGCTTAGTTTCAATATCCCCTTTTCTTTGCTGCTTCTCAATGTTGAGGAGAACATGTGTTGGGCAAGAAAGGAAATAACATATTGGTATAGAGGTTACTAATAAAAGCAACAGAAAACTCAAGTGTAGGAGGACTTGGTTTCCGTTCTCTCTTGTCTTTCAGATTTCCTTAAATCTTTCAGGGAACTGGGAATACAGCCACTCTGGGTACTTCCTGCTAAAAAGGGGCATAGTCTTGCTTCAGTTTGGGGAATGGACACTGAGTTAGAAATATTCCCAAGTTTTAGGTCCTGAATCTGAGTCTGGTATGGCTAAGCATCTATGCCTTTGTCCAGTATTTTGGTGCAATTGACCCCATTCGAACTAACTTTAATAGGTAAAACAGATCTCATTCCCAGAAGAATTCAGGACAATAAATTTAAAGCCTAGTCTGAAGCCAGCACCTTGGGAAGACATAGCCAGTCTTTTACCTAAGTAGATTTTAGCTTTTAATGTGGTATTAACATATACACAGTAGGAGTTATTGGCCACCACACATGTTTTCTTTTTTTCCTGTTTACATCTGCTACAGACTCTTATTATTTAAAAGCATAATTGTTACAAGAAGAAATCTTCAACACGTGGGGTAGCAGCTACCAGCTGCCAGCAGACACTGCTTTGAGAATGGCTAGTGGCAATCCCTAGTCCAATACAGATCAGAAAACTCAGCAATACAGGAACATGTCCGGAATCACATCCAAAATGACCACCTAGTATTACCTTGTATGTCTGAACCATAGTTTCTCTATTTTGACCTGTTATTACCCTGTATGTCTGAACCACAGTTTCTCTGTTTTGACATCAAATGCATTTCTCTCCTCAGCGACCAAAGCAGATGTACAATGCCTTTCTGAAAGGTCACAAAACAGGCCACTTTGGTCAGTAAAGGTTAAATTAAGTCATGAATAACCCCAAATGATTTCCCCATACTTCAATATGTACAGATTTTCCCATCTTATTCTTTTTAATTGCATGACTTTCAATTGAAAACATTAATGATCAAAATATCCATCCTTCAATGCCAGAGTGAGTCAGTCTTTTTTCTTTAGTCCATGTTCCTTGGTGCTAGGCCTCCTTTATATTTACCTAGTTATTCACATTAGGAGGAAACTGATAAGATATTGTGAAGAAACTCATATATATTCATAGCTAAACATTTTTGAAACTATAAATTTTATCTATTATATGCATTTGTCACACAAGCATTGTACATGTGTTTTTAGCAATAGACTATAAAAAAACAATGTCATATATAGTTATTTATACTGCTACTTAAAGTTGAGTCCATCTTGCTCACCACTCAAAAGTCAAGAAAGTGGCACAGTTGATGGAAAGAAGAATTTGCTGTATTTCAGATGCCAGCAACTGGGGGGACAGCAGACTCCTGTCTAAAGGCCAATCTCCTCACTCAGAGGGAAAGAGCTTTTTAGGCAAAAGGTGAGAGCCATAAGTAGAAACAGCACAATCAGCTCTGATTTCAAAGTCATCTTAAAATTGGTCATGTGGTGGTCTGACCAGCGTCATTTGGGTTGTTTTAACTACAGTTAATCTTCAATTCCAGGGTTAGTTTGTTCCATTTCCTTGAGGCCAGTTCTCAAAATTGTGGCAGCTTTTGACATAGTTACAGTCTGGTCATCATGTAGTTAACCTCTTCCACCAAGTGAGGACTTCAATATTTTTAGGACAGCTCAAAGGATATGGCTCAGAATATTATCTATAACCCTTGAAGAGGAACTAAAGGTCCCTGACTATGCTTATTGGCCAATGTATTACCATTTAGTCTCCTTGAACTGTTTCCCTTCTGCATTTTATCGCTTCTCTGTTTAAACTCATTTTTTGGCTAAAGTTTTTCTACAGACAAAAGGCATGTGGAGGACATGGGTGATGGTGAGGGGGAAGGACCATAGGACCCTGCTCTGTTTCAATACTCTGTGATAAAGTTACTAGGTAATTTTCTTTTTCTTCCGAGTATTAGGGCAAAAGTGTGGCTACCATAAGAACTTCAACAGAACTGGGATTTACTATATATTGAAACATAATATTTTTCTTCTAATTATCTTCATCTCCATCAAACACAACTAAATCAACACTAATTTGCTTCTCAAATAAGTCTGGTCTATGTCTATTGGCCACACGAGCTCTTGCACACTGGCTGTGGTGGAACTCCTCAGGAGTCTCAGACTGAATTCCCAAAAAGACCTCTCATGGTCAGAAAATCCATGTCCTGCCATCAGATTCTTCCTCGATGGATTTCTCTCCACTAGAGTTCCCCCAAATAGCAGGATTCCTGCACATGCCCACAGTAGTACTTCCCATTCATTTGAAAAGGCTGCTCAGAACCCAATCATCCAGATTCTGGAGGGACCAGACAGAGATAAAAGAATAACATTTCAATTCTACTCATAGAAGTGGTAATTTACCCAATTGCTGTAAGTCATAATAGCTTGAGGGGAAGGGCTTCCCTATATCTTGAACACTTAGATCAACACGAGTAATACTTCAGATGAAAAGCCATGAACCTTATAGCCATAGTCACCAGTTTACCCGATAACTAATCCTTTCATTGCTAAGTCTCTTCAGCTGTGTTCAACTCTTAGCGACCCTACGGACTGCAGTCCACCAGACACCTCTATCCATGGGATTCTCCAGGCATGAATACTGGAGTGGGTTACCATGCCCTTCTCCAGGGGATCTTCCTGTCTCTGGGACTGAACCCACATATCTTATATCTCCTGCATTGGCAGGCAAGTCCTTTACTACTAGTGCCACCTGGGAAGACTAGTCCTTTCTTTAGCATCTTATAAAGCTACCAGGTTTTTCATTAGGATTCTTTAGTTTATTGCCTAGTTTTGTATTATAATTTAAAATTTATTCAAAACATGTACTTGTCAAATTTCCTTCCTTCTTGAAGATGAAGCACTTTGACAACAAGCATCAGAGTACAGTAATTGTCTGTAAATGACAGAGAGATTTAAAAACCAAAATTAAATACCTGATTGCAATGCAATCCATAAAGATACTTGACTACAACAACCAGAATCATGACTGGTAACATTTTATCAGGACATACCAGATTTTTAGGAATTTCATGTAATTTTTAGAATATCTGCGTTAATAGCATTTACTCATATAGTATAACCTGAGCAGGCTTATCATTCATTTGACAATGTTTCCCTTGTCATATGGGCTTCCCTGGTAGCTCAACTGGTAAAGAATCTCCCTGCAAGGTAGGAGACCCTGGTTTCATTACTTGGTCAACCAAATCTACTGCAGAAAGGATAGGGTGCCCACGTCAGTATTCTTGGGCTTCCCTTGTAGCTCAGAGGGTAAAGAAACTGCCTACAGTGCTGGAGACTTGGGTTTGATACCGGGTTGGGAGGATCCCCTGGTGGAGGGCATGGCAACCCACTCCAGTATTCTTGCCTGGAGAATCCCCATTGATAGAGGAGCCTGGCTGAAGCATCTCAGTTAGCCAGAAGTCAATTTTAGAATCTGCAAAATGATACTATTCACTTAATCAAAGTGAAAAGATTTTGAAAACAAATACAGATCACTTAAAGGCAAAGAAACTCATACAATCTTTTCTCAAAAGCAGCTTTCTGAGAAAACTGTTCTTTTAACAAGAAACCAAATCCAATATTGTGTCAGCCAACTCTCAACAAAATCCATTTATCCAACTAAACTGAGTCGAATCTTAGAGAGTCTTGATCATGCGCTCCTTGTCAGTGTTTCATTTCACAAACATTCTACAACTTTCTCTACCCATGTCACTTTGCCCCTTTGTTAATTTTTTCCATTTAGGAGCAACCAGCTCTAGGACGAAACTGTCCTTTGCCCCTTTAACCAAATGTAATGTAATTCCTTTCCTCATACCTTCTTTTATTGAATACATGAATTAAACTTTCCTTGCATACTGAAATGTTCCCCTTATTTAATACCTTTATTTAAATATTAGATTCCTCAACTTTGCACTGAGTACTAAGAAGTAAGCAATTATGATCTGTCTCTCACATTAACATTCTGTAGATTGCTAAACATAAATATGAACAGAAATTTCTGAAATATGTACTTTCTTATAGAGAATATCTCAGGATGACAACAAACATATACATCAATAGTCCCTTATTTTCTCTGCAAGGAGAAACTAATTTTTGTTAATTAATGTTTCAGTATCTTATTTTATTTGGGAGTGATCTAGCTATTCAATAAACTCCTAGGCAGTAAAATTCCTTGCTGTCTTTATACCACTTACTCTGTCTTTTACAGCAACAATAAGAGCCTTTCTTCTTTGAGCTCCAATCCATCTTTATACAGCAAGTCATGCCTATTTATATGCAGAGTACATCATGAGAAATGCTGGGCTGGAAGAAGCACAAGCTGGAATCAAGATTGCCAGGAGAAATCTCAATAACTTCTCATATGCAGATGACACCACCCTTATAGCAGAAAGTGAAGAGGAACTAAAAAGCCTCTTGATTAAAGTAAAAGAGGAAAGTTAAAAAGTTGGCTTAAAGCTCAACATTCAGAAAATGAAGATCATGGCATCTGGTCCCATCATTTCATGGGAAATAGATGGGTAAACAGTGGAAAGAGTGTCAGACTTTATTTTTGGGGGCTCCAAAATCACTGCAGATGGTGATTGCAGCCATGAAATTAAAAGATGCTTACTCCTTGGAAGGAAAGTTATGACCAACCTCTGTCAAAAGCAGAGACATTACTTTGCCAGCAAAGGTCCATCTAGTCAAGACTATGGTTTTTCCAGTAGTCATGTATGGAAGTGAGAGTTGGACTGTGAAGAAAGCTGAGCACCAAAGAATTGATGCTTTTGAACTGTGGTGTTGAAGAAGACTCTTGAGAGTCCCTTGGACTGCAAGGAGATCCAATCTGTCCATTTGAAAGGAGATCAGTCCTGGGTGTTCTTTGGAAGGACTGATGCTAAAGTTGAAACTCCAGTACTTTGGCCACCTTCTGCGAAGAGTTGACTCATTGGAAAAGACTCTGATGCTGGGAGGGATTGGGGGCAGGAGGAGAAGGGGATGACAGAGGATGAGATGGCTGGATGGCATCACCGACGTGAAGGACTTGAGTTTGAGTGAACTCCGGGAGTTGGTGATGGACAGGGAGGCCTGGTGTGCTGTGATTCATGGGGTCGCAGAGTCGGATACGACTGAGTGACTGAACTGAACTGATGCCTATTTACCATCATTTCAAATCTAAGTTCTTGACCAGGGCTCTGAAACATTTGCTTTTGACTGGCCTGCTAAAAATGGTTAAACTTTGATGGAGTATCCTTCCTGATCCCCATGATACATGGCATCCCTTGCAACATGACATAGGTACATGGGTACATTGCTCATGTATGACTAAGACTCAATTTTTAATATACTTACCTTACCACACAACTCCAAAATTTCAAGTTACAAAATATGTGGAGAGGTTGTTTTAGATAGACATTCCAAAACATAATTATTCTTATAGAGTTTACCTAGAAGCTCTTGCATCATTTGCATTGATTTAGTATCATCATAGGGCTTCTCAGGTGGTGCTAGTGGTACTACATGTATGAGATGCAGGTTTGTTCCCTAGTTCAGGAAAATCCTCTAGAGGAGGGCATGGAAACCCACTCCAGTATTCTTGCCTGGAGAATCCTGTGGACAGTGGAGCCTGGTGGGTTCCAGTCCATGGGGTCATAAAGAGTCAGACATGATTGAAGCAACTTAGCATGCACTCACAGTATCATCATAGAAAGAAAGAAAGAAAGAAAGAAAGAAAGAAAAGAAAGAAAGAAAGGAAAGAAAGGAAAGAAAGGAAAGAAAGAAAGAAAGAAAGAAAGAAAGAAAGAAAGAAAGAAAAAGTAGCTCAGTTGTGTCCGACTCTTTGCGACCCCATGGACTATAGCCTGCCAAGCTCCTCTCTCCACTGGATTCTCCAGGCAAGGATACTAGAGTGGGCTGCCATTTCCTTCTCCAGAGGATCTTCCTGACCTAGGAATTGAACCTGGGTCTCCCACATTGTAGGCAGACGCTTTACTGTCTGAGCCACCAGGGAAGCCAATATCATCATAACAGGTTATTTTTCTTTCTGATATGTTTGCAACAGATACAAGGTCTAATAAAGCAGGTACAACAGCAGAATTATATTGGGTTGGCTAAACAGTCTTTTTTTTTTTTTT
>SJYX01014169.1:197399-228564 GCA_006410675.1 Oreotragus oreotragus | reverse complement strand
TTTTTTTTTTTTTTTGTCCATAAGATGGCTCAGATAGCACTTAGTTATCTTTAACTTCATTTGAAACAATTTTGCTAGATTATAATGTGACAGTATATCACAATCAATCATACCAGTGTGCATTAAAAAATCTTATCAAAATTGGTGAAATTTTGTGTAGTCATTGAATATTAACGATGGAAAAAAGCAATTTTTTGGTCATATTATGCTTTATTACTTCAAGAAAGATAATACAACTGAAAAAAAGAGAAATATTTGTGCAGATATGGATAAGGTGCTGTGACTGACTGAATGTGTCAAAAGTGGTTTGTAAAGTTTCATGCTGGAGATTTTTCACTGGATAATGCTCCACAGTTTGGCAGACCATTTGAAGTAGATAGTGATCAAATTGAGACATTAATTGAGGACAATAAATGTTATTCAACCTGGGAGATAGCCAGCATACTCAAAATATCCAAGTGAAGCTCTGAAAATCATTTGGGTCAGCTTGGCTATGTTAATTGCTTTGACATTTGGATTCCACATCAGTTAAGTGAAAGAAAATTCTTGACTGTATTTCTGCATGTAATTCTCTACATTGGAACAATGAAAACATTTTGTTTTTAAAACAAACTGTGATGGGTGATGACAAATGAATACTGTACAATAATGTGAAATGCAAAAGTTTATGAGACCAGTGTAATGATCCACCATAATCAACAATCTGTTCATCCAAATTAAGTGATGCTGTGTATCTGGTGGGATTGGAAGGGAGTCCTCTACTATAAACTTCTCCTAGAAAACCAAACAATTAATTACTACAAGTACTGATCCAAATTATATCAACTGAAAGCAACACTCTACAAAAGCATCCAGAATTAGTCAACAGGAAACACATAATCTTCCATCAGGATAACACAAGACTGCTTGTTTCTTTAATGACCAGGTAAAACCTGCTACAGCTTGCCTGGAAAGTTCCGATTTATCCTCTGTATTCAACAGACCCTGTACCTTCAGATTTCCATTTATTTTGATCTTTACAAAATTCCCCTAATGGAAAAATTCAATTCCCTGGAAGACTGTAAAAGGCACCTAGAACAGTTCTTTGTTTAAAAAGATAAAAGTTTTAGGAAGATGGAACTATGAAGTTGCCTAAAAAATGGCAGATAATAGGGGACCAAAATGAATATGTTGTTCAATAAAGGTCTTGGTAAAAATGAAAAAAAAAGTGTCTCTTATTTTTACTTAAAAACTGAAGGGACTTTTTGGCTAATCTTATACTTAACATCAATGAATCTAAAGACATGACTATGTTAATCGAACAAGTTTAAGCATGTTTCTATACAAGAACTGATTTAGTACTGAATACTTCTCAGATTCCATGGATCTAAATTCATCCTTATCAATTTTCAAAATATTTAGAGGCATTTAATTGGCAAGTGCTTACTTTTAAGTTCATTAACTAGAGTTCGATTGTGAGTTAATTTTCACATGAAGACAGAACCAGAGATCTCATAGCTTTTCTGCGTGAGCTATAAAAAATCTCCCTGCACTCTTTCATTTTTTCCCTTGAGTCTTAGGAATTAGAGATGATGTGCATAAATGTTCCTGAGAGCTCTGATAGAACATTTACATCAAGGCACAAAGGGAAACAAATACCAATTCCTTTTCTTGGGAGTGTAGCTGAAGATCTCTGATTTTTGCAAGAATATCCTACAAGATGAAACAGAGCTCTAATTACCCACACTAAATTATTCACAGCCAAATAACAAATCAAAGCAATGCAGAAAGGTCTCTGAGAGTTGCAGTTCTCTAGTCCCTGAAAGGGATATTCCCAATGAATGCCCCATCAGAGACAAAGCTGAATGAATGAATGACCAAGGCTAGTCCAAAAGGGAAAATCCCAACCAATGCTTTGACACAGGTGAAGCCCAATGCAACAGAGAGCTCTGTTACTAAACAAACTCATCTCAACTGGCCAGTGCAAAACTGACATACACACACACACAAACAACAAACATGGTAACAAATAAGCTACTGCCATACAGACAGAAAATCAGAGGACATGTAGTCTGAGAAGTCTACTTTCACACCCAGATGGAGACCTCAAATAGACTGGCCCAGTTATTGAAAAAGAAAATACCCAGAGTGGCTCTCAGGGAGACCTGAGTGGCTCAATTCCTGTCAGGGAAATAGCCCAGATGGAGTGGAGGGACTTCCCAGTGCTAGCTGGAGCAACTTAACCTCAAGTGGCACTGAATGTGGACTGTAGTTTCAAATGTTTCTTGAATCCAAACAGCCTTCATTGTGGGGTGACTGGTACCTATCATAGAGAGTACCTTCCAGTTTTCTGAGCAAAGTGAGCCCCAACATCTGCTAGGAACTCAGGGAAGGGGCTACTTCTGGTTGACCGGCCATGGGCACAGACTCCTGGCTGTCTCGCCAAAAATGTTACTGTGCATAAGTCCAGGTGCCTGAGGCACAGTGAGGCCAAATAAACTGAAATAGACTCTGGAGCAGAGGAAGCGTTTTGCAAAGCCAAGCAAGGAGAGCAGGTGGCTCATGCTCAGAAATCCCAAACTCCATGATAGTTTTGGAAAAAAGTTTTTATAAGCAAAATTTTGGGAGAGGGTTGGAGGATGTGTGACTTTCTCCTGCTTAGTGATGAGGTAACAAGGTGATGTTCCAGACTTTCAGGCTCAGTCTGAAGTTGCCATCCTCCACTTAAGTTGGTAGCCTTAGTTCCTGTGGAAGAACTCAAAGATTTTGTTATGTCCATTCTTTGAGGAGGAACCAGGACCCTTCCCCAAGGCTGCCCTATTGTTTCTTGATTGCTTCTTCTTTTTTCCTGCGTTCCCTCCCTTCCCTGATTAGCAACTGTTTGGATCTGCCTTTTGGAACTCAGGAAGGTAAAAGAGGCTGAATGAAGTCTGTTTCCTACAAATAAGGGACAGGGGACTGAAAAGCTTTTGTGCCCAGAAGGGTATCAATGTCCTGCTCAGTTTCAGTAGTAAATGTAATTTTCAAAATAAAAAATTCCTATGGTTTAAGACAATCTTGCTCATATTACAAACTGTGATATTTATCACATTTAATTCTGGGATTTGGGCCAGATAGAGCCGTGCTTTAAGTATCTGCATGTACATGATTATCAATGCACACATACACACACTAATATACACACACTCACACAAGAATGGCTAATGTGAGGTTAGAGAGATGAAGCAAGAGGGATGAGACAAGAAAGAGGGGCCATTGAGATTTATGGGCACAAAGTCCAGGACGGCTTGCCAAAATTGTTACTAAACACAAGTTCATGTGCCTGAAGCAAAATAGGACAAATATAAGAGTTTGAAGCAGAGAAAGGTTTAAACAAGGCCAAGCAAGGAGAATCAGTGGCTAATACTAAAAAAAAGTCAAACTCTTTGATGATTTTGGGGAAAAGATTTTATAGGCAAAATCTGAGGGGAGGATGGCAGGGTGTGTGACTTTCCTGTTTGGGGGTGAGGTAACAGGACAATGTTCCTGGAATCTTGTGTTCAGACTGGAGAAACCATCTTCCATCTGTGGTGATGGCCTTATTTCCTGAAGATGAACTCCAAGATTGCTTTGTAGCCTCTTTGAAGAGGAACTCTTCCAAAGGCTGCTCTAATGTTTCTTGATTGCTTCTTTTTTCTGCATTCCGTCCTTCCCTGATGTTGTTGTTTGGTTTCTAAGTCTATTCTGACTCTTTGTGGCCTCATGGACTTCAGCATGCCAGGCTCCTCTGTCCTCCACTATCTCCTAGAGTTTGCACAAATCCATGACCACTGAGTCAGTGATGCTATCTAACCATCTCATTCTCTGTTGCCCCCTTCTCCTTTTGCTTTCAATATTTCTCAGCATCAGGGTTTTTCCCAATGTGTTGGATCTTCATATCAGGTGGCCAAAGCTTTAGTTTCAGCATCAGTCCTTTCAATGTATATTCAAGGTTGATTTCCTTTATAATCACCTGGTTTGATCTCTTTGCAGTCCAAGGGATTCTCAAGAGTCTCCTCCAGTACCACAATTCAAAACCAGAAATTCTTTAGCAATCAGCCTTCTTTATGGTCCAACTCATATCTGTACTGCTGGAAAGATCATAGCTTTGACGACAGGGACCTTTGTTGGCAAAGTGATGTCTTTGCTTTTTAATATGCTGTCTAGGTTTATTATACTTTTTCTTTCAAGGAACAAGCATCTGTTACTTTCCCTCATTAGTAACTGTTTAAATCTACCTGTTGAAACTCAGAAAACAGAAAGGAGGCCACATGAAACCTATTTCCTATAATCAAGGAACAAGAGATAAAAGCTTCTGTGCCTAAGAGAATATCACAGTGTTCTGCTAGTTTTAATAGTAAATATAATTTTGATCTCAAAAATTACTATGGTATAAGACAATTTTGCTTAGATTATAAACTGCAGAATGTATCAAATTTAATTCTGGAATTTGATTCCTAGCAAAAAAAATGTTTTAAATGAGTTTCCTGCATGTAAATTATTGTTGACACACAAACATATACACATTCACACAGACACAGACACACAGACACAGACACAGACACAGACACAGACACACACACACTCTAATACACAAAGGAGAATGCAAGGTTAGATGAGGCAAGAGAGATGTAAGAAAGAGGGATCATTTAGACACTTGCAAGAGACAATGACAAAGTGCCAGAGGAGATGGGCTGTGAGGAAGGCAGTTAAATTGGATGGATAAACCAGTGTAACTCTTCTAGATTAAAACAGAGTGGAAGCTGAGTAATTGTTTAATATTATCCTCTTATTTCACAGATGTGGAAATAAAGGATTGGGGAGGTGAAATAACCTTTCAACATCACATGGCAGCTTTTCCAAGGTAATAAATATGAAACAAGCCGAGTTCAAGAACAGCTGAAAGTCAGAGACATGAAAATAAAATCTACAAGTGAAGGACTAGAGTGGAAATGAGAGACAGGGTGGGAGCCCAGATGAGTGGGAGGAAAGTTTTTCTGTGATGTGCAATGTAGGTCAGAGATTTGTCAGTTGGAAGAGAGAGGAAGTTATTATAAGGGTAGTGAGAAAAAAGTTTGCTGAATTAGAGATCAAATGCCAATTTTGAGAGTCAGAAGCTCTACTTCCTATTGAAATGCTGCTTCTGCCACTTCTATTGCTAGCAGTTATCTTCCCAGGTGGTGACAATGAGGATGGTAAGAGTAACTCTCATTGTTCCCAGCCCAGGTGAGGGGCTCTGGACAAAAACATGCTGCATCAGCAATAAGGGTCTGGGCTCTCCTGTCTCCCGCCCTCTCCCCCATTCTGGAGGTTGGGGCTGGAGCCAGGAATGTTTAAGTCTCTATGTTGTTATTCAGACTCTGGTTTCTTTTCCATCCTAATTCTCTCTTTCTCCTCACTCTTCCTATCCTTCCACCACCACAGCATTACAGGGGCCAACCTCCTTCCATCTCATCCAGATTTCAACCTTTGCCAACAGCACCTGGACTCAAAATCAAGGCTCAGGCTGGTTGGACGATTTGCAGATTCATGGCTGGGACAGTGACTCAGGCACTGCCATATTTTTGAAGCCCTGGTCGAAGGGCAACTTCAGCGATGAGGAGGTGGCTGAGCTGGAGGAACTATTCCGAGTTTACTTCACTGAGTTCACTCGGGGAGTGCAGGATATTGTAAGTGAATTCCAGTTTGAATGTGAGTACAGTCCTCTGAACTGGGGAGATTCCCGATGACTTTTCTCTTTCTTGGTTCAGACTTCCTCTGATCATGTCCTCTCCTTCCCTTTTTACCCAAGTGCGTGCATATAACCCTCCAGAGTATTGTCGCACTCTGACTCCGTACCTCCACCAAGTGTCCCAGATTCTTCCTGTTTCTTGCACTCTTCTGTGATAGATGAAATTCCTCTTTTGTAGCCACCTCCTAGTTTGTTTGTGCATAGCTTACTTCTCTCAGATCCTAAGGAAAATCTCCTTTTCCTACCTTGTGCCTGAGTGAACTAAAGTGTGACCTCCAATCCATTGCTCAAGCAACTGTTGCCTGATCTCTTCTCTCAGTGTAACTCTCCCCTTTACCCTGGAGTGCTGCACTCCTGACTCCATCACACTTGCTCCTCTTCTTCCCTCTTGCCCACCCAACTTCCTTACAAGAGCCCATCTCCACCGCTTACAACATGCATACCTCTCTGGAATGCTTATCTTTCTGAAAAGTCTCTGAGTACCGCAACTCGGTTTTGGGTCATCATTTCAAATCTTTGACTTTTCTCTCCATCCAAATCCAAAGTCCCATGTCCCTTCCCCATCTCCTTCTTTCTTGTGTGTCTTAAAATCACCATGTCTCTGTTTTCTTTCTTTATAGACCCATTTGTGATTCAGGGCATAGCAGGTTGTGAACTGCATTCTGGGAAGGCCATACAAAGCTTCTTGAGAGCAGGTTTTGAAGGACTGGATTTCGTGAACATCAAGAATCATTCATGTGTGCCTGAGCCAGAAGGAGGCAGCGAGGCGCAGTGGTTTTGTGTTTTCATTACTCAGTACCAAGGCATCTTGGGTATCATAGACAGGCTCCTCTCAAAAACCTGCCCCCGATATCTCCTGGGTGTCCTCGATGCAGGGAAGGCGGAACTGCACAGGCAAGGTTAATCCTGTTTTCTCCCCATGACTTTCCTATTTCACCTCCTACCGCCTTTAAATTTAAGAGTAGGAGGTACCTATGAAGAGAGGAGTTTAATCAATACATTATTTAGTTTCCAAAGAAGTGGAAGAGGTCACTGTCCAAACTTGTGGGTTTCTGACTTGTATGCTCTAGATTAGAGACATAACTTGATACTCTTTCTTCCCCTTCCTACCCCAGTGAAGCCTGAAGCCTGGCTGTCCAGTGGCCCCACTCCTGGGCCTGGCCGCCTACTGCTGGTCTGCCATGTCTCAGGATTCTACCCAAAACCTGTGCGGGTGATGTGGATGAGGGGTGAGCAGGAACAGCCTGGTACTCGACGAGGAAACATCATGCTCAATGCTGATTGGACTTGGTATCTCCAAGTAACCCTGGATATGGCATCTGGGGAGGCGGCTGGCCTGAGTTGTCGAGTGAAGCACAGCAGTCTAGGAGACCAGGACATCATCCTGTACTGGGGTGAGAAGGAACTGGGGATGTGAGAAGATAGCCCTCAAGAACAGAGACAGGGCCTGGGAAAGGGGAGGGATTTGATGGATGGGATATGGAGACAGAGGGAGATGAGGAAGAAAAAGAGACAGAGGGAGAAGTGGGAAGGGAGAGGCAAAGAGAGAGAGATAGAAGTTGAGGTTTATTTCAGGGTCTACAGTGCTGAAGGAATGAAAATAATGATCTAAGGTATAGAATAGGTAAGAATGAAGGACTATAGACTGGGTGGGATGGGGCAAGAAGGAGAGACTAAGCGTGGCTGTGACTATATGACATCTGGGAATAAGAAAGGGAACCAGCAATGTCCGTAAGCAGGTAATGGTGGCGCTGGTACTCAGGTGGGCAAGGAGGCCAGGCGAACTAGTGAATGGATTTGAAGTGACATCCTTGTGTCCTCTCCGTATTGCCAGGACGCCCCACGTACTTTGGCTTGATATTTGTGGCAATAACAATGCCCTCCTTGATCCTCTTGATATGTCTTGCATTATGGTTTTGGAGGCGTTGGTGAGTTTTTATTTTTAAGCTTTCTTTTCTGTCCATTCTCTCACTCTTTCCCTCCATTTAGTGTACCACATCATTCTAGTCTCAGCGTTTCCATCAGAACTTTTCCCCTTTCTGCCCAACTCACGTTTTTATGTAAATCTATTCTTTTAAAGTTATGGTAAAATATACATGACATAAAACTTACCACATTAGTCATTTTAAACATTAAGTTTAGTAAAGATTGAGTACATTCACATTGTATGCAACCAATCTCTAGAACTCTTTTCATTTTGAAAAACTGAATGTTTATGCCCATTAAGTCCCATCCCTCATTCATTGCTCTTCCATCCCTTGGCAACTTTCATTTTACTTTCTGTCTATAGAAATCTGACTACTTTAAGTTATTCTTATAAGTGGAATCATCACTATTTTTCTTTTTGTGACTGCCTTATTCCATGCAGCACAGTGTCCTCATTATTCATTCATGTAGCAACACATATTAGAATTTCTTTCCTTTGTATAACAAATTTTATCTATTTATCTGCCAATGGAAGCTTGAGTTGATTCTACTTTTTGGCTGTGTGAATACTGCTGCCATGAACATAGCTATACAAATACCTATGTAGAGTAATTTTGTTTGCTTCTGTTCTTTTTTATTTAAATTTTTTTGTCAGAATATAGTTGATTTAAATATTGTGTTACTGTCTGTTGTACAGCAAAATGAATCAGTTATACATATATCCACTCTTTTTAGAATAGAATATGTGGGAATAGAAATTTCCACATAGATCATTACAGAGTATTGAGTAGAATTCCCTGTCATACACAGGAGGTTCCCTGTTAATGATCTCTTTTATATATATTTGTGTGTATATGTCAATTCCAGTCTCCCAATTTATCCTTCACTCTCTCTCCCCTAGTAACCATAAGGTTGTTGTATAAAACTGTAACTTTATTTCTACTTTGTAGATAAGTTTATTTGTATCATTTTTTAAATTCCACATGTAGGCAATGTCATAATTTGTCCTTTACTGTCCGACTGCTTGTGTTCTTAACAGGTCATATCAGACTATCTTGTGATCCCTGACCATGTCTCCTTTCCCATTTGGAGCAATTGCCCAGGAGCCCAGAAACTCAGGTTGACAGCCCAGGAGTCAATCTCACTATATTTCATCAAATAACCATCATATCCGATCAAATCAGTGTTCCGATAAGCTTTAGATAAATCATAATTTATATACTGGTGGAAAAATGATAAAAAAGTGTACATTATAAGACAATATCACTAGTAGAATCCACACAGATTTCAGATGTGAAGTGTGAGAAAGAATGTATCTCAGACTGAATGAAATGATGTGCAGGACTAAATTGTGACATCCCTTTGGCTTCTTATTTTATAACATTTTTTTCACTCCTTCTACTGAAATATCATTTTTCAAAGTGAGTTAACTGTAATTATGCCAAGATAATTGTATTTGCAGAGATGACCAGCATTTTAACTTAATTTCATTGTATCTGCTTGGATGATTTTCTGTCTTAGAAAAGCTGAGCTCCTTCTTCCTCCAAGGAGCCTTCCTTGGTCCTACAGTAGAAGTAACTGTCCCTTGACTGATGTCATGCAGAGATCTACTTTCCTCTTTACCGAGAACATTGCAGTTCTTTATGTTTTTCTTTTCCTTCTTATGAGTTCTTTGAAAGAGAGTTCTTTGCAAGGCTTGTTCTAAGTGAATCCTAGGCAAGATCTCTTATGTATGTTTGTTTAGTAAAATAATCTGAGTTTATTGTGACATTAACAGTCTTTTTTTTTTTTTCAAAATCATCTCCTTTTTTTCCTCTTTAGGTAATATTCTGAATTTTCCTCTTACTAAAATATTATACTCTCTTTATTTCTACCCTGAACACTTCTGAAGAAAACTACTTGTGCCCATACTGTAACTGTAGTTTGCCTATAAAAATTCAGAAGAGAAATATCTTGTTCATCATTATTCAGTGAGAATGAATGACAGGCAGGATGTGGAAGGGGTAATGGTGCAGGTGGGTTGTTAAATATTCAAGCAAATGAGCCAAGAGGACTTTCCTTGCTCTCAGGGACTTTGATATCTTTGTTTTATCATGTCAATTTTATCTCTGACTTTTCTTTACATTTTCTTTTCTTTTCTTTTTTTGCCTATTTCATAGTTTTATAGAAACTCCTTCTTTTTTTTTTTGGCCATATCATCTGGCATGGAGGATCATAGTTCCCTTACTAGGGATGTAACATGTGCCCCCTGCATTGGAAGCATGGCGCTTTAACTGGTGGACTACCAGGAAAGTCCTGATATTCCATTAAAAAAAAATCCAAACTCATTTTAATTAAAACAGCAGATGGTATAGAATATGAGTATATTTTTTTGTAGGACTTGGGAAAGGAGGTTAGAGAAAGCAGAAGTTTTGGAGACGCCAGAGGTGCTGGAAGCAGTTCTGCCACGTGAATATTTTAGGATGATGTGGACTTTAGGATTCGGGCAGGTTAGGGAATGACTAAAAACATATCTTTTCCTCCTCTCTATTAGCATAGCTGGTTGTTTCTCCAAGATGCATTAAACTCCAACTCCAACCACTCTTACAGGATAGGTATGCTGTTGTATGCTTCACTGCACCCTCTGCTAAAGCCAAGGCCCTCATCATTGTGTTTCTTGGAGTGTGGACTATGAATCAGCTGCAGCAGTAGTGCCTGTGAGCTTGTTAGAAGAAGAAATTTACAGACTCCCATTCTCTAAATCTACTGACACAAAAAATCCTGGAATGGGGACCAGAATTCTGTTTCCTAATAAGTTTTTTAGATTATTTGGATGTACTCTTAAGTTTAAGAACCTCTTGTCTAAAGATTTCGCAAGTCCTAAACTTCTGACACTTTGAGCTGAATAATTCTTTGAAATAGAAGCTTGTTCATTGGCCTGTAGGATTTTTAGCAATATCATTGACCTCTATTCACTAGATGCCAATAGCACCTTCCCAGCTGTAATAACCAAATATATTTTCACATATTTCAAAATGTCCCTAGAGGGCAAAATTGACCCCAGGTGAGAACCAAGATCTGAGATAATGAACAGCATTTCACCTCCTCCTGCAATACTTGGTTGGAATAATTGCTGATCCGACCTCATGGAAGTCTATAGTTATATTTGGTGTTTGAAAAAGGAGGAACTCTCTCTTCCTCAAAGTTGATATAGAATTTTGTTCCATGGGTAAAGCTGGCCCAGGAATGAGGTTCTCAAATATAACAATCAAAGAGCAGATCAGTAGACTGACCTACCTCTGGATATTTTAGTTAATGAGCACAAGGAGTTTTACTTTGTAAAAAACTAAGAGTTTTATTTGCTTAAAAGTTCTGATGTTATTCTGCTTTCTGGTGTTTTGCAACAACTGTCATATCCTTTTTATACCTTTCCTCTGTTTTCTTTACTCTTCTCATTCTCCTCCTTTCCCCATGTCAGCCTTCCTCAGAGGTGGCTTCTTGAACTTATGACTTTCCTCTAAAAACATGACCTTGGAAAATGTTAATTTACTCATGAGTTTAACTATGATCTCTGGATGAGTGACTTTCAGTAATAGGTCTTAAGTCTTAAAATATGAGGGCTTTGTATGAGAGTATGTAGGCACGTGTATGTGTTTGTGTGATGTTTTTTCTTAATATACTGAAATATAAAAAAAAATATTTTGCCTTTATTGCCAGTATCTGTGTTAAATTGACTTATTAAGTTTAATATTTTATCTGTGGATCCTTTTGGATTTTCTGTGCATACTTTTATGACAACTTTAAATAAGAAAATTCCTGTTGCTTCTTTCAATCCTCATGCTATCTTTTATTGAATTTTCTTGTCCAGTTGTATTCATTATGAATATCAGTACACTGATGAATAGAACTGACAGCTGGCATTCTCATCTTTTTACTTGAATAAGAATTATTCAAGTGTTAATATTAGTTATGATAATTTCTATAATATTTCATGTATACTTTTTATCAGATTAAGAATACTTTCTTTCAAAGTTGCTAAATGTTTTTTGTTATTATATTATGAATGGCTAGGGGCTTATTCTGCATTTCTTGAGATAACAAATTGTTTATATCTTTCTTTTACTTTTAAAGCCATGAATCACACTTATTGATTCTCAAATGGCAAAACAAAAGTGTGTTTCTAAAACTTATTTTGTTTGTAATATATTGTGTGGATTCAGTTTGCTAATATTTTGTTTACAATATTTAGTTTTTAAAAATTCTTATAATTTTCTCAAGAATTACTTCATTGAGAGTTTTTTGCCTCATAAATTGAGACATCTTTCCTTTGTTTCTATCCTCCAGTTTTTATTTTTTTATTTTTCATATTTAAAAAAATTTTTTGGAGGAAGAATTTTAAGTTTTACAACTAATTTTATTATTATTATTATTTTTTTTTTTTACTTTATTTTACTTTACAGTACCGTATTGGTTTTGGCATACATTGACATGAATCCATCATGGGTGTACATGAACTTCCAAACATGAACCCCCCTCCCACCTCCCACCCCACATTATCCCTCCAGATCATCCCCATACACCAGCCCCAAACATCCTGCATTGAACTAATTTTAAAAAAATAAAACTTTTTTTCAAGTTGTCTGTTTCTTTTTTGTGTCAACTTTGGTATGTTATGTTTTAAAAGGCTGTGTACATACAGATGGCCAAGAAGCATACAGAAAGATGCTGAAAATTGCTAATAATTAGAGAAATGCAAATCAAAACTGCAATGAGGTACCACTTCACACTAGTTGGAATTGCTATCATAAAAACAACAACAACAACAAAAACACAAATAACAAATGCTGGAGAAGGAGAGTGTAGAGAAAAGCAAACCCTCATACATTTTTGCTGGGAATATAAATTGGCACAGTCACTATTTAAAACAGTATGGAGGTTCCTCAAAACAACTAAAATAGAGTTGCCATGGACTTCCCAGGTAAAGAATCTGCCTACAGTGAAGGAGACACAGGAGATGTGGATTCAGTCCCTGGATTGGGAATAACTCCTGGAGGAGAGCATGGCAACTCATTCCAGTATTCTTGCTGGAGAATTCCATGGACAGAGGAGATAGGCAGGCTATAGTTCATGGGGTTACAAAAGTTTGCTGCTGCTGCTGCTGCTGCTAAGTCGCTTCAGTCGTGTCCAACTCTGTGCAACCCCATAGCACACAAAAGGTACATATATACAATGGAATACTATTTAGTCATAAAAAACAATGAAATAATGCCATTTGCAGCAACATGGATGGACCTAGGGAATTATCTTACTAAGTGAAGTAATTCAGACAGAGAGACAAATATATGATATCACTTTTATATATGGAATCTCAAATATGACACAAATGAACCTATCTATGAAACAAAAACATATTCACAGGCATAGAGGACAAACTTGTACTTTCCAAGGGGGTGTGGGATGGGGGAGGAATGGATTGGGACATTGGGATTATTGGATGCACACTAAAATATAGAATGAATAAACAATAATGCCCATAGCACAGGGAACTGTATTCAGTATCCTGTGATAAACATGAAGGAAAAGAATATAAAAAAGAATATATATATAAATATATAATTAAATATATAACTGAATCGCTTTGCTATACCACAGATTTTAACATTGAAAATTAACTATATTGCAATCAAATAAATCAAAAAATTTTTTCCAAGTTGTTCAAATTTCTAATTTACCATTGGCTTGTGCATAATAACTTTTTGTCATGTTAATGTCTATTAATATGTTTCCATTCTTAGATTTCTTAGATTTGATTAATTTCCTAGAGTGGCTCACAGAATTCAGAGACACATTTACTTATTAGATTACATATTACAAAAGAACAGTAACAGCAAAATGGAAGATACATAAGGAAAGATATGGGTTTATGTTGTGGAGCTTCCATGCCCTTTCAAGCAAGCTGTTCTCCTGTATTTCAATATTTTTACCAAACTGATAGCTCTCCAAACACCATGTGCTGTGCTTAGTCACTCAGTCATGTCTGACCTTATTGCAGCACCCTGAACTGTAGCCTGCCAGGCTCCTCTGTCCATGGGGATTCTCCAGGCAAGAATATTGAAGTGGGTTGCCATGNTGTATTTCAATATTTTTACCAAACTGATAGCTCTCCAAACACCATGTGCTGTGCTTAGTCACTCAGTCATGTCTGACCTTATTGCAGCACCCTGAACTGTAGCCTGCCAGGCTCCTCTGTCCATGGGGATTCTCCAGGCAAGAATATTGAAGTGGGTTGCCATGCTTTCCTCCAGGGGATCTTCCCAACCCAGGGAGGAAACCCAGGTTTCCAGCCTTGCAGACAAATTCTCTACTAGCTGAGTCACCAGGGAAACCCCAAACATCATTCTTTTGGGTTTTTATGGAAGCTACATAGGCAAAATTAATCAAATCATTTGCTGTCAGGATGAATTCAATTGCTAGTCTTTCTTTTCTCCCCAGATGTCAAGGCATGAGACTCAAATTTCCAACCCTCCAATCACATGGTTTTCTCCACTGACAACTCCCTTCATCTTTAGGTTTTCTAGGGGCTTCCCAAAATTACCTCATTAACTAACAAAATATGACTTGATTATTCTCAACATTTAGGAAATTCCAAGGTTTCTAGGAACTCTGGCCAGAAATGGGGACCAACACTATCCATATATGCTTTTTATTATAAATCATAACATTGAATTCTATTACTAATTTCTTGATGTAGATGTTAATTTACAGCCATTATTTTCTTATATATGCTTTCAAGGTTAATAATTTGCTTTAGGCATGGATTTTGCTACTTATTAGAAATATTAGAAAGTTGATATACCATATTGTCTTTATCATTTTAATACATTTTCTAATGACCACTTGGACACACTTGTTATTTAGAATTTGTATTTCTGAATTTCCAAACATGGAAGAATTTTTGGTTATATTTTCATCATTGATTTTTTAGTTTAATTCCACTTGTCAGAAAACATTTTGCGTGATTTTAAACACTTGAAATTTATTCCCATTGCTTCATGGAAAAAAGAAAACATGTCATACATTTAGCTTTATTAAGGTATAGCTGATATATTAAAAATTTAAAGTGGGTATCTTGATGAGTTTGGACACACGCCTGCATCCATGATATCACCACAACCAGGGTACTAAATATATCCTTCACTTTCAAAAATTTCCTGTGTTTCCTTGTGTTTGTTTTTGTTTGGTAAGAACACTTCACATGAGATCTATCCTCTTAGCATATTTTAAAGTACACGACACTCTAATGTTAACTATAGGTATTATACAGTGAATCTCTAGAACTTAGCCATCTTGCGTAACAGAAAATTTATATACCATTAGAAGTCAGTTTTCCTTTTCTCCCCCTTCTGTCCCTGGCAACTACCATCTGATTCCCTGCTTCTATGGATTTGACTATTTTATATATTTCATATAAGTGGAATCATACAGTGACTGTCCTTCTGTGACCAGTTTCTTTCACTAAACTTAATGCCTTCTAGGTTTATTCATGCTGTTGCAAATTTCCTTCTTCATAAAGCCTGAATAATATTTCACTGTTTAGAAATACCTCATTTTTTACCCATTCATCTGAATAAATGTTTCATATGTACATAAAAAGTATACATATTTTTCTGTTGGTAAATTTAAAAAATATCAATTATCTTATTTATTAATTTTGTTGTTCAAAACTTATACATACTTATAGATTTGCTTTTTCTATTTTACTTACAAGAACATTAAAATAACTCACCATCATTCTTATACTTTGTATACTATCATGTAAGAAATGAATTGCCAGTCTATGTTCAATGCAGGATGCAGGACACTTGGGGCTGGTGTATGGGGATGATCTGGAGGGATGATGTGGGGTGGGAGGTGGGAGGGAGGTTCATGTTTGGGAGTTCGTGTAAAAAAATAAATACAAAAAAAAAAAGAAAAAAGAAAAAAAAAGTTTTTAAAAATCAGGTTTTGTTTTATAATTTTGAAGATATATTTCCTAGATGCATAAATGTTTGAAATGTTATAGCTATTTTTGTTATGCATTTCCTTCTTTATACCTTATAATGCTTCCTTTTCTCTAAGGCTACTTTGTCATATGTTAGTATAAACATGCCAGTTTCCTTTTGGCTAGTGTTTTCATAATATATCTTTGTCAATGGACATTTAGGTTGCTTCCATGTCTTGGCTATTGTAAACAGTACTGCAACGAACACTGCGGGGGTGGGGGGACATTTATCCTTTCTGATGATGTTTTAAGTGGCCTCAACTTGGAGAGCCGATTTACAAGGAAAAGTTAGTGAGTGGTCAATGGTGTGGTTAGAAGAGGTGACAGGAGGTCCTAAAAATCTTAGTAAAATTAAAAGCATAAATTAAACAAACATGATCCCATACAAATAGGATATGCAATAAATAAATTAAAAATGGGGGAAAAGATAAGTCTTCCTTACAAAAAAATCTCAGACTATCTGTGTAGGGAATCCCCTTCTAGGATGTGGAGTTTGAGTCTCTACCTTAAATGTGGGCTGAACTTAGTTTCTCATTTCCAGTTCACAGAGTATGAGAGGTAAACCTGGCAGACACAGCATTAGTCGAGTGATCTGGATTATCACTGCCAGTCATAAATCATGCTATTATCATGTGCCCCAATATGGTGTGATGAAAAGGGATTGTCACATCTGTTGTATTCTTGCTTCAAACTTGCAACCCCAAACTAATCATGAGAAAATATCAGACAATCCAAAGTGGGAAAATTCTACAAAATATGTGCCCATTGCTCTTCAAAATCATTCAGGTCTTGAAAAAAAGGGAAGTTGGAGAAGCTGTCACAGATTGGAGAAGACTAAAAAGACACGATAATTAAATGCAGTGTGATATCTTGGATACAAAGTCCAAAAAAACAAATAATAAAACCAAAATAAGTAGCCAAATTTCATAAAGTATATTAACTGGTAAGAAGGTCTACACAAGCACTTGCCACAATAAATAGCACTTGCTCTGAGGGTCTACACTCTATGATATAAACTAAGAACAACTAAAAATAAATTTCCTGGAGTATGAGCAGTGAAATAAAAATTTTAATTAGAAATACATGGACAAGATGTTGGCTTAACAGGAATGAAAAATATAAAAGATGAATTCTAGTATTAAATCTTCTCTTCAAATATTTCTCATTGAAAGCCTTTATGAACCTAAGAAGTATCAACTAACCTGGCTGGAGACACTCAAAGAGAATGTACTCAGGCTAATGAGAAACCAACCTACACAGTGGCCAATTAACCTTCTGCTGTATTTCAAAATAGTGCAAAGAATTAGGATACAGTCATCTTAGCCATAGGATATGAGCTATCATGGACTGGATGGTAGTGTGTTGAGGAGATGGATCCTCCAGACTCCCTAAATGAAGCACTGCAGTCAGCAGTCAAATGTGTCAGGGGTTCCAGCCTGGGCTGAACCAAGAATCAGACATGAAGAGAAAGTCTGAGTGATTTGTGGGCTAGACACATTTGAATCACAGAAAGCCATAGGGATATAGATAAAAACTAAATAGACTAAATAGATTCTTTGGAGAATCCAAAGAAAACATACAGATGGCTAACAAACACATGAAAAGATGCTCAACATCACTCATTATCAGAGTAAATATTTGCAAATGATGCAGCCAGCAGGGGCTTAATTTCCAAAAGATATAAACAGTTTGTACAACTCAACAACAACAAAAAACAAACAACCCAATCAAAAAATGGCCAGAAGACCTAAATAGACATTTCTCCAAAGAACACATACAGATGGCCAATTGGCACGTGAAAAGATGCTCAACATTTCTAATTTTTTAAGAAATGCAAATCAAAACTACAATGAGGTACCACCTCACAATAGTCAGAAGGGCCATCGTGAAAAATATCTACAAATAACAGATGCTGGAGAGGGTGTGGAGAAAAGGGAACCCTCTTAAACTGTTGGTGGGAATATAAATTGATGTAGCCACTATGGAAAACAGAATGGAGGTTACTCAAAAAACTAAAATAGAGTTGCCATATGATCCAATCACACTCCTGGGGGTATACTCAGAAAAACTTAAATTTGAAAAGATACATGTACCCCAGTGTTCATACAACACAATTCACAACAGCCAAGACATCGAAACATTCTAAATGTCCATCACCAAGTGAATGAATAAAGAAGATGTGGTACGTATATACAATGGAATACTACTCAGCCATTTTTAGGAAAGTGGATACAACTAGAGATTATCAAGCTAGGTGAGCTAAGTCAGAAAGAGAAAGACAAACATCATATGATATTATTTATATATGGAATCTTAAAGTATGAGATAAATGAACTTATCTACAAAACAGAAACAGACTCACAGACAGAGACATTGCCAGTGGGGAAGGAGAGAGGGGAAAGGATGGGCTGGGAGTTTGGGATTAGCAGATACAAACTATTACATATAGAATGGAAGAACAACAAGGTCCTACTGCACAGAACAGGGAACAATATTCAATATTCTGTGATAAAACACGATGGAAAAGAATATGAAAAAGAATATAGAGAACAAGATGGAAGAGGAGTAGGTGGATGTGGAGTACATCTCTCTCCACAGATACATCAGGAATACACCTTCAGACACAGACGTGCATGCAGAGAGAGGACAGCCGAGAGAGGACAGGAGTACCTGAGCAGCGGAAAAGAATACACAGAACCACGCAAAACTCGGTATGATGAAGAAACTAGCGGGGAAAACAGGAGGGTTAGTCGGACTGGACCTGCCCTCAGTGGGTGGGGGAACTGAAGCAGGTGTCTGATCCCCACAGTGGGGCATTTGTCTGAGTTGGAGGAGAAACATTTAAGGCTGAGTGTGAAACAGCTGATCTGTGGCAGCCTAAATGGAAAGAGAATCACAGTCTTTGCCACAGGCATAATATCCCAGACAGGAATGCTAGTCTCCTGGAAGCAGCAGTGGCTGGGAGCTGGAGTTTAGGGATTGTGGAGCAATCCCAGGGCAAGGGCTGCTGTTGACTGTGGAGAGACGGACTGAGGGGATGAGAAGGAGGAGATCGTGGTGGGAAATGCTGGTGAAGGAAAGCCAGACAGCCACAGAAGCAAGGCGATAGATATGGCTGAGTCACGCGTAGGGGTTGGAGCCATCACCATAGCCTCTCTCTCCCCATATGCCAGCAAGGGCAGCTGAACAATAGAGAGCTTGGCCCATCAAATGCCTGACACACTGAACTACAGAGTAGGACCCTGCCCAGGGTGCCCCTTTAAGTGCCTGATGCACCAATCTACAAAGTAGGACCCTAGCCAGGGGGGCCCCTCTATGTGCCTGACATACAGTGAAGGACCCCAGGCAAGGGAGCCCCTAAGTGCCAGAACAGGTGGAGCTACAGAGAAAGACTGGCCAAAGAGGCCTTCTCATCACCAGCTACAAGAGGCTCAAAAAAAGACTGACAGGGCCATAACTCCTGTCGGGCAGGCAGTCCGTGTCCCTGCATACTTGGTGCCGCCAGGATCTCCATAAGCCAAGCAGCTGCACCACCTTCAGGCTCAACTCTCACTGGGCAGAGCTGCCACAGGCAAAAAAAAGTCTTGAGTCTATACGCGCAGGGTCACTTTGGTTGTGTCAGACTCTGCGATCCTGTAGACCGTGGACTGCCAGGGTTCTCTGTCAGAGAGGGAGTTCTCCAGGCAAGAATACTGGAGCACATTGGCCAATACTGGTTGCCATACCCTTCTAGAGCACTATTTCCTGCTGCCCTAGCTGCCAACCCCCGAGTACCTGGGGCTGCCAGAACTCCTGGGGCCCAAGCACCTGCACCACCTCCACACCTGGCCTTCTCAGGGGCAAATCCAAGCCTTCAAGGGCAGCCTCAGAAGGTAAACCCCAGTGTAGAGGTGGAAATAAAACCACAATTGAAACCCATGGGCAGTGTGGCTAAGGAAGAAGACCCAGAACCTTCCCACCAGCTGTACAAGCTGCAGATTAAATCTACACGATGAACTAAGCATACTCTGTGTCTATGGAATATATAAAAGGCCATTGAGAGCTCCTACAAAAGAAAATGCACTAGCTCTGATAGCTGTGGACATTGAAGGCAAGAACACACAGGAGTAGGACCAGATTAGAATCTGAGCTGCCCCCACAGCAGGTCCAGAGATCAGCAGAGTGTTGGAGGGCATCCTAGGGAGGTAAGGTGGACTGTGACTCCCAGAGAGGTAAAGGACTCTGATAGCAATGACTCAAAAAAACATTTATTATTCTTATTTTTTGACATGTTCTGTAGATTCTTTTGGATTCCCACCCGTAGTGTCATAGTTGTCAATTTTATTGTCACTAAGAAAGCCAATTAAGTTTTTGAGCTTTTATTTTTTTCTCAGTCACATTTTTTATTGTTGTTATAAGCCTCTGCCTCTACATTGGGCTTTTGCACTTCTGTGGAGTTTTCCTCTTTTTTTNGCAAGCAATAAATGCTGGAGAGGGTGTGGAGAAAAGGGAACCCTCTTACACTGTTGGTGGGAATGCAAACTAGTACAGCCACTATGGAGAACAGTGTGCAGATTCCTTAAAAAAAATTGGAAATAGAACTGCCTTATGACCCAGTAATCCCACTGCTGGGCATACACACCAAGGAAACCAGAATTGAGAGAGACACATGTATCCCAATGTTCAATGTTATAAACAACACTGTTTATAACAGCCAGGACATGGAAACAACCTAGATGTCCATCAGCAGATGAATGGATAAGAAAGCTGTGGTACACAATGGAGTATTACTCAGCCATTAAAAAGAATACATTTGAATCAGTTCTAATGAAGCAGATGAAACTGGAGCCTATTATACAGAGTGAAGCAAGCCAGAAAGAAAAAAACCAATACAGTACACTAAGACATATATATGGAATTTAGCAAGATGGTAACAGTAACCCTGTATGTGAGACAGCAAAAGAGACACATATGTATGTAAAGAACAGTCTTTTGGACTCTGTGGGAGAAGGCAAGGGTGGGAAGATTTGGGAGAATGGCATTGAAACATGTATAATATCATATATGAAATGAATATCCAGTCCAGGTTCGATGCACGATACTGGATGCTTGGGGCTGATGCACTGAGACGATCCAGAGGGATGGTATGGGGAGGGAAGAGGGAAGGGTGTTCAGGATGTGGAACATGTGTATACCTGTGGCAGATTCATGTTGATGTATGCCAAAACCAATACAATATTGTGAAGTAATTAACCTCCAATTTAAATAAGCAAATTTATATTTAAAAAATAAAATAAAAAAATAAAATGTTATTGTTTTCATTTTAAACTGCTCAGTTTAGATTGTTGTTTCTTAAATTGCTATACTAGACATTGAGAATAGAAAATTTCCGCCATACAGCTAGTTTTGTTAGACAGCACTATTCTAAGATGTGGTTGTTATTGTTCAGTCGCTCACTTGTGTCCAATTCTTCGTGAGCCCATGGGCTGCAGCAGCCAGGCTTCCCGGTTCTTCACCATCTCTGGGAGTTTGCTCAAACTTATGCCCACTGAGTCAGTGATGCCATCCAACCATCTCACCCTCTGTCATCTCCTTCTCCTGCCTTCAATCTTTCCCAGCATCAGGGTCTTTCCTAAAGAGCGGGCTCTTCACATCAGGTAGCCGAAGTACTGCAGCTTCAGTTTTAGTATCAGTCCTTCCAATGCATATTCAGGACTGATTTCCTTGAGAATTGACTTGTTTGTTATCCTTGCAGTCTGAGGGACTCTCAAGAGTCTTCTCCAGCACCACAGTTCAAAAGGCATCAAGTTTTGGCATTTAGCCTTTTTTTATTGTCCAACTCTCATATCCATAGATCAGTTCAGTTCATTCACTCAGTTGTGTCTGACTCTGTGACTCCATGGGCTGCGGCAGCCAGGCTTCCATGTCCATCACCAATGCCTGGAGCTTGCTCAAACTCATATCCATCGAGTTGGTGATGGCATCCAACAATCTCATCCACTGTTGTCCCCTTCTCCTTATCTTCTCCTGCAAGAACTCCAAAATTACAACTTGCTGCTGAACAACCATCAACAGGAGAATGTTGGATACCACCCAAAAAAGATACCCCACATCCAAGGGCAAAGGAGATGCCCCAGCAAGATGGTAGGAGGGGTGCAATCATGTTTAGAATCAAACCCCATACCTGCCAGAGATGCTTGGAGAGCTCAAACAAAACCTTGTGTGCACCAGGACCCAAAGACCCCATGGAGACTGAGTCAGACCCATGTTTGAGTCTCCTGCAGAGGTATGGGCCAGCAGTTACCTGCTGCAGGGGCAAGGGCTCTGGGTGTGGCTACCTGGGTCATGCAGCTTGTGGCATAAGCCCTCTTGGAGGTAATCACCATTAACCCCACCATAAAGCCACTGAGCAGACGACCCACAAGCTGCGGAACAATTATACCAAAGAAATTCTTGCATTGTTAAGAAAGTTCTAGGGCCCACAACAGGTTTCCCAACCTGGACATATGGTAAAGGGACTGAGAGCCCCCAGGGAATTTAATTTTGGAAGCCAGTGGGATTTGATTACAGAACTTACATATGCCTGGGGAAACAGACTCTTGGAGTGCACAAACAAAAACTTTTGTGCACCAGAACCCAGGAGAAAGAAGCAGAGACCCCAGAAGAGACTGACCCAGACTTGCTTGTTAGTGTCCAGAAATCTGAAGTGGAGGCATGGGTTGGTAGAGGCCTGCTGCAGGGTCAAGGGCACTGAGCAGGACAGTATGTGCATGGGGCCTTTTGAAAGAGGTCACCATTATCTTCATTATCTCCAGCATAATTTGGTATCAGGTCAAAAAACAGGGAGGGAACACAGACCTGCTCATCAACAGAAAATTGAATTAAAAGTTTACTGAACATGGCCCTGCCCACCAGAACAAGACCCAGTTTCCCTCACAGTCAGTCTACCCCATCAGGAAGCTTCCATAAGCCTATTATCCTTATCCATTAAAGGGTGGACATAATGGAAACCACAAACACAGAAAACTAATCAAACTGATCATATGGAGCACAGACTTGTCTAACTCGATGAAACTATGAGCCATGCCATATAGGGCCACCCAAGACTGATGGGTCATAGTGGACAGTTCTGACAAAATGTGGTCTACTGGAGAAGAGAATGGCAAACCATTTCAGTATTCTTGCCTTGAGAATCCCATGAACACTATGAAAAGCAAAAAGATATGACACTGAAAGATAAACTCCCCAGGTCGGTAGGTGCCCAATATGCTATTGGAGATCAGTGGAGAAATAACTCCAGAAAGAATGNGTGGTCTACTGGAGAAGAGAATGGCAAACCATTTCAGTATTCTTGCCTTGAGAATCCCATGAACACTATGAAAAGCAAAAAGATATGACACTGAAAGATAAACTCCCCAGGTCGGTAGGTGCCCAATATGCTATTGGAGATCAGTGGAGAAATAACTCCAGAAAGAATGAAAACATGGAGCCAAGGCAAAAACAACACTCAGTTGTGGATGTGATTGATGGAAATAAAGTCTGATGCTGTAAAGAGCAATATTGCGTAGGAACCTGGAATGTTGGGTCCATGAATCAAAGTAAATTGGAAGTGGTCAAACAGGAGATGTTTTAGGAATCAGTGAACTAAAATGGACTGGAATGGGCAAATTTAATTCAGATGATCATTATATCTACTATTATGGGCAAGAATCCCTTAGAAGAAATGGAGTAGCTCTCATAGTCAATAAAAGAGTCCAAAATGCAGTACTTGGATGCAATCTCAAAAGTGACAGAATGTTATATGTCTGTTTCCAAGGCAAACCATTCAAAATCACATCAATACTATTATGGGCAAGAATCCCTTAGAAGAAATGGAGTAGCTCTCATAGTCAATAAAAGAGTCCAAAATGCAGTACTTGGATGCAATCTCAAAACTGACAGAATGTTATATGTCTGTTTCCAAGGCAAACCATTCAAAATCACATCAATACATGCCTATTGAAAAACCATAGCTTTGACTATATGGACATTTGCAGGCAAAGTAATGTCTCTTTTTTAAAATACACTGTCTAGGTTTGTCATTGCTTTTCTTCCAAGGATCAAGTGTCTTTTAATTTCATGGCTGCAGTCACCATCCACAGTCATTTTGGAGCCCAAGAACATAAACTCTATCATTGTTTCCATTGTTTCCCCATCTCTTTGCCATGAAGTGGTTGGACCAGATGCCATGATCTTTGTCTTTTGAATGTTGAGTTTTTAAACAGCTTTTTCACTCTCCTCTTTCACCATCATCAAGAGGCTCTTTAGTTCCTCTTCACTTTCTGCCATAAGAGTGGTATCATCTGCATATTTGAGGTGATTTATGTTTCTCCTGGCAATTTTGATTTCAGTTTGTGAGTTATCCAGCTAGCATTTCACATGATGCACTCTGCATATAAGTTAAATAAGCAGGGTAACAATATACAGCCTTGATGTACTCCATTCCCAATTTGGAACCAGTTCATTGTTCCATGTACAGTCCTAACTGTTGCTTCCTGACCTGCATGCAAGTTTCTCAGGAGGCAGGTAAGGTGGTCTGGTATTCTTATCTCTTCAAGAATTTTCCACAGATTGTTGTGGTCTACACAGTCAAAGGCTTTAGTGTAGTCAATGAAGCAGAAGTAGATGTTTTTCTGGAATTTTCAAGCTTTTTCCATGATCCAACAGATGTTGGCAATTTTATTTCTGATTCCTCTGCCTTATCTAAATCCAGTTTGTATATCTGAAAGTTATTGTTTCATGCACTGTTGAAGCCTAGCTTGAAGCATTTTGAGTATTGCTTTGCTAACATGTGAAATGAGTGCAACTGACAATAGTTTGAGCATTCTTTGTCATTACCCTTCTTTGGGAGTGGGATGAAAACTGAAATTTTCTAGTCCTGTGGTCTAAATGTTCCAATCCATATTTTTATTTATAATAAAAATAATAATCCAGATTATTATTTCCAATAATCCAGATTTTAGTCCTGTGGTGCTGGAGTTTTCAAATTTGCTGGTATATTGTTAATCACATCTGTTAATCACACTTTAACAGGTGTGGTTAGCATAGCTGAAAACTCAATACTACTTAAAATACATAAGAGAAATGAAAGTAAAAGTGAGGAGAAAGACATGGATTTCCATTTGGAATTAGCATTTTGAGGGCTTCAGAGCATAATGTACATTTTGGGGCAAATGGAACCAGTTCATATCAATAGTCATGACTGTAATGGCCAATGTTACTCTGTGTCCTAGGACATGGAAGACAGAGCTGAGAAACTGCACACAGGTTTTCAAAAGGTGAAAGCTGGATGAACTCATTGATAACTTCATGGAAGAATCACAAAGGTTCTGTTAGAAAAAAATTCCTTAAGATTGTGGGGAATCTGAAGGTAATCCCATAAGAGGTAAGGGCAATGATAAGAGCAAGGTGAATCAGAATGGTCAAGAGACTATTTTGCACCCTGCTACTGAAATTATCTAAGATAACATTGGCTTCTTAAATTCACATGAATGGAATCATTATCTAAATGAAAATTGCCTTGAAAAATAATTAGACCTCAGAGAGAAAACACCACTGAACTTTAAAATTAGATTTGAAAGGAAAAGAACTGGGATATATAAAAATCTTGAAAAATCAACCATAAGAAGGAGCTAACTATGTGGGCAGATTTGGAAGATTAAATAACTGGTTAATAGAAGAATGGAGTTTAGAAATGGTCCAACTGTGTGATCATATTGGACAGTCTGAGCACTTTCTCTCCTGTTTCCTGTACCTTTGAAGAAAGAGTAACACCATCAGACTGAAAGATGATATTTTATTATACACTGGTTGGTTGGCTATTAAATACTTGTAGCTATAATGGGAATTGATGTTACTTTATACATTCTGTTAACATTTTATTAAATTGGCAATGTTTATTCTAATATCATTAAAGTTGTAAATCAGACTTCTTCAGAGGAAATAGAAGAAGGTCACCTGGATAATACAGAGTTTTCAATAGCAGCAGATTGAACACCTCCTTACATTCATATAAATGTGTTCCAAAATATCATTTTAAATTAATTCTATGTGATTTCTCCACATCATTTCTTACGCAGAAAGGTTTCTTTGTCTAAGGTGACAACTTGTCATTTATTTCCAGGGAATTTTTAGGCTTGGCAAGAAGGTTAACAAAAGGGGATCTCTGTGATTGTGAGTGTGGGACAGCCCCAGGGGAATATTCCCCCTTGTCTGTGAAGCAGAGGAGGGGGAATTTCATCTGAAAGGAGGCCTGACTGCAAATAGTAAGCAAGCAAGGAGGAAGTAATCATACCATTTGTTATTGTTCAGTCACCCAGTCATGTGCAACTCTTTGCTACCCCATGGATGGCAGCTTGCCAGTCCTCCCTGTCCCTCACCATCTCCCAGAGTTTGCTCAAGTTCATGTTCATTGCATGAATGATGCCAGTATCAGTAATATCATATTATGTGCCAAAAAATTCAGTTCAGTTCAGTTCAGTCGCTCAGTCGTGTCCGACTCTTTGGACCCCATGAATCGCAGCACGCCAGGCCTCTCTGTCCATCACCATCTCCTGGAGTTCACTCAGACTCACGTCCATCGAGTCCGTGATGCCATCCAGCCATCTCATCCTTGGTCGTCCCCTTCTCCTCCTGCCCCCAATCCCTCCCAGCATCAGAGTCTTTTCCAATGAGTCAACTCTTCGCATGAGGTGGCCAAAGTACTGGAGTTTCAGCTTTAGTATCATTTCTTCCAAAGAAATCCCAGGGTTGATCTCCTTCAGAATGGACTGGTTGGATCTTCTTGCAGTCCAATGGACTCTCAAGAGTCTTCTCCAACACCACAGTTCAAAAGCATCGATTCTTCGGCGCTCAGCTTTCTTCACAGTCCAACTTTCACATCCATACATGACCACAGGAAAAACCATAGCCTTGACTAGGCGGACCTTAGTCGGCAAAGTAATGTCTCTGCTTTTGAATATACTATCCAGGTTGGTCATAACTTTTCTTCCAAGGAGTAAGCGTCTTTTAATTTCATGGCTGCAGTCACCATCTGCAGTGATTTTGGAGCCCAAAAAAATAAAGTCTGACACTGTTTCCACTGTTTCCCCATCTATTTCCCATGAAGTGATGGGAACGGATGCCATGATCTTCGTTTTCTGAATGTTGAGCTTTAAGCCAACTTTTTCACTCTCCTCCTTCACTTTCATCAAGAGGCTTTTTAGCTCCTCCTCACTTTCTGCCATAAGGGTGGTGTCATCAGCATATCTGAGGTTATTGATATTTCTCCCAGCAATCTTGATTCCAGCTTGTGTTTCTTCCAGTCCAGCGTTTCTCATGATGTACTCTGCATATAAGTTAAATAAGCAGGGAGACAATATACAGCCTTGACGTACTCCTTTTCCTATTTGGAACCAGTCTGTTGTTCCAAAAAATTAAAGCTAGCTAAATATTTTTCTTTTTATTTTTTTATTATTTTTTTTGTTAAGCACTTTATTTTTATTTTTTTTTTTACTTTATTTTACTTTAATATTTTTCTTTTTAGAATTTATCTTCTGCATGATTTTATTTTAGAAGAAATCTTGTGGTTTTGTTAGTTGCTGTGGGGTTGTTGTCAGAAATTTCCTGCTGCTTTGCTCAGTTCATTGTTGGGATTTGTGGCTTCAGTAACCTCAAAATTGAAACTAGTGTGTGGTTATCTTACCCATGTAACAGTGTGATTTCTTGTGGAATAGTAAAATGATTTTCTTCTCCAACATTTTTGCTTTATTTCATTTTGTGAATGACTCTAAAATTTTTCAAATTAGTACAATTACTTGCAGTATGTTTGGTACATGCCATTTAAATCTTTTGACTATATATTGTTTTTTGTAGGGTAGTATGTATTCTCTTTAGTACCTATGTATCTCTATAGACCATAATGGTACATTTACAGAACAATATATTGCTTCAAAAGTATTTATAGAGAAGAAATATTAAAAATAAATGACCTAGACATTCACTCAAGAAACAGGTGAAGAACCATAAAATAAATTGAAAAGTGAAGAAAGGAAGTCAGTATAAAGGTTGTATCTTTAAAATAGAATTTAAAGCATAATAGAAACTACCAAATGAGACTCAGACAGCTTTTTTAAAAAAATAATAATATGAAAATAAACTCAGGAAGGAATGACAAGCAAGATAATACACAAATGAAGAACATTGCGATTTAATAAGTGGGTGTTACTGGATACAACAAAGAGTTAAAGTAAGAGAAAACTATGTATAACTTCATTTCAGGTCATTTGAAGTCAGAATGAGATGTAAATTTTTGTTGAAAATTATAAATGATTCAAATAAGACCCAAGAGAAGGAGATCCCTTAAGTATACTAGTTACCGTAAGCACTGAAATTGATGGCAAAAATGACTAAACCATAAAGCTTCAGGCTCTTAATAATGATCAGTTTTTAAGATATATAAAGTAATGGAAAACAAAAATTGAAGTCATTTCATGAGGCTAGAATATCACAACACAAAAACTTAGCACATTGACAAGACTTGAAGATAAACAAAGCAAACAAAAAACCAAAGCAAACCAATAAATGAAACATCCAATAGCTATTATCCAATTTCACTCAGGAGTTTAAGTAAATGTAGATACTACATGTAAAGTTTTTACTAGGAATGTAAGAATAACACAAGAAAATCCATTAATGTGATTGTCTATATCATCTCACTATATATCTGATAAAGCCCTCAATAAAATTAAACATATATTGATGAAAAAAAAATCTTACCAATTTTGGAATAAAAAGGGGCTTCCTATACATGGTTTAGTTTCACTATAACCAACATGCAGCAAATAGAAACAAAAATTTATGAGACTTAAACATTCATTTTATTTATTATTTATTATTTTTTGATGCTACTGTGAGTACATGAAAAGTTTCCCTATTACAGCATTAATTTCTCCTTTTTACTTTTCAGTGTACATGTCTTGCATTTCTTTTATTAAAATTTGTTCCTCTGTATTTTATTCTGTTGAGCCTTTTGTAAGTGAAATTGCTTTCCTAACTTCATTTTTGGATTCTTGATTGTTAGCATATAGAACTATAATTGATTTTGGTATATTTATATTTTGTTCTACTAGGAATTTATTATATAGTTTCAAATTTTTGATTTACTTAAAACCAATAGAGTACTGTAGAGTAAAATAAAGTAAAATGGAAGCTCTAAAAAATAAAATAAAATAGGCAGTAAGTTAAAAAAAATTCTCTTTAATGATATTCTCTGTTGCATCGTTTTTGTCATACTCTCCTTAATTCTTAAACATGGTCTTTAAACTTATTTATTTAAACTTAAACTTATCTAACGTTCATTGCTTTATAGCTTTGAAGTTTTTCTGCTATGTCTACACTAGAGCAGCATGAAAGACAATTTCTATTGATTTCTTTCTTTCCCCTGTGTATAATCACACTTCCCTCTTCTTTTCATGCTTCCTTTTTTTGTTGTTGAAAAATGGATACTATATTAATAGACGGTGTGTAGGTTCTGATGGCCCCATGTTACTCTTTGTTCCTGTCATTCTTTGTTTCTTCATATGTTTGTTTAATGACTTGCCTGGGTGGGCTAATCCATACAGTCTAACTCTCCCATAGTATTCACTCACAGGTGTCTCTGTTAACTTTTTTTCTTTCTTTCCTCCTTCCTTCCTGTCTTTTTTGTTTCTTCTCACAGCATGTGTACAAATCTCATCTTCATCTAGGGACCTGCAGAATGTTGAAGTTGATTGTTTCTGGTCTTTTTGACCATCATTCAGTGTTTCATACATATGCATCTTTCCAGACTGCTAGGGATATGTGGCAGATTAGTCATATCATACTCATAGGTATCTTTTTAAATTTTCTGGCTAGCCTGAAGATTTGTTGCTCCATCCAGTGTTATACTTCCAGGCCAACTGGGAAGTTAAACTTTCACATCTCTTTTCTTTCGAGTTTGCTAGTTTAGTGATGCCCATGGTTTTGGGTGATCTCTTTACTTCTCTCTAAATCAAGTTAGCCACCATCAACAAGGAAGTTTCTCATTTTCATGGACTTCCCTGCCCCAGTAGAACTGTACTGTGCTTACTCCAAGTTCAAGAGTTTTTCTCAACACGTTTCAATTTGTTGTATAACTTGGATCCATTTCCAGAGACTCAATGTAAAATATTGACTAGTTTTATCATTTTTTTGGGGGAAGAGAGTTAGCCAAGATCCTCACTCCACCATTCTAGAAGTTCCCCATACTAGAGAAATTACGAGGTCAAGACTGTTGCAGTGCCTTAGTCTTCATGGTATTAGGATGCTTTCTGAATATTCCCATTTATTTAAGGATTTAGTGTCAGGAACAGAAGCAAAAAACTTCAGCAGAAGCCTGGCTGAATGTTTAAAAGATCTTCAACTCTACTGCAGAAATGAGTAAATCATTGTAAATCAACTATACTTCAATTAAAGAAAAAGAGCTTTGGAGGTCTCCTGAATGGTGGTGGGTGTAGCATAAGTGAGCTTTAGCTCACAGCTGCTTAAGATGGTGAGGGTGAGGGAGGAAGTCCTTGTGTTACCCAGATGTAACATAAAAGCCCATCATTCTGAAACTGTTGGCTGTCCAGCACACCTGGTACTTCATAAATGAATAGAACAATGTGCTCTGACACATTCATTACTATTTGAGACTTGCAGATGCTGTAGGCTACTATGAGTGATTAGCAGATGAAGAGCCCTTTGACTGTGTTACCTATATGTAAACCTGGTGCAAATTTTACTAGTGTACACTATGGGATTCAATGCATAATCATGTCCAAGTGTTTTTTGTCCATTGACGGTAAAGTGTCTGCCTACAATGCGGGAGACCCGGGTTCAATCCCTGGGTCGGGAAGAGCTCCTGGAGAAGGAAATGGCAACTCACTCCAGTACTCTTGCCTGGAAAATCCCATGGATGGAGGAACCTGGTAGGCTACAGCCCATGGGGTCGCAAAGAGTGGGACATGACTGAGCGACTTCACTTTCACTTTCTTTCAGGGAAAGTTATAGTTGAAATATAGAAGAGGATTTTAATGATATTTGAGAAATGGTGTATTGTGAAATACATGTGAATTGTGGCTGTTTCAGTTTCTCAGATGGGACATAGTCCCTGGTATGTATACCAGGTCTTTGCATGGACTGTGTTCTCTCTCCCAGGCTAATGCCTCTGTTCCCCCAGAACGCAGGTGTGTTGTCACTTTCTGGGAATCTTTCCTTGATCTCTGTTTGTCCATTTTTCTTGTCATTTCTCATCATTGCATTGTGTACTTCTAAATTCAGTGTTCATGACTGCTGCTGCTAAGTCGTTTCAGTCGTGTCCGACTCTGTGCGACCCCGTGGACAGCAGCCCACTAGGCTCCCCCATCCCTGGGATTCTCCAGGCAAGAATACTGGAGTGGGTTGCCATTTCCTTCTCCAATGCATGAAAGTGAAAAGTGAAAGTGAAGTCGCTCAGT
>SJYX01014169.1:156497-195021 GCA_006410675.1 Oreotragus oreotragus | reverse complement strand
AATATCAATAACCTCAGATATGCAGATGACACCACCCTTATGGCAGAAAGTGAAGAAGAACTAAAAAGCCTCTTGATGAAAGGAAAAGAAGAGAGTGAAAAAGTTGGCTTAAAGCTTAACATTCAGAAAATGAAGATCATGGCATCTGGTCCCATCACTTCATGGCAGATAGATGGGGAAATAGTGGAAACAATGGCTGACTTTATTTTGGGGGGCTCCAAAATCACTGCAGAAGGTGATTGCAGCCATGAAATTAAAAGATGCTTACTCCTTGGAAGGAAAGTTATGACCAACCTAGATAGCATATTCAAAAGCAAAGACATTACTTTGCCAACAGACGTCCATCTAGTCAAGGCTATGGTTTTTCCAGTGGTTATGTATGGATGTGAGAGTTGGAATGTGAAGAAAGCTGAACACCAAAGAATTGATGCTTTTGAACTGTGGTATTGGAAAAGACTCTTGAGAGTTCCTTGGACAGCAAGGAGATCCAACCAGTCCATCCTAAAGGAAATCAGTCCTGAATATTCATTGGAAAGACTGATGTTGAAGCTGAAACTCCAATACTTTGGCCACCTGATGTAAAGAGCTGACTCATTTGAAAAGACCCTGATGCTGGGAAAGATTGAAGGTGGGAGGAGAAGGAGAACAAAGAGGATGAGATGGTTGGATGGCATCACCAACTCAATGGACATGAATTTGGGTAAACTCCGGGAGTCAATGATGGACAGGGAGGCCTGGCATGCTGCAGTCCATGGGGTCACAAAGAGTGAGATACAACTGAGAGACTAAACTGAACTGATTGTTGCCATGAAAAGGAAAGAAAAAAGAGGATTGAGTTTTTCTTTCACTTTCCTGAGAACAAAGAAGATAAAGAGAACAGTGAGCAAACCTGAACACTCTCAATTTTTAATTTTAAAATAAATAAAATAACTGCTCCTGACACTGCAAATCTGTAAGTTAGTTTGCTTTTCTGCCCCCTAACTCTGAAGGAGCTACAACTCACATTTTTTCTTTTGACTCTATGCTAAATACATTCTGTTTTTGGTGTTTACCCTTATAATGCCCTTCCCCTTTGCATTTACATATCAAAAATTAGGCCTCAGAGCCATTGCACAGCCAGACTCAATTACTGGGTTCCTGTGGCTGAGACCTTAAAGCGTCTCTCTGCAATGCAAGAGACCCAGGTTCGATCCCTGGGTTCGGAAGATCACCTGGAGAAGGAAATGGCAGCCCACTCCAGTATTCTTTCCTGGAAAACCCATGGACCCTGGAGCCTGGTAGGTTACTGTCCATGGTGTCGCAAAGAGTTGGACGTGACTGAGCGATTTCACTTTCACTTTGATGCTAGTACATGACTGTCTTTGAAACAAGGCAAGAGGAAGACATCAAGATCCTAGCACCTTTGTTCCTCAGCGCCTACTCCTGCCTGAGAGCCCTTGCCTTGTATAAACCCCTGGACTTCTCATGGGGGAAGGCACAGTTCTTGAGGCATGAATCTACTGTGTTCCCCTCTCCACTGGCTGAGAATAAAACCCTATTTTTGATTTTTTCCAAAAATAGAGGAAATCTGTCTCCATATTTTTCATTTGTTTTGGTAGGCAGATAAGGCCTATCAAATTTTGATAGATTTTGGCCCTCAGCATCATGTTCTTGGCAGGTTCTGTGTCATCCATAGCACCCCCTTGCAACAATCCATGCACCATGAAACACCCGAGTACCTCCATCTGGAGGCTTACTCAAACATGAACCAACCTGAACTGTGCATCTCCATGCCATCCTCCCCAGACTTGTGCTGCCTGCCTTCACAAATGGCCCTGTTTCTCTCCTCCTGGTCACACTTTGTTTGACTACTCCTGATGACCTCCAGCATATCTTTGCTATTTCCATTTCTCTCCATTCTCACTGCTACTGCCTTTGTCCAGGTCACTACAATCATTGGGCATCATGGTCTCATCATTCTTTAGTACAATCTCTAGTGAATCTCCTTGGGATTTAGAGAATTTTCCTAAAAGCATTTTAATCACAAAACTCCCATGTTTACAATCTTTCAATTGCTTGAAAAATGAGACAGTTCTTTAGGATGACTTAGAGAATCAGAGTTTACTAACATCTCCCATTTTGTCTCTTTTTACTAACATCTCCCATTTTGTCTCTTTTCTCTGATCCTTAAGCTCTAAAGTCCACTTTTCTCCTATAAGTTCCTAGGCATCTTCCACCTGTTTGAGCATTAACTTTCTAATGTGCTTTACTTGTGCTCAGGCAATTACTCCTTTCATTATTCTTTACTTAAAAGTATACTATCATGTAAGAAATGAATTGCCAGTCTATGTTCAATGCAGGATGCAGGATGCTTGGGGCTGGTGTATGGGGATGATCTGGAGGGAAGATGTGGCGGGGGAGGTGTGTGGGAGGGGGGTTCATGTTTGGGAGTTCGTGTAAAAAAATAAATAAATACAAAAAAAAAAAAGAAAAAAAAAAGTGGGAGGGGGGTTCATGTTTGGGAGTTCGTGTAAAAAAATAAATAAATACAAAAAAAAATAAAATAAAACTTCTATCATAAAAAAAATAAATAAATAAAAAGATCCTATTCTTTATTTTTTTCGGATAGAGTTGAAAACAAATGTTTGAAATCTACCTGCGCTCTCTGTAGAACTGGGAGGACGCTACTCAAAATATACCCTTGATCTCCTCTGCTTTTCTGTGCAGGTGATGCAGCTGTTTCTTCAGTTTGTAGAAAGAACAAAGGAGGTGATATTTGCCTTAGGTCTAAGGCAGAAAGGTACTAAATCCCTGATCACTACTCCTGTTGCCTGTTTTCAGGCTAGATTGTCTCCCCAGGTAAACATGTCATTCTGCTAAGAAAGAAGTTCTTGGATTATTGTCATATGACAAAACGTCTTGTAGCCTAAAAGTCAGTAAACATTTTCATTTGTATTTATAGTTTTTGCAGGCATCCTTTTATATTAGTATTATTTTGCTTCTGCATGTTTTGGTCTACAGATTTTGAAGCATTTCATTTGCTTTCACTTTAGAAGGACTTTAAAATTTCTCTTCAGCAGTTGGATCCCTTATTTTCCAACATGATAATGGATTCATTCATCTTTTATTAACACACATTTTTAAATATTTTAATTGCTTTAGACATCTGAGCTAAATGTGCTCTCTGCTACCTTGATTTAATGCAGTTTTCTGTAAACATGATTGAAACAATTTTTCTAACTGACTTTAATTTATATTGTGCTTTTATGATAAATAAAATATAGTTTGAAGTACAGTAATCCTTATTTCTCTCCTTTCTTTTCATTTCCCTTCTCAGGTTTTGATGAATTAATATGAAATTTAGTTCCTTGAATATTATTACTTTTTCTGAAATAGTAAACAAATGTGTTAAATTTTACAAGTTCATTTAAACACTTATTTAGACTTAACTATATATTTTTAAAGTAACTTTAAAATAATTTTATTTATGTGTATTTTTTTGGCTGTGCTGGGTCTTGATTGCTGTGTGGGCTTTTCCGTAATTGCAGCAAGTAAGGGCTCTTCTGTAGTTGGTTCATAGGCTTCTCATTGCAGTGGTTCCTCTTACTGCAGAGCACTGACTCTAGGGCACTCAGTGTTCAGTACTTGTGGCACATGGGCTCAGTAGCTGTGGTTCCTGGGCCCTGGAGCACATTCTCATAGTTTTGGCACACAGGCTTGATTCCTCTATGGCATGCGGGGATCTTCCCTGACCAAGAATCAAATCTGTGTCTCTTGCATTGGCAGGTGGATTCTTTACCACTGAGCCACCAGGGAAGTTCTTAAAAATCATTTTATATCAATATTCTTGTGTCATTTCTTGAGTTCTTTCTTGTTGTCCAGTTTCTAAGTTCTGTCTGACTCTGTGATCTTATGGACTGCGGCATGTCACTTTTCCCTGTCCTTCACTATCTCCTGGAATTTGCTCAAACTCATGCCTATTGTGTTGCTGATGCCATTGAACCATCTCATCCTCTGTCAACCTCTTTTCCTTCTGCCCTCAATCTTTCCCAGGATCAGGTTCTTTTTCAATGAGTTGCCTTTTTTGCACCAGATGGCCAAAGTATTGAAGGTTCAGCTTCAACATCAATCCTTCCAATGAATATTCAGGGTTGATTTCCTTTAGGATTGACTGGTTTGATCTTCTTGCTTTCCAAGTAACTCTCTAGAGCACCATAGTTTGAAAGCATCAGCTCTTCAGTGCTCAGACTTCTTTATGGTTCAACTCGAAGGCAAATTTTTGGTTTCAGTTTCATAAAGGAAGTTATGTGGTATATTGTTTGACTTCCTGAGGGTTCAAATATGGCTTAACTTTGCCTTCATGGGGAAATGATAATTTACCTGAATAAAGTAATTTAGAATTATCTCATTACCTCAGAGTTCTCAAATATTTCCCCATAGCATCGCACATGAGGAGTCTGAAGCCTGTGTCATTCTCTTCTTTTTAAGTAGTCAGTATGTGTCTAAAACTGTGAATTTGTTTAATTTTTTTTTTTTTTGTCATCTTTAGAATTCAGGAACAATACCAGGATGAGACTGAGTGAGGATCTTTTTCCACAATTATGATCACTATTCAATAAGCTTTATAGTAAAAGTAGACATTTTCGTTGGGTTTTGTTTTGTTTTCTCCAAAGAAATTTCTTCTCTGAAGCTAAGTGTCTGGTAAATTTGTTTGGCACCAAGTGGGCACTAATTAAATGTCAGATGAATGGCCAAACAGAGGAAAGATGTTTCACCTGCCTTCAGGCTGCTGTAGCAAATGTCAATGAAAGGAAGCAAAATAGAGACTCAACTCAATAATTAATTCTCCCATGCATACTACAATCCCTTAGAGTCACTTCTCTGCCTCCAACAAAGCTCTTCTCTTGTCAACAACCACCAAAGAGGACACCAGTGCTCCCAGGCCATGCCCACCCTTCATACCCAGAGCCAAGCTTGCTCACCATCAGTAGACACACTCAACTCATTTGGGGTAAGGATGGGTTCCAGGGCCCCTGGAAACTTCCCACAGACTCACTCACACAACATTACTGGAAATCCACCTGCCTCCCAGCTCACCATTTCCAGGTTAAACTCAGACATAGACCCTTCAACAATGACAACTAGTCTGACCGGGAAAACTGAGCAAAAGGGCATTTTCTTTCTTTCTCTTTTTTTTTTAAATTTTATTTTATTTTACTTTACAGTACTCTACTGGTTTTGGCATACATTGACATGAATCCATCATGGGTGTACACGAACTCCCAAACATGAACCCCCCTCCCTCCTCCCACCCCCCATCATCCCTCCGGATCTGATATAATTGTCACTACTGAGAAGCAGTATTGTCACTATCGCTTCTTTTTCATTGTGGATGATGAATGAGGTTTGCCTGCAGACTAACAGCTACACTCCAAATCTCTAGTGTTTTCTGGCAATGATTTTGAGAAGAGCAGATTGAAGGGACGAAGAGGACTGAGATGAGGTGGAACAGGCAGGACAAGTGAGAGGAGTGAGTGTCGACTCCAGGGGGGAAGCGGTCAGTAGAGGAAAACAGGAAAGACCAAGAAGAAGGGGAAAGGTAGCCAAGCGGCATACAGGAGGAGGAGACCACAGAAGGATGAGGGGTGAGGAAACTGCTGGAAAGGCCACTGGGCATCAGTGGTCACCTTCCATCACTTCTTCTCACAGAGGAAGACATTGAGAACCCAAGTATGGACTTGATTTCTCCAAGGCTAAAAGATGCTAAGTATTCCAGCCAAATCACAGCCCGTAGACTTTCTTCAGAAGCCAGGACTGGCTGCAGTAGAGGGGGTCAGGAGGGCATAGGCACACGCAGAAGAAAATCAGGAAGTCAGATCGTGGGAGAAGTGGAGGGGAAGTGAGAGACCATGTGGGAGGCCTGTGACTGCCAGAGGCTGTAGGGTTTCTCTGGCAGGGAAGTCAGCAGAGGGAGAGGTTTGTGTGTTGGTGTACTAAGGGAAGTCAGATGAGAGGGCGAGAGGGTAGAGAGGGGAACCGTGCCTGAGTTCTGAGGGCAGCTTGCCTGTGCAGGCGTCCTTCACCTAAGAGAGCTTCAATGCTGCTTCTGCCGCCTCTGCTGCCTCTTCTCTTCAAGGGACTTCTTTGCCATGGGGCAAGCACAGTGGGTAAGATGATCCCAGTTCCCTTGGCTGGGAAGTGCAGGGTGGAGAGGTTCTAGGGAGGACCTAGGGGAACGGAGTAATGCACCTACAGGATGCCCTTGGAGTCCGCATATCATGTTAGCTCCAAGCAAAGTATTCTTTGTCATAGTCTCAGTTAATCTGCCTGATTTTGAGGAGAGGATGCTGGCCCAGAGGCAGAGGTATGGGAATATGTGCAACCTGTGTAACCATCTCCATGCATCCTCTCCTCTATGGGGCCAACTTTTCCCATGCTTTCACTCCTTCTCTCAGGTCCTCAGGTTCCAGGACCCCATCATCTGGCTGCAGAAGAATCCCCCTCCTTCCGTTTGATCCAGATCTCCTCCTTTGCCAACCACAGCTGGACGAAGACCCAGGGCTCAGGCTGGCTGGGCGAGCTGCAGACTCATGGCTGGGATAGTGTCTTGGCCACCATCCGCTTTCTGAGGCCCTGGTCCCAGGGTAACTTCAGCAAGGAGGAGCTGAAGAACATACAAGCACTCTTGCAGCTGTACTTCCACAGTTTCCCACGGGAAGTGCAGGCCTATGCCAGTCAGTTTCAGTTTGAATGTGAGTTCCTTATTCCAAGAGAATATTCACTGGAAGGCTCTGACCATCTTTCAAAAGATAGAAAGAATGTGGACGTTGACGTTGTTCCTTTTCTCCTTTTGGGCACTGTCCCTCCTCTGCTGAGCCTTCACCACCACTCCCACTCTACTTCTCCCACCCAATACACATAGCTCTCACACTTGTAAAAATACCATCAGGTTCTAGACCTCAAATAATTGTCTGTTCTTGATCTTCTGCCCAGCACCCTGGCCTCAGAGTCAGCCTTTCCCAACCAAGATTCTGCCCGCCTTTCTTCCATGTTTACAAGGTTCTGCCTGAACCTAACCACTCCCCAATCTGCTCTTTCAGTTGATGTCCTCTACTTCTCTAACAGCCTTCCGTCTAGCCCTTCCCCTTAATTATTTCAAAATACCTTTATTATCTCAAAATTTTCTTCCCACAAATTCCCTTCCCTTTTCCTGTCCCACCTCTGGCCTTCCATGTGATCCCCCAGCAAGTTTTCCTTCCTTTAAATCTCTAGGTTGTTTACTTTCCTTCCCTGTAATTTTTTCCATATTGATTTTCTCTTCCTTATCTACCCATAGACCCCTTTGAGCTCCAGGTATCATTTGGATGTTTAATTCATACTGGGAAGGCTTTGGAAACCTTCTTAAATGGAGCATATCAAGGATTAGATTTCCTGAGTTTCCAAGAAAATTCCTGGAAGCCATTTCCAGGAGCAGGAAGTCGAGCTGAGAATGTCTGTAGGGTGCTGAACCACTACCGAATTATTAAAGAAATTGTGCAGAGGCTTCTCAGTGACACTTGCCCTCGGTTTCTGGCAGGAATCCTTGAAGCAGGGAAGTCAGAACTGGAAAAACAAGGTGAGCCCAACTCTTTCTCTCCTCCTATTCCTGGTGTTTCAACATTTGTATTTGAGTTCTCTACTCTTTGTCAACCTTTTGAAACACATAATAAGAAGCTAGAGGGTGAGATGTTTGGGTTTAGAATTGTGTCCTAGAAAAGAGAAAGAAGTGATTACTCAAACTCCTTAAGGAACTCTAAGTCACTAAGCTGTGGCCTAGGGTGCCCTCCTAAATTCCGTTTCTCCTCCTCTTTCCTCTCTAGTGAAGCCAGAGGCTTGGGTGTCCAAAGGCCCCAGTCCTGGGCCTGGCCGTCTGTTTTTGGTGTGCCATGTCTCTGGCTTTCATCCAAAGCCCATATGGGTGATGTGGATGAGGGGCAAGCAGAAGCACCCAGGGACTCGGCGAGGTGACGTCCTGCCCAATGCTGATGGGACTTGGTATCTCCGAGTAACCCTGGATGTGGCTGCTGGGGAGACGGCTGGCCTGAGTTGCCAAGTGAAGCACACCAGCCTAGGAGGCCAGGACATCATCATCCACTGGGGTGAGAGAGAACTGGGTTCTGCTGTTAGTGATAGTCTTCTCATAGTAAAAACAGCTAATGAGTGATAAACATGGAAAAATGGCCAGAAATGCTGTGGGCAAGAAGATACAGGTGGTGGAATCCATGGAAAGAAGGGTAGAGCATGACAGCAGTTAAATTTTAAGAAAATGCAAGAAGAGGATTAGAAGTACTAAAGAGAAAAAAAAGAGAAGGACCTGGTGATGTGATGAAAGAGAGAAAAAGTGGATAGACCAGAGACACAGACTCAGGAAGAATTGAAATGAGGACTCTAGAAAAGACAGACTAAAACTCTGGGGAGGTCCCACCACTCTGAAATGAGAAGCATTAACTGTAGTAGAAGAGAGAGCACTTTATAGATTGATTTTCTTGTTTTATCCCCACCTAGGTGGATACTCCTTCTCGTTATTGATCTGCTTAGTTGTAATAGTTACCTTGGTCATGTTGGTTATAGTTGATTCATCATTTAAAAAGCAGCGGTGAGTCTTGTCTTGTTTTGTCTCTTCAGCTTCTTATCAGCATATTTTTTTTTTCTCTCCCTTTCTCCTTTCTCTGATTTCCCTTATCTGACCGAGATCTTCTTTTCTTCCTACAGCTCAAATCAGGATGTCTTCTCTATCTCCCACCCTGCCTTCCCCACAGGAGCCAAAATCCAAGACCCCAGGAATTCAGGACATCGACTCTGCTTGGCACAAGAGTCATGGATCAAAAACAGACTCTTAAAGAAATGGAAAGCCAGACTAAATCAACTCTAGTGTCATTAGTTTTACCTTCCACATAAAATCCCTTTCTGCTTCTGTTTAAACATGATTCACATCTCTAAACAAAGAATGATTTTGCTAAAGCAATTTGTTCTGTCAGAGACCTGACCTGCACCCTTTTGAAAATCTGTTTTTTCCCCTCCCATTTTCCAGAATATCTTTTCTACTTCAGCCACATGTTCATCACTATTGATCCTTCAAATTTTAATTCACATGCCTCTTTCTTAAGAACTTCCCTGGATAGTCCAGGGGAAAGCTCTTCTTTATACCCCAAATGGGACTGTTCTTCCTGAATACACTCATCTCTTCCTACTCCAAACAGTAATTTTAAAATTTTTGTGCTTTTCTCTCATTTGCTTGAAAGCAAGGTTTATGTGTTTGTATTTGTGCCTCAACTGGTTCATGGCAGATTGTGGGCAGGTAACCTGTACAGTTGTTGCCATCTCAAAATCCTGTTCATTTTTGAAGGAGATACTGAATTTTCATTTTATACTGGCCTCACAAATTATGTAGCTGGTTTGTCCTGAGAGAGATCTTTCTCAATAAATACTGACTGAAATAAAAGTATTGTCAAATAAATTGTCTGAGTCCCTTTCCTTTTTGGCATCTCTGCATCATTTGGCTATGTTCTTATTAAAACTCTTTGTCTTTCTCCCATCAAAGGTGAAGGAGACAGCTAAGTGTTTCAGACTTCATCATTGTCATGGTGTTTATGCATCTTCAGAGATATTTAAAGAAAATAATAACACATGAGATTTTCTATTGTCAAAGAGAGGGTAGGATTGGACTGACATTCCTACTTTTCTGAGATTATCTATTACTATATATGTCTTTGTGGATACACATATTCAGGGGATACATTCATATTTTGGGAAGTTAGGAACAGAACATGGAGGCTGAGGATTATTTTTATGGACAAATCCAAGAAAGGAGGGGATACATTGATCAGATGCCAGCCTAGTTACATTTATTTTCTTTAGCACTTTGATATATTGTTATTATTATTACATATACCTGTCTCTTATACACATCTAGATGTGTATAAGAGACAGGTGTGAGGTCTCNACTTCAAAGCTTCTCTTGGTGGTGGAAATAGAAACAGTTTGCCTTAGATTAAGTTTTCTTTTAAAATGTCATAGCTCCCTTTCCTCCTACCTAAACATCCACTCTCATCCAAGGGGACTTTTCTCCATATAAAATTTTTTTCTTCATTTTTAAATGAAGATGAAATAAACAAATGTAATTGTCACATAGTGAACTATGTGCCTGAAGTAAGAATACCATGCCACTTGGTAAATATACAAACTTGTACATGTGTTTAGCTCTCACAGCTTTAATTTCACTAGGAATTGTGCCTGATATCATCCTCTGTGCCCAATTGTAAAGACTGTCATGAGAAAGAAATGAGATGCTTTATGGGAAAAAGCATAAGCAAAAAGTATACTGACTACAACAGGCTATAGATAACATAGTTGTAACTTTATTGATTCTTTGAAGTTGAATAAGGAAGATATGAAAATCTTGTCAAAATGCTAACTCTAGTACACTTGGGTTGGTGCCTGTGGCAAAATAAGGAGTAAAGAACAACAAATTTTAGCAATGCAAGAGCCACTTCTTCAAGACCACTGCAATGATTTTAGAAAAATATGTCTAGTTCTTTGCCCCGGGGTGCGCTGAATACATGATGAAGGATATTGTCATGGTTCATCATGGTGAAAGCATTACTGGGGGCAAAGAGGATGCATAAGTTTCCCATAAACCCAAAGATTTCTGTGTTTAAAGTACAGATTCCTTCTGCTTGGTTCACATACTGGATTCGAGTTGTATGAGTGAGGCATGGTTAACTGAGGCAATCACATTTTCAACTTAGATACATCCATTCAATATGTGTGTATATGAATAATTTCCCCTGGATCAGGCATTGCTAATTCCCGCATATGCAATGATGGACTAGATCAATACATGTTCTGACTTTAGTAATTTATAATTGGGTACCCATATTTTTCCATGGTTTAACTGGAGCTTGTAAATAGAAGAAGGTATATGTTTTTTATTAATCTGACCAAGATTTTAAAAGTATCAAGCCATGAAAAGACAATGAGAAATCTTAAAGGCATATTACTAAGTCAAAGAAATCAATCTGAAAAGGCTACATCTGTATGATTTCAATTATATGATATTCTGGAAAAGACAAAACTATGGCGATAATAAAAAGATCAGTGGTTGACAGGGGAGTGGTGGGTAAACGAGTGGATAAAGATGAACAGACAAAACACAGAGGATCTTTAGGTAAGCGAAAACATTTTGCAGGATATTATAATGATGGATATATGTCACTATACATTTGTCCAAACCCACAAAATGTACAAAACCAAGAGTGAATCCTAAAATAAACTGTAGCCCTTGGGTGATTATTATATGTCAATGCAGGTTAAAAATGTAACACGCTACTGTTGACAGTGAGGAGGTTATGCATCTGTAGAGGCAGGAGTATATGGGAAATCACTCTAATTTCCTGTTAATTTTTGCTCTAAAATAATAAATTCTTTAAAAAAAGTAGAGGTTTTTAATGCGATAAAAGGAACACTTCTCTGCATCTTCATTTAGTATTCATGCATCTAATTCCAGTATGCATTTTCACTGTCTATTTTTGATAGTAGTTTTACATTTCTATAATATCATTTTATTTCATATTTTCAAGAAAGCAGTGAAAAATGACATGTGATGTAATATAGACAATATCTTTGACATACTTTCAATGAATGGGATAAATATATTTTTAATTTTGATACATAAAAATTAGTCCTCCAGCAAATGATATTGATTGATAGCAAGCATTAAAAACAAAAAAAACCTTCTGCTTAAAATACTATAGAATATCTGATATGTGTAAATGTAGCCTTGGTATATGATGAAACTTCCAGACTACTTATGGAGAATAATTCTGATTTTAGTTTATAATTGAATTTTTTAAATATAGGTGAACTTAAATCTTTTATTGAGTGGAGCTCCTTGGTTTTCACTGCAATTACAGTTATGGGAAAAAAGAGTAATTTTAACTTAAAATATGTAGAAAATAGATGAAAGTATACTGGCTTTCAGAAATTAGCTTTTCAACTGAAAGGTCAAATAAGCCTTGAGTAGATCCCATTTTATTGCCTTTTATTTATAAAGTTTTTTTATTCATATATATTTTAATTAACTAAAAGATAACATTTGGAAGGAATATTATGACTTTCAGTCTTATTTTTGCTTTGATAGTTCTAGGTGTTAAGAGAAGTTTTACTGTTGTATTTTATAGACTGCTATGGAAGCATAAGTGGAAGGTATACACAAACATCACAGCATGGCTTCCCTTTCCCTAAGGCTGATCTAGCAGTTACTGAATTCCTGAAGCATAAAAGGACAGAGGAATGATAAGTTTCAGATAATAGCAATGTCTCTCAGTGATCTAGTCAGGTAATTGGAACCCCACTGATTATTTCTGAACCCTTTCACTGTCAAGGTGACAAAGTTTTGATCTTGTTGGGATATTCATCTACTCTGGATACAGATTTGCCTTCTTGCCTACATTACTTTGGCCAGAATAACTATGTGATTCTTTACAGAAAATATGACTTACTGACAAAGGAGTCTTCATTAAACTGCTGTTGCACACTGATTATTTCTGAACCCTTTCACTGTCAAGGTGACAAAGTTTTGATCTTGTTGGGATATTCATCTACTCTGGATACAGATTTGCCTTCTTGCCTACATTACTTTGGCCAGAATAACTATGTGATTCTTTACAGAAAATATGACTTACTGACAAAGGAGTCTTCATTAAACTGCTGTTGCTTCTGCTAAGTCGCTTCAGTCATGTCCGACTCTGTGTGACCCCATAGACGGCAGCCCACGAGGCTCCCCTGTCCCTGGGATTCTCCAGGCAAGAACACTGGAGTGGGTTGCCATTGCCTTCTCCTATGCATGAAAGTGAAAAGTGAAAGGGAAGTCGCTCAGTTGTGTTGACTCTTAGCGACCCCATGGACTGCAGCCTTCCAGGCTCCTCTGTCCATGGGATTTTTCCAGGCAAGAGTACTGGAGTGGGTTGCCATTGCCTTCTCCGTTCATAAAACTACCTTGGATCAAAGGACAAGTCTGAGGATGACAACCTGCAGGGTTGGGTTACTGTTTTTCATGAAGCAGTATAAATGGGGTTTCCCAGGTGGTGCAGTGGTAAAGAATCCACCTGCCAATGCAGGAGATGCAAGAGATGCAGTTCGATCCCTGGGATGGGAAGATCCCTTGGAGTAGGAAGTGGCAATCCACTCCAGTATTTTTGCCTGAGAAATCCCATGAAAAGAGGAGCAGACTACAGTCTATGGGGTTGCAAAAAGTCAGACACAATTGAGCACATACACACACTGAACTGAAATGTAGATGGCACACATGCCCAACAGTCAGAATAACTTAATCCAAAACTGGTTTGTAGAGTGAAAGTAGGATTAGCTCCTGTAATCATCACTCTCAGTTGCTTTGCAGATTTGAACTTTGTGGCCATGCAACCCTTGGCTGTCCTGGATTAGAGGTCCTGGTCACCAGGTGGGGCATCTCCATCAGGGTACAATGAAGAGTTCCACTGAATATCTCTTGAAATTTTCATGGCTTTTAACAATAGTGCATGGACAACTTCTGAAACCCAACCTGACAAAGTAAAGGCACCAAGGACTCTGAAATCCATACCCCACCAGATAAAAATTTTGTACCAGCTGAAGTGCTGGCCAAGAGTGAAGGAATTCTAGAGTGGGAGGATGGTTGAAAAAGATGATGAATATCAATTATAACCTATACATTAGCAGCAAGTAGTAACTATAGTTTGTTTTCTTTATTGTAAACAAATCTTATTTTTAGAGGTTGCAAACAGTACCACCTAGAAGAGTCAGTAAGAGTAGACTTAATATAGGACAAAAGCAGATTCAAGTGATACAACTGATGATCTACGCTGGGATGTATCATGCTAAATTTAATTGTCCCTCGTGAATTCAGCACAGTTACAGTATACTGTTCATTCACCTGGTCTGAGTGCCACATTAAATCTACACAGTACAGCTTCCATGCCTTGCTGCCTTGCAGTTTTCTCCATAGCTGCAGAAGGTTGCTTGGCATTGCACTGCTGCGACCTGAGATTCAGGGTGTTTAAAGCCCCTTGGGTGATTCCTGAACAAGTAAGGAATGAGGTTGGGTATATAGTTAAGACATTCTTCTTATCCCTTGGAAAGAAGGGTCAGTTCTGAGGTGCATTCTATGTAGTTTCCTCATAGTTTCCCTATAATGCTGAATCTTAGTTTTCTACAGAGGTAACGTTAATGAACACAAACTTTATTGACTTTGCTGCCTTCTATGTCTTACATTCTTTTTTCTATTTAAAATTTAATAGCTGTCACAATATAAAATATGTAGGAACTAAACGGAGGTCTTCCCTGATGGCTTAGTGGTAAAGAATTCACCTGCCAATTTAGGAGACACAGATTCGATCCCTGATCAGGAAAGATCCCACATGCCATGGGAGCAAATGAATCCATGCACCACAACTACTGCGTCTGTGCTCTACAGCCTTTAAGCCACAACTAGTGAAGCCCGTGTGCCCTAGATCTGGTGTGCCACAACAAGAGAGTAGCCTCTGCTCACTACAACTAGAGAAAAGCCTGTGTGCAGCAATGAAGACATAGCATAGCCAAAAATAAAATAAATAAGTAACCAAATTAAAAGAACTAGGGAGATTCTCTATGTTATTTCTACAGCCTCATTACTTTATGTGTTCATATGTAAATGTGGAGTTGAATCGTGTTCCACAAGAATATTCACTTAACTTATTTCATTTAACCTGCTTTTGGCAGTACAAATGGGCTTCCCAGGTGATGCTAGTGGTAAAGAACCTGGCTGCCAGTGCAGCAGATGCAAGAGATGTCCACATCTCTTGCATTCCAATTCCTGGGTTGGGAAGATGGCCTGGAGGAGAAAATGGCAACCCACTCCAGTATTCTTCCCTGGAAAATTCCATAGGCAGAGGAGCCTGATGGGCTTAACAGTCCATGGATTCGCAAAGGGTCAAACATGACTGAGAACAGTGTTAGTTAGTTGGTCAAGTGGTGACTATCAGCTCTATACAGAATCCCAATTTCTCTATTTCAGGCTGTGTCTGCATTTCAGTATTGCCTCCATATACAGATCACAAATTTTCAGTGTCCAATAAATTGCCTTTAAACTTGGTTACTTTTATGGAACTTAAATTTCATCCCTTTCATCTCTAGATCATGGTGATGTTGAAAATGTAATAGATGTTCTGGTAAAATGATTTGACACCAGGAAGCATGGAAAAGAATATATATCTGCTTATGGTTAGTTTTCCATTTCACTTTGAAATGTTAAATAATGTTTGGACTATCAAATAAAGCTGAATCAAAGGGATATCAAATGGGTAGTTATTTTATTTAGACCTGCCAATTTTATTCATTCTAGAATAGCTAATACCAAACTTTCCAAATTAACTATTCTCTAGCATAGTTTATGGTGAGTGGACTTTATACTCATTTATTGAAAACTGTTCTTTAGAATGAGAGGAAAAGGAATTTATGAGGTGTTTCACAGTTCTACTTGTAGTATTAGGTGACTCTGAGGACAATAAAATTGAATATGTTTCTGAATATTCTTTTCTAAATACCACCCCAAGGAAGATTTCTTCAATAGTGCCATGAGTTTTATTTTTTCTTGTCAATCTTGAAACATATATAATATTTTACTGATTCCAAGAAATAGGAGTCTGGTGGGCTGCAGTACAGGGAGTCACAAAGAATCGGACTTGACTGAACAAGAAAAATTAATAAAATGTAATTTCTTAAAAGCTAGGTACAATGTGAGATCTGATCACATACCAGTGAAATTTTCCTACATTGTTATATTAAGATTTATTTTCACCTTAGTGAAGCTTATTCTCATGTATAATTTTTCATCATCAACCGTTGATCATTGGTAAAATATTGATTCACTGTGTTCTCCCATAAGATAAAGTTTTATTATTGAAAACAAACATCATAGTTTTTGAACAGCTTCACTTCATCTGTTTTGAGAAAATTTCTGGCAAATAGTCAATTTAAAATAATCATCTTTTGTCTATAAGTTTTTCTTTCAAGTAAGAATGGTGTTGAATCAAGAAAGTGGCTAGTTCCACTTGCAAATCAAGCAGTTGTCAAGTGCTTCTGAAGTCTTTTATGCATGCTTCCCACTTTATCACACAGATCATTAAAAAGACAGATTCACAAGAGTTGAGATATGGTAATACTAATGAATCTTACTTTTTCATTAAGATGATTTTTTAAATGGGTTTTTTAAAACAGAGAATGTATGATGAACAAATCCATGACTACTGGTAAGTTTGGTGCCACTGTCTTGATTTGCGCTTAGGTGTTAGCAGTATTATCCACTTTTGTTTCTGCACCATTGGCACAAAAGAGGGAAAAGATATTTTAGTATTGTTATGAAAACAGTTCTGATCTAACAGGATCCTCTCTTGGACTTGGAGGTTTGGGATCACATTTTTTCTAAGAATAACTAGATTATTAAAACCCAAAAATATCCAAGAAAAGGAAATTGATACATTTTAAAATGGTATATATTTTATCTCTTGTAATTATATTTGGTCATCATATAAAGGTCTCTTTAAGTGTTTAGACAGCAGATAAATGAATTAGAAATTAAATATGTTCTATGTTTGGGTTTCTGTGGGTAGAACTAAAAGCAGGAAACATAAATGACAATCAGATATATTAAGGAGCAGCATAAACATGAGTTCTTTAAGCATCACTGGCTGTCTCAGATGGTGAGACTATTTTTGGTAAGTGATAAGTTTTTAGGAGTTGAGCCAAGGCAGGAAACTCATGAATGCTATAGACTAGGTTTAAATGTGGAGAAATTGTTGAACACAATTACTTTCATATTTTCTTCAAGTGAAAATTTGAAAAATTGAGACTCTATGATCTTTTTTTATTAGACTGCATCCAATCTAAAGCAGTATGAGCCACACACACAAAAATTATTAGAAAAGATTTTGTCAAATTAATTTTTCAGAATGGTTTTGGTGTTGTTTTGAATCCCAGTTTCCCAAATTCCCGCTGATCTATTATGTATGAAAAAAAATTCTATTGGTAGCTTACTTGTCTAAAGCATTTATCCAAACAAAATCTGATTAATCCTTGTGGACAGTGACTGTAGCCATGAAATTAAAAGACTCTCATAATTTTTCAGAATGGTTTTGGTGTTGTTTTGAATCCCAGTTTCCCAAATTCCCGCTGATCTATTATGTATGAAAAAAAATTCTATTGGTAGCTTACTTGTCTAAAGCATTTATCCAAACAAAATCTGATTAATCCTTGTGGACAGTGACTGTAGCCATGAAATTAAAAGACTCTCGCTCCTTGGAAGAAAAGCTATGACAAACCTAGACAGAGTATTAAAAAGCAGAGACATCACTTTGCCAACAAATATACACATAGTCAAAGCTATGGTTTTTCCCGTATTCATGTATGGATGTGAGATTTAAACCATAAAGAAAACTGAGCACCAAAGAACTGATGTCTTTGAACTGTGGTGCTTGAGGAGATTCTGAGAGTCCCTTGGACAGCAAGGAGATGAAAGCAATCAATCCTAAAGGAAATAAACCTGTTTTCATTGGGAGTATTGATGCTGAAGCTGAATCTCAAATACTTTGACCACCTGATGCAAAGAACTGACTCACTGAAAAAGACCTTGATGCTGGGAAAGACTGAGGGCAGGGGGAGAAGAGGATGATAGAGGATGAGATAGCTGGATGGGATCACCGACTCAATGGGCATGAGTTTGAGTGAGCTCCAGGAGATGGTGAAGGACAGGGAGGTCACAGAGTCGGACATGACTGAGAGACTGAACAATGATAAAAGCTGCATATGGTACTGTAGAAGCAAGCTGTTTCTAATTTTGCTCAGTGCCAGAGCTAATTAATTTTTATAAATTCTGCTTCATCTCTCTAGTTCACCATGATCAACTTTTCTGCTTTGTTGATTAAAAAAATTTTTTTAAGTTTTTTTTTAAAATGTGGGCCATTTTTAAAGTCTTTGTTGAATTTATTGCAATATTTTGTTTTATACAATATTTTGTTACAATATTTTGTTTTGTTGTTCATTTTGGTTTATTTTTGGCCACAAAGCATGTGGGATCTTTGCTTTTCAACTAGGGATCAAACCTGCACCAAAACCCTGCGTTGGATGCTGAGATCTTAACCCTTGGACTGCCAGGCAAACCCCTGGCAGTTTTTCAGTTTTTAAGTGGACAATGAAATCTGTATCAATTTAAAATGAGTTAGAACAACTAGACATGAGTTAAAGAATGACATAATGAATAGGTTACAAACTTATTATTTTCATAAAAATTTACCTCAAGTGAAATTTATGTGATACCTAAACAATCATTTAATTCAGTTAATTTAGAGAGAAAAAAAAGTACAATGCTGTTGGATGATCATTGACTTGACTTCCTATATATCTCAGTAAAGTTATATTGCTAATTTTTGATGTTGTGTAGGCATAGTAAAATACACTTTGATCTAGGATAACACATATACTTTGTTAACTTTATATTAAAAAGAAGATCTCTCTCTCTCTCTTTTAAATTAAAAGAAAGGCTATAAAGAGACCTGAAAAGCTAACAGATAAAAAGATGCCAATTAGTTCTGTGAAATACATGGAAGTAAAACCATGTGAGATTTTGAAAAACAAGTGTAAAAAGAAATCCACGGCATCCTTTTATTCTTCATCCTCATTTGTCTCCTTGCTAGTAGTTAAGAACATTGCAATCACATCACTCCCCATCTGAAGTGCTATTGTCTGCTTCCTTGTTCTTTCAGTCTTTTCTCTTCTGCATGGTAGCTTCTTTCATCTTTAACTGTTAAAAGATAATTCTAACCATTGTTTAAAGAACAAATAATCTGAGGTGAAAAAAGCACTGAAGAGCATTACATTTATTGAATGTTACTTAAGATCGTGTATTATGAATTTTCTATTAGTGTTCCTTCACTATTTTATGGACACATTGTCCTGTTCTTTGTTTTATATATATAAAGCACCAAGCCTGCATGTAAGCAACATTTAGCTTCACCTTCAGTCTTGTCTTACTTTTCTCATGTGGGCTTTTAGTAATTCACTCTAAATCAATATTTGTCCTTTCTATTAAAATACAAGCTCTTACAAGCAAGAAACCATTTACTGTGGATCCTAAATCAACAGAATATAAGCTCAGAATTGTGCTATTGCTAATGCCTGAGATGTTGATATAAAGACAAATAATTTGACTGCAATGTGCAATTTGTCTCCCAAAGATATTAATTCAAAATTATTTAAAATACTTGTTATAAGGTAAGTCTAGGTGAACAACCTTATAAGGACACAACTGAAATAGGTTACAATTTATTCTCAATATTATAATTATGATATTTTGGAGTTGATTTTATAAGTGCCTGAACTGAACAAATTTGATATATTTTTCTTTTACTCACCATGGTTCTCATGTTTGTGTGTGTGCTCAGCTGTGTCCAACTCTTTGTTACCCATAGACTGTAGCCCTCCAGGCTCCACTGTCCATTGAATTTTCCAGGCAAGAATACTGGAGTGGGTTGCCATTTTCTACTCCAGGGGATCTTCCCAACCCAGGGGTCGAACCTGCATCTCTTATGTCTCTTGCATTGGCAGGCAGATTCTTTACCGCTGTGCCATCTGGGAAGCCCTATGGTTCTCAAGAGTCAAAACAAAAATTGCACCAAAGTTAAACAGGCAAGAGAAACTGAACTCCCTGAAACAAAGGTTTGGAGAGACCTTAAGAGCTGGTGGAGGTGTGATCCTAAGTCATCTGTGTTTGATAATTGGCTTTTCTGAAATGAAAAGCATACTTTCTTGTATTTTCATGACAGCAAGTAGTTTTACAACTTGGGGTAAGGTGCTCACAGAATTTAAGTTCCAGCCTTCCCAGAAAAACTGAGATGGGGGCGCTGTTCTCTTCCATGTTTCCATTTCAAAGGATGGCTCTTAGAACATTGGGATGCACATATTCTTTCAAATTAGTGTGTTCCTTTTCTTTGACATATGCCCAGAAGTGGAGCTGCTGGATCACATGGTAGTTCTATTTTCAGTTTTTTGAGGCATCTCCATATTGTTTTGGGGCTTCCCTGGTGGCTCAGAGGTTAAAGCGTCTGCCTCTGATGTGGGAGACCTGGGTTCGATCCCTGGGTTGGGAAGATCCCCTGGAGAAGGAAATGGTAACCCACTCCAGTATTCTTGCCTGGAGAATCCCATGGACAGAGAAGCCTGGTAGGCTACAGTCCACGGGGTCGCAAAGAGTCGGACACGACTGAGCGACTTCACTTCACTTCACTTCCATATTGTTTTCCATAGTGGTTGCACCAATTCACATTCTTGTCAACAGTGTAGGAAAGTGTCCTTTTCTCCATATCCTCACCAACATTTGCTACTTGTAAACTTTTTGATGATAGCCAAGGGCTTCCTGGGTAGCTCAGGGGGTAAAGAATCTGCCTGCAACATGGGAGACCTGGGTTCCATCCCTGGGTCAGGAAGATCCCCTGGAGGCGGGTATGGCAACTGATTCCAATATTCTTGCTTGCAAAATCCCTGTGGACAGAGGAGCCTGGTGGGCTACAGTCCAGGGGCTCGGAAAGAGTCAGACACAACTGAACGACTAAGCATAGCACATTCTAATAGGTGTGTGGTAACATCTTATTATTTATAATAGCTAAGATATGGAAGCAACCTAAGTGTCAATCAACAAATGAGTGGCTAAAGAGGATATGCATATATATGTACATATATGTATATATGTACAATTAAATATTAGTCATTAAAAAAGAAATTCTGCCATTTGCAGCAATGCAGATGGACTTAAAGAATATTATGCTTAGTGAAATAAGTCAGACAAAGACAATACTCTATATTGTCACTTATATGTGAAATCTAAAAAATAAAATAAATGAATAACTATAACAAAACACAAACAGACTCACAGATATAGAAAAGAGACTATTGGTTACTAGTGGGGAGAGGGAAGAGGGGAAGGGCATGATGAGAGTAGGGGATTAAGAAATATAAACTATTGTGTATGAAATAAATAAGCAACAAGATGTATTGTACAGTGTAGAGAAATATAACCATTATTTTGTAATAAATTTAAATGGAGGAAAATCTATAAAAATATTGAATCACCATATTGTATATCTGAAATATATAATATTATAAATCAACTATACATTAACATGAAAAATAATAATAAAAGGATGATTCTCTGAACCTTAAGAAAAACATCCTTAGGTTGTAAAACTGGCAAGAAGCTTGAAGATTTACATAATATCAAAGGAGCAGAGGAAGAGTTTGTCCTGGTAAGTTTTCTGAAGTAAATACTCTAAGGAATAGGAGGTCAAGGGCCTGGAGACAGAAAGTAGACTGCCTAAAATTTCATCAAGCTGTGGGAAAGGGTAAAACTGTGCTGATCACATGTACAGTTTTTCTCTATTGAGAACTGTTTTCTGTCCTTTCATGATATTGGCTCATCTCAATTACTGACAGGGAAGACAAAGTAGTTCCTATATTATAAAATGTGGAGATGATTATTGTTTTTTAGATATTTATTATAAAAATATCTTTGAATGTATTTCCTGGCTTAGCTATTAAGGGCCTCAATTTATAAATTACCATTAAGTAACATGAAGAAAGGCTTCCTAAGTGACTCAGTGGGAAAGAATCTTCCTGCCAATGCAGGAGATTTGGGTTGATCCCTGAGTCTAGAAGATCCTCTGGAGAAGGAAATGGCAGCCCACTCCAGTATTCTTGCCTGGGAAATCCTAAGGACAGAGGAGCCTGTCAGCCTATAGTCCATGAGGTTGCAAAAGAGTTGGACCCAACTGAGCAACTCAACAATAACAACATGAAGAAACAGGGTATACAGGATATCCTCTAAACTTGAATATCCATAATCATACATTTTTATACTAATTGGTGATTGTGATATTTCTAATATCTACAAGTGAGGAGATAACAGTTCGACAAACTATTAGAATTTGTCTAAAATCTTGCCAAAGGCTGAGGGTTATCACATATACAACATGCACAACCACTTGGTTTTAAAATATACTCCTTTGATTAACACATTTCAATCATGTCAACATTATCTACTCTGTGGAAGTCTGAAAGGATATCAAGAGGAAAGGAAATTAGAAACATATATTGTTAGAGTTAAGTACAATTGTAGATAAAGTCAAGTTCCCCCTATTATTTTACAGATGAGGAAGAAAACCAAAGAAAAATGAGCTCCAGAGTCACAGGATTACCTGTAAGACTTTAATACTTCTTCTAAGCTTTTGAATATTGCTTCAAGTGGCAGGAGATAAATGTGGTTTAAATATGTCTGAAGAGTTGCTAAGCACTTGATTTAAAGACATTTCTTAAGTAATTATGGACAAGAAAAGTACGAAAGTAAAGATGAAAGAAACACTGGCACATACCACAAAATAAATATTCAACACATGGCTGAAACAGTTGTTAAGAAGCACCTTTTAATTATTAAAATCTTACTTTGACCATATAGTAATGGATATCACATTTTATTAATACCAGATACTTTAAGAGATGTGATTTCCCTATGTGTCTAACCAAATGTGTGTATGAGGCAAATCTAATCTTATGTGTTAAGGAAGAGTAGTTTTTACTCCCACTCCAGAGAAACAAGTCACTTTGAGTGACCCTTTTTTATATAGGTCTTGACTGCTCTTAATTTGAATTGAATGGATAATTAGCAGGCAGAATTACCTAGAGAAAACAGGCTATTTTCAGCTCTCCAGAGGGAATTACTAGTAGGGATTCAGCCTATTGTACAGAACGTCTCATTCAAATTGTTGTATCTTAGAAATGTCTTATGTATGGCCATGAATTAGTACTGTTTGAAGACTTTTCTAAGGCTATGGATTAAATAGGACATTTAATAATGAAACAAAAGAACCAAGTGGCATGATATGGATGTAAACCTAATCAACCTCCTTGCCATAAGCATCCTTTTGTTGCCTCTAATTGGTAACTCTGCCTTTTCATTTCTTTTAAAGTACAGTATGTAGATGTCAGTAATAAAATGGGAGCTTAACAGAATATTGTTTTAATGGAGCCAAAGGCAGAGTGCATCTTACAGTATAATTCAAATGCACCTAGGAAATTAATTTCAAGATGCCTCACATGACACCATCAATTTTGGTTTTAAAGCAAAGTGATGTGAATGAGACAATGATATTATTTTTTCCATTTTTATTATCTGTGTACTGACAGGGTTCAAGCTGCATAATTAGATTATAATGAGAAGCAGATATTTCCAGATTTCAGATAGTGATATGAAATGGTCAGGTTGTAATGCCTGTGTCAGGAGATAACAACTACACTTTTCACGCTGTGCCTGTTCAAAGAGGTAAAAGAAAAAATAAGCAGTTTTAGAGAATCCTTTTAGTATGGATGCTTTCCTAAATGATCTGCATTGAATACATTTTTAAATAGTATATAGCTGCTGGTGAATTTATTTTTAAAGGGATTAGTGAAGGTGATTGGAAAACCTACCTTTGAGGCTGTGTATGAAGATTCTAACTCTTAAAAGTGATGCTTATATATGTTGACTGTTCTTAATTTGAATTAAATGGATAAGAAGCAAGAAGAAAGGCAGAAATACCTAGAGAAAATTAATTATTTTTCATTATCCAGTGGGAAAGGAATTAGCTAGTGAGATTCAGCTTTCTGTTAAATGGTAGCTTCTTATTGCTATGCTGCTGCTGCTGCTGCTAAGTCGCTTCAGTCGTGTCCGACTCTGTGCGACCCCACAGATGGCCGCCCATTGGGCTTCGCCATCCCTGGGATTCTCCAGGCAAGAACACTGGAGTGGGTTGCCATTTCCTTCTCCAATGCATGAAAGTGAAAAGTGAAAGGGAAGTCGCTCAATCGTGTCTGATTCAGCGACCCCATGGACTGCAGCCTCCCAGGCTCCTCCGTCCATGGGAGTTTCCAGGCAAGAGTACTGGAGTGGGGTGCCATTGCCTTCTCCCTTATTGCTATGTCAATACTATAAAAGCAATGGAAATACCAAATATTATTCATATTTGGCTTTAAATTATAATCCGTGAGACTTCCCTGGTGGTCCAGCATCTGGGACTCTGCACTCCCCATGTAGAGGGCCTGGCTTCAATACCCAGTTAGGGAACTAGATTATACATGACACAGCTAAGACCCTAGGCAGCCAAATAAATAAATATAAAATATATATATATAGTCCTTGCTTATTATACAACTGAAGTAAAGNACTTCCCTGGTGGTCCAGCATCTGGGACTCTGCACTCCCCATGTAGAGGGCCTGGCTTCAATACCCAGTTAGGGAACTAGATTATACATGACACAGCTAAGACCCTAGGCAGCCAAATAAATAAATATAAAATATATATATATAGTCCTTGCTTATTATACAACTGAAGTAAAGTGAAATGAAGTAAAGTTGCTCAGTCGTGTCCGACTCTTTGTGATCCCATGGACTGTAGCCTAACAGGCTCCTCCATCCACGAAATTTTCCAGGCAAGAGTACTGGAGTGGGTTGCTATTTCCTTCTCCAGGGGATCTTCCCAACCCAGGGATTGAACCCAGATCTTCCACATTGCAGCCAGACGCTTTACTGTCTGAGCTACCGGACAACTAATAAATGGCTATATTCTCACTATAGAAGATTTAAAATGTGCAAATATAAACAGTACATTGTGCTAGTTCCCTTTTCTTCCTCTCCCCTGGCCTACTTTCATCTTTAGTTTTACCACTCAAGAACTTGGTATATATACTTTTGCTGTGCATTCACATACATTTACATGTAAGCAGACAATGTATATAACTTTTTTTTTAACCTACATGAGATCATAGTATATGTACTTTTTGCCAACTGTTGTATTTCTTTCTTAAATGCATTTATTTATTTATTAATGTTTTATTTATTTTTGGTTGTGCTGGGGTTTTGCTGCTGCACGTGAGCTTTCTCTATTTGCGGCGAGCAGGGGCTACTCTCTCGCTGCAGTGCACGGGCTTCCCATGGCGGTGGCTTCTGCTGCTGTGGAGCACAGGCTGTAAGGTCCACGGGCTTCAGTAGCTGCAACACACAGGCCCGGTAGCTGTGGTGCACAGGCTTAGTTCTGAGGCATGTGGGATCTTCCTAGATCAGGGGTCAAACCCATGTCGCCCGCACTGGCAGGTGGATTCCTAACCACTGTACCACCAGGGAAGTCTGGCAACTGTTATATTTCAATCACTTATGTTTTGCTGATATTTCTGTCTGTGCATACAGGCCTACCTCATTTTTCTTAATGGCTCAATAGCCTCCCCAGTGTGAATACTCCATATATTAAGTAACTATATGTCTCTTGATCAACAGTTTGGTCATTTATGATATTTAACAATTACAAGCAAATCTGAAATGAATATTCTTTTACAACCTTTGTAAACTTGTATTTCTGGGTGTAGAATTTCCCTCTTAAATGTACAAAGTTTTTAAAATCTGTTAGATACCGCAAACATACCTTTTAAAAACCTTAATGGATGTAAATTCTAACCACCAGTATGTGTGTGCTCACTTTTTCCACATTCTTGCTCCTTGTGTGGCCGTTAAGCATTTTTGTCACGCTGTGTACATAATAGGGTAGGGCCAGTGTGATTCTTGAGTTGGTGGAATATATAGTAGTTCATCATATTTTGACAGAGTCTACAGGGAGCTATTCTGGACAGGCCAGCACATTATAAAATGATCAGTGCCATTAATTCTCTTTCAACTAATATTTTGCTGAAAACACTGCCTTAGAACCTCTAAAAGTGTAAAGAAGCTTATAGAGCTTTATGAACTTTTGAAATCTTTCATGAAAGCTTCCCTTGAAAAAATAAACCCTAAACATTTATGATCTAGTGTTTATCTTTAGATTTATTATATATATTTCTCTTATAGCTTAGTTTTTATTATTTTATCTTTGTTCTTATATGGAATAAGAGTTTATGCCTGTGTTAAAGCTACAAAGTATTTAGGAAAATGTTGATGAAACATATCACTAATAATTGCTTTTATGTCATCTCCAGGTTTAACTTTTGTTTAAAGTTATGAGTGTCATGAGAATAACCTACTATCTGTATAAAAAAATCAAATAAAAATTTAAAAATTTAGATTTTCTTTATATAGTCTTCTCTATAAAGTTTTTATAGCTTTATTTATTGACTACCGTTTCCTACACTTTCTTTTTAAGAGTAAGACAGTGCTGGATGAACTGCAACACATCATTAGGAAGCAATTTGCTTTTTGTAATGTTATTTTGATCCGGGCAATATTTTTCCATATCCTTTAAGATACAGAAATATTCATGTTAAAATGGAAAGAGTTCATATTTTCTTATCAGATACTTAATGTGACATATGACTGGAAAAAAAAAAAAAAACCTTGAGCAATAAAAACAAAAGAGCATTTACTGAGCATCTACTATTTACCAGATATAATGATCTAAAAATTTGCCTTTTCCCATATGCATATAAGGGTATTAGCTGACAATTTATTTAATGTATTATTATATAAAGACAGACAGCTTCACACTCTTATATTGTAAAATGTTCCAAAATGTTAATAGAGACATTAAGAATGTCTAGCTCTTTGGCAGAAAAATGTTTACTAATTGAAAATAAAATCTTTATTGACTTTTTTTAAATGATGAATTATGCCAGAGAGCTCAGGGAAGTCATACATATTTCAACTAGATTTTTAAAAAAATGCCTCAGTGGGCCAAGAAACACAGATTTCTGCTCTCTCATTTTTATACATGCTTGGCTCATCCTAAATTACAGCTATGTTTCATTACCACCAAAATTCTCAAGATAAAATTCCTAGCACAACTGCTTGCTAAGCAAAAGGAAAAACATAAATTGTATCCATGCTGAGCAAACGGATTTGAAAACTGACTTTTATTTGGCTTGCAACTCCCTTTGCAGGACAACATTTCTGCTGATTCTGTTGAGGAAGCGGCTAAGGTCAAGTGGATAATCTGATTGACAATCAGCTGATCTACAAGACATTCTCTGTTTTATAAAAGGCAGTGATTCCTTTAAGCTCACCAGTTTTGGTGTGGAAAAACTAACTGCTCATCTCCATTACCTTTTCTAAAAGAAACATTTGTGGTTCTTTGTTTAGAAACCTGATAGTTCAGCTGTAATTATTTTATTCTAGCAAAATTACCAGAAAAATAATCTTTTTTATTTAGAAATGATCCTTTAGAACAAAACAGAGGCTCATTTCAATCTGCTCAATAAAGATCATTTAAATCACTGACATGTTTCTTGCAGTCTCCTCAAAAAAGACATTTTCTCTTTCTTAATGTGTAGGTTATCTAAGGTTTCTAAGAAGTCAAGTAACCCACATTTACTTTCATCTAGTTCAATTCCTGATCATTTATTTTCTCATATAGTAATTGCTAGTCCAATCAAATAGATTTTTAACATGATTCTTCTTTCCTAAAAACATATTTCTGTTTATTAATATGAAAATTCCTAAGTTCTGCTATAAGTTACTCTGCTTCTAGTGTTGCCAGAAAGTGTAAATCAAAACAGATACCTATATGGATGCTTTTACATACATTGGATTATCCATTTTTTGAACTGTTATTGTTTAGATGCCCCATTTAAGTTTATTCTTATGCACAGCTATACTCTGTATTTTGATTTTACAGAGCAGAAGCTGAAAACTAATGGTCAGCTGAAAATTTGGCAGTCAAGTAATATTTACCTAAGTGATAAGTACATTTATTTTCTTTTAATAAATAATTTATCTGAATGTAATACAAACTAGTTTCAATTTGCAGGACTGAACATATGTTTGCTTCCACTCTTTCCTAAACTCTACTACAATTTAAGTAAAGAGACTTTAAAAAGGCGTAAAATGTCAAGGACAAATAGAGTAGAAGTGACAAAGACTGCAATGACATTTTGAGACTGGAAAGCAGAAACAGTAAATCACATACAGACACATCAATCTTCCTTTCTTGCTCAATTTTTCCCCTTAGCACTCACTGCTTGGTTCTGGCCTAATGCCTGAGTCTGCCAGAACAGAATCTACATGAACTAGTAGGACATAATTTCCCAGGAGAAAGTGGAGCATGTGTTAATCGCCTGCTAGAGCCTGAATCTTCTCTCCCAATAATGGTCCAGTTTGTAGAAGTTCAATTTGAATATCTGAATATGGCATTTTTTGCACATGTTTTATAGAGTTCATAAATGATCCTATAATTGTGTCTTCATAGATATTCATAATGGAAAGTTTGGAGGCTCTTGTAGCTCACTGCCGTTTAACCAGGAAGACTGGAATACTTTTTTTCATAAACATTTTTGATTTTGTATTCTAAAATTTTTACGCCAGATTATGTTTAGTAGGAAATACTTCCTACAACTTTAAATAAAACATCTTGGCCAATGAAGCATGAACAAAACTGATATATGAAATTCTGGGTAAAACTCTTAAAGGGAAGTAATGTTCTGGTCTATTCCTCTTCTTTTCATGCTGAGTGAAATAAAGATGAAAGTGAAAGTGAAGTCACTCAGTTGTGTCCGACTCTGCGACCCCATGGACTGTAGCCTACCAGGTTTCTCCATCCATGGGATTTTCCAGGCAAAAATACTGGAGTGGGTTGTTATTTCCTTCTCCAGGAGATCTTCCCAACTCAGGGATTGAACCCGGGTCTCCCACATTGTAGGCAGATGTTTTACCATCTGAGCCACCAGGGAAGTCTAGAAATAAAGAAATAAAGATAGTGACCCTCAGAGTCACCAATCTAGTCAATACATCCTACAGACGATACTGGAGGAATAAGAAGAAAAAAACCTGGATGAATTATTATTTTGCAGACATGAATTATGCTTGGAAAATCAAATGATCTAATTTTAGCCATGCTCTTTTGGTTCTCATTTGTAACTTGCAATGACTAGAACTGTGTCTTCCCAAATTTCATGTGTCGAAGTCCAAATCCCCACTGTAATTGTAGCTAGAGATAAGGCCTATAAAGAGGTAACAAAGAGTAAGTGAGGTTATACGGGTGGATCTTAGCCTGATAGGAGTAGTATCATAATAATAATAAGAGGAGACATCAGCAATATATTTCTCTCTCTTTGTATGCAGAAGAAAGGCCAGGTGAGGACACAGTGAGAATGCAGCCATATGTAAACCAGGAAGAGTGGGCTCGCTAGAAGCACATGCTGGCATCTTGATCTTGGATACAAATTCAATAATTTCAGTGAAGAGAGTAGATTAAAGTTCGTGTACATGAAGGAGGATTTTTCGCCAATGGACTATTAGAATATTTGATAAAAGTAGCTTTAGTTTGAGGATTTGTTTTGCTTTCTCAGACTCTTGTAACCTGCCTCTGGAAGAACATACTCTAAGTAAACACCCCCACCCCTTCAGCCTGGCCTGCACAAGGAAGAAACATGGAACCCATTTGAATTCAGTTGGACTCCTGGAGTCCAGACTCACCCAGTCCAGTCCAGGTTAGTTGAACCACTCTCAACCTGGAGATGCTTTAGCACGAAAGTAAATGTTTGTTTTGTTTGATTTTGAGATTTTTGGGGGTTATTGTTATGCGGGATATTGTGGCAACAGGTGACTGATGAAAAACACCAGTAATAAACTATTGAGATATCGATTGATGTGTTAAAGTGTCACTGTAGAACCTTTGTGTCATAGATGAATTTTGATTATTTTGTCAAAAAGATTTGAAGAGCCAATGTGCTGTGGTAAAAAAATTATTGGATTAATAGTCACATACTACAGACAGATTCTGTTTTCTTTACAACTGATACTTTGTAGGTGTAGTTCAGTTCAGTTCAGTTCAGTCGCTCAGCCGTGTCCGACTCTTTGCTACCCAGTGAATCGCAGCATACTAGGCCTCCCTGTCCATCACCAGCTCCTGGAGTTCACTCAAGCTCACGTCCATCCAGTCGGTAATGCCATCCAGCCATATCATCCTCTGTCATCCCCTTCTCCTGCTGCCCTCAATCCGTCCCAGCATCAGAGTCTTTTCCAATGAGTCAACTCTGCATGAGGTGGTCAAAGTACTGGACTTTCAGCTTTAGCATCATTCCTTCCATAGAACACCCAGGACTGATCTCCTTCAGAATGGACTGGTTGGATCTCCTTGCAGTCCAAGGGACTTTTAAGAGTCTTCTCAAACACCACAGTTCAAAAGCATCAATTCTTCGGCGCTCAGCTTTCTTCACAGTCCAACTCTCACATCCATACATGACCACTGGAAAAACCATAGCCTTGACTAGACGGACCTTAGTTGGCAAAGTAATGTCTCTGCTTTTGAATATGCCATCTAGGTTGGTCATAACTTTCCTTCCAAGGAGTAAGTGTCTTTTGAATCTAATTAATTTATGGGTATATTTCAAGTAATATATTACATCTTATCTTTTGCATTTGCTCTGATTTTTTAGATTTTTTTCCTCTTCTTTTATAATTCATCAATTTTATTTTAAATTTCATTTGCCTTTCATATTGATTTGGAATTTATATAATCTATTTCTTTTCTTTTTAATAAACTTAATATTAAAAATGCACACTAAATAAAAAGTTAATAAGCATAAGTAGTTTGCTCTCACCTGGTACGTTTTAAATATTTTAATTTGCCTTCTTTCACTTACATGATATTTTGGTCTAGCATTTTAGTTCTTCAAAAACAAACATTTTTATTAAAATTTTTTAAAGCTTTCCTTTATTTAACAATTTATCTGCTCATAATTCATCCTTACCCTTATGCTTTTGGCTTTGAGTTTCATTTTCTTTTTCTGAGCTAAAGTCTTCAGCATTTTTTTAGTGGGGAATGCTGGGAGCTGGGGCTGCCCAGGTGGTGCTAGTGGTAAAGAACCCACTTGGCAATGCAGGAGACATTAGAGGTCCAGGTTTGATCCCTGGGTTGGGAAGATCCCTTGCATGGCAACCCACTCCAGTATGGAGAATCTGATGGACAGAGGAGCCTGTAGGGCTGCAGCCCACAGGATCGCAGAGTCTGATGAGACTGAAGCAACTTAGCATGCCTGCACGTTGGGGTTACCTCTACAATGTACATGTGAAAATAGTTGCATCACCCCTTATTATTCTTGTATTTTTAATAAATTTGACATAAAATTATGAGATGACTATAGTTTTTTCTTTTTCTTTTGAAACAAATTTCTATTTTTCTTGATTTAATTACATTATTGAATGGTCTACTGTATAGTCTATGGAGTCGCAAACAGTCGGACACAACTGAGCAACTTTCACTTTCACTTTCTTTCACTGTCAGTTTTGGTTCTATATCTTTTTCCTCTGGGTGATTAAAGAAAATTAATTAACTGTGTTTTCACAATGATATTAAGTTGTGGTCACCATTTTAGTCTTCTGCTTTTCTACTTCAGACTCTTGAGACTTGAATTTGAGAATTCACTTTTCATCAATTATGTCAATTCTCAGCAATTATTTATTAGCACATCAACCCCTCTTCATTTTTTATATTTTTTTTTCTAGAATTCAATTACCTTATCTTTGATCTTTATTCTTTTCCCCTCTTAACCTCTGGCTCTATTTTTCAATTTTTTGTTGCTGTACATGCAATTTCTTCATATTTCACCCCTTAATCATTAATTCTGTCATGAACTACATGTCATCTTACCATTTAACTTGTCCAATGACTTTTACATTTTAAAGATTATAATTTATTATATTTTCTTTCGATCATTGGTTCTTTAAGATTCTAAATATCTCTGTTTATTATTCTGTTTCTGCTAGCTCCATTTAGGTCTGATTATTCAGGGATTTTGTTTGTTTTTGCTGCATTTTATTCAGGGTGACTTTCCTTTTTATCTCTGATGGTAGGAAGGTCTTTATCTTTGAGATTTCTATGGGGACTGGGAATGCAGCTCTCCAGCGACCATCAGACACTGCAGAAGCCAAGCATATCAGAGCGCTACCTCTCTTGGGAAACTTTAATTTCTCACCTTGAGGGTTTTTGAAGCACGTCAAATTATAATTTCAAACTTTAACCACAAATAACTGGAGAGAGGTAATTACAAATTATCAAGGGAATTTCCTTTCTTATACAACACCCACATCTAGATAGTTAAGGTACTTAGATAGCTGGCATTGATGGAAGGTAAATTTTTAATTGTCCAAATATTCAAGGAGTTTTGGAAATTCTCTCTTCTAACCCTCTTCCACATAGAAGTTCAGTTCTTATACTTTAACCCTCTATGCAGGTGTCATAGCCCAAGATTCTTGGAGCCTAAGATTGACACACTTTTCCAGGGAAGTCATAACTTCAACATTAGCTTGTTTCTAGTTTCCTAATCTTTTCTCCCGCCCCCCTTTGGCTTTGGACAATTTTTTATATTTTTTCAGTTTTAATTTTTTGTATTTTATATCTTCACTTTTTTCATCCTGTCTAGTATACCATATTGCCAAAATGTATTTTGTGATTTTCTCTATAACTATATACAGTATTTAAGGGGTCTGGGGATGATCAAGGAAAAAGATATGCCCACAGGAGGTAGTAACACACAATTAACTTTATTGGGAAGTGCTTGGACAGGGTTGCATGCGAGAGAAGTCTGTCACAGCATGAGACTGTCCAGAGACTGACAGCAAGGAGGCCACCATCATCTAGAAGAGGGCAAGGGAACTTCTTAGGAGTGAGGACAGTCAGAGAAGGGGATTACATAATTAAGTGACACCCTTCAGAAGTACAGTAGGGAGACTGTGGGCCAGAGAACTCTGAAGACCCATAGCAGTTTGGGGTCTTATAGCCACAAGACACTGTCTCCAAAAATATGGCATATATGGGATGATATTTCACAGGGTATGCAAAGCAAATAAGTCTAACTGGCTAAAAATCTGCCTGCTTTGGCTTTTTAAAGAATGATTGGTTGTGTAAAAATTTGATTTTGGCACTGGTGAGTTTTTGGTCTAACATTTGTTAGCTTATAATAAAGAAATGTACAGCCTAGGGCCCAATACACAGAGGCCATCTTTAGCTTATTTATGTGATAACTACCTGATTCCCAGTACTCTGCTTTTATAAATACAGAAAATATAATTGTGAGAAAGTGTTACTGATTGTTGTTTAAGCCCTCATAATGTATGCAAGATAAGTAACAGACAAACAAATGCATTTCTCATTACTTCGTTTTCTCATTTTCCAATCTGCCTTCCTAAATGCTAAGTAATTTGTGAAAAATAAAGATATGTACAGACAAAGCTGTATTTACTTTTTTCTAGTTAAGATAGACAAAACCAGGCTTCTATTAATATTTATGCTGACACATCAGTATTCTTACGAACTAGTTGTTTATGGGAAGCTAATTATGAGTATCTATCTCATATAATATCTAACTTATTGGTTAGTTATTAAACTTGATGTTGGCTGTGCTTTCATTCTTTGGATATATGGGGTAAATTCAGTCAAAACTCCAATTCCAGGGAGTTCGTGTAAAAAAATAAACAAATACAAAAAAAAAAAAAAAATCTAAACTCCTTCTAAGGATGTTTGTGAAACACATTTGCTCATCAGCCTCCCTAACTCTGGGTTTTACATTCACATACTCAGTTTCTCCTTATTTGATGTCAATATGGATGTGGAACCAGTGGCTGACAGGTTTTTATTTACCCATAAGCCATTCACACCAAGGAGTTCAAAGCCTGCGGTTCTAGGTTAACATCTTTGAACGTGTTACTCTATGACATTTATCTTACTCCATACTTTTATCTTTTCTTTTAATATTTGCCTTTTCTCTTTTCTTCTATTCTTTTGAGGACAAAAGAAAATTTTCTTCCATTACATGAAGCAGTATAGTGATCCCCTTTGGAAATCGGAGAACACTCATCTCAGATTATAAAGTCATTCTTTATGCCATTTAGTTTTCTTTTGAAAACTTTACTATTCTTTTAAAAAGGTTTTCTGTACATATTTGATGGAAATCCAAGAAAAAAGATTTCAGATCTGTCCCTTTATCCTTCCTTCTTAGCTGTGCAGTAAACATAGAAGCTTTCAATAGTTTTGTATCTTTCCTTTCCACTCATGCTGAATTCCAAATCATATACTCGGTACAGTGTTGAGTAGAATTGTTCCAGCTTGCTTTCTTTTTTTTTTTTTTTCACTTTAGCTACCTGAAAGGGTTGCTAAGACTTTAAAACTATATCATTTCCCTCTTCATAGGGCCACTTTTCATCCTAGTCAGTGAGCTGGATTATGATTTGCATGCTTCAGTAAGACATGTCCTTAAAACAAGAATTACACATCCCTTTTTTTAAAAAAATTTTGTCATGTTCGGGAGGGGTTATGTGGTTAAACGTGGTCTAAGGTGATCATGACATTTTTGCACCTTGCTTTATGTCCCTGGATGCGTTCCAATGTCTCATAGTTTACAGTCTGTGGGAACTTGAATAGAATTTGTATCCTATTGTGTGAAAATTGTATAAATCTTAACTATGTTGGATTGGTTCACAGAGTTTTTCAGGCCTACTATATCCTTTTACCTTTCTGTATAATCATTCTATTAAGTTTTGACAATTTGATATTGAAACTCCAACTAAAAATCTTAATTTATCTACTTAAAAAATAATTATAATATATAGTAGAACTATATGTAACCTTGTTCTGTATTTTCCAAGTCTCCTGTATGTGTTATTATACTTTCATATTTTAAAAAAATGATTTAAAAAAAAATAAGAATGGTCGAATGTGTCACCAACGTTGCTTTTAAAGGCAGTGAATGGGATATATGAACTGGGAACAGGTAGACCTGGATTATAATCCTGACTCTATGGCTAATTTGGTCATCATTTAAACCTTTTTGTGTCTCAGTTTTCTTCTCAGTAAATGGGGCACAACCATCCTGTGATGCAAGGATGGACCAGTCGAATGTGTCACCAACGTTGCTTTTAAAGGCAGTGAATGGGATATATGAACTGGGAACAGGTAGACCTGGATTATAATCCTGACTCTATGGCTAATTTGGTCATCATTTAAACCTTTTTGTGTCTCAGTTTTCTTCTCAGTAAATGGGGCACAACCATCCTGTGATGCAAGGATGGACCAGCCCAAGTACAGTGGAGAACATGGCTTTCAGTAGAAAGCCCTTAGGAGTAAAAAGACTTGGCTTCCAGACCAGCCACTCAGCCTGGGGTTCCTTACTTTAAAATGCTCTATTTCAGGGTTAGTAGAGATAAACTATTACATACAGAATGGATAAGCAACAGGTCCTACTGTGTAGCATGGGAAACTATCCTCAATATCCTATGTTAAACCATAATGGAAAAGAATATAAAAAATAATGTATATAGGTTTATACCTGAGTTGTTTTTCTATACAGCAGAATTAACACATAATTGTAAATCAACTATACTTCAGTAAAAATTTAAAATGGAAAAAACTTTTAAAAGTCTCTGGAAAACAGTTTTCTTCATTATTTGCAAGAAGAGCAGAACTGAAGTGAAGTCGCTCAGTCATGTCCGACTCTTTGCGGCCCCATNATTTATCATCTACTCTGATATGCTGGCTATCACATCCTACCTAATTAACTAGATAAAAAATCTGCACTTTATGATTTTACAATTGTGAGTTTTCTGCTACAACAGTTAAAAAAAAAGTGGTATGTCCATACAATACAATACTATTTGGCAATTTAAGAAAATGAAACACTGATATGTGCTACAAAAATGATAAATGTTGAAAACACTATGATGTTTGAAAGAAGCCAGTCACTAAAGATGACATATTGTATGATTCTGTTAATATGAACTTTCACTAAAGAAGCACAGGCATACTTAACAAAGAATTAAGAATCACTATCTTAAATATGATCAAGAATCTAATGGGAACCAAGAGAATCCAATGTTGACATATTCAACAAATAGAGTATATTAATAAAGAGATAAAAAGTATAAAAAGGGACCAAACAGAAATTCTGAAACTGAAAAGTACAATAGTTGAAATGAAAAATTAGCAGATTAAAGTAGAAAGAAGCACCACTGGTCAATTAAATTGTCCAGTTTGAAAAGCAGAAAGAAAAAGAATGAAGGAAAATAAACAGCATAAGAGCACTGTGCCACCATCAAGCTGTGGGACACTATGACCAATATATGCATGATGGTGGTCTTAGAAGGAAAGGAGAGAAAGAATGTGAAGAAATAATGGCCGAAAGCTGCCCAAATTTAATAAAAGACACATATATACACATCAAAGCCTCTAGCATGTTTTTACTGTCTTGCATTTATGTAACAAATATTTATTGATAATGCACTATCTGCTCAGGGATTTGTCTTTTCCATATATTGGGGGACTGAAAAATACAGAGTTCTTGATTCTCATGAAGCTTATGTTCTAGTGCATATTTGTGAGAGTAGGGTGGAGGAGAGGAACAAACAAGCAAATAAATAAAATAAATGTGATACAGCCATAGGGAATATTTCCAAGAGGGAAATAAAATAATTTTATTTGATTGATTGTCAGGGTTAGTGAGTACCTTACATTGGGTGGGCAGGAATAGTAACCTCTCTTATAGAATGATAAGACTTGAATGATAAGAAGGAGACAAAGAGCAGAGATATTCATACACATTCCAGGTAGAGAGAATTGTAAGAAAGCCCTAAGTTTGTAAACATATTCTTGTCTTCAAGGAACAGAAAGCAGTCAAGGTAATTAAAAAATACTGAATGTGAGAGAGACAGGTTAGACAAGAAATATGTCATATGGCTGATCTTCAGACTTTGTCAGACATAAGTTTAAAGTTTTATTAGAAGTGTAATTAGAAGCCTTTCAAAGTTCTGACAAACCCTTGAAAGATGATCTTTCTAGCTGCCATGTACAAAATGAATTAGACGCAAGTGTGGACAAAGAAAACCTATTTAAATAATTCAAGTTTGGGGTTGTAGTGATTTCTTGGTGCAGTACTAGAAAGACAGCAATGGAAAAGTGAGAAATAGATTCAGGATACCTATTTCTGAAAAAACTTATAGGAGTTGCTGATGGGTTAGATGTGAGGGGAAAGATGAAATCAAGAATAACGAGTGGATTTTCACTTGTTCAATGAGTGAAACGACTCTGCCACTTAAGACAGAGGAGACAGAAGAACATATCTGAAGGCAGAAAATGTTACTTTGAATATTTTGTGTGAGATGCTTATATGTAAGCAAGTTCAAATTTAATGTAGGCTGTTAGAAATACTTGTCTGGATCTCAGAGGCGATACCTGGGCAGTGTGAGACAAAATCTCTATTTTGTACTCCTTAGCACTTTTAGCTACTGTGATTTTGTATAACATGGGGACAAGAAAATGACCAGATTTGACTCAGGGATTTCATCTTTGGTCTTGAGAAATTTCAGTGAATGGATGGTGACTGAAGATGGTTTGGAGCTAGTGAAAGCATAAAAATTGAGTTGAAGACTTTAGTACAGCAAGTATGGAGTTTTGTTGACAATAAGTGTAGGACTGCAGTTAAAAGAATGGAGATGAGGGAATAGCCTATGAGAAACTGAATCCCTCAGTTGAGATCATACATAGAAGAGGCATCCTAATGCTTTCTTTTTGTGTAATCTTGTGAAAAATTAACTGAAAATTTAGTTTAGGAACTATAAAATCTAAGGACCTAGACATAAAGAAATGTAAAGCTGCTTTATTAAGACATATCATAAATTCAGGAAAAATTATAGCCCCACAAATAAAATAGCAATTTCACAGATGACAATAGTAATCACAAAAAATAAAATAAAATAGAACCCTATAAGTTATGAATTACTATAAAGCATATTCAACAGTTACAAAAAGACAGGAAAAGCGTTTTCCCAAAATTTGAAATAATGGAACAATCTCAGAGTGTTTAAAACAGACTTCATTTAGAGAGAAGCACACAGTAAAAATGTTAAATTAAAAATAAATNAAGGACCTAGACATAAAGAAATGTAAAGCTGCTTTATTAAGACATATCATAAATTCAGGAAAAATTATAGCCCCACAAATAAAATAGCAATTTCACAGATGACAATAGTAATCACAAAAAATAAAATAAAATAGAACCCTATAAGTTATGAATTACTATAAAGCATATTCAACAGTTACAAAAAGACAGGAAAAGCATTTTCCCAAAATTTGAAATAATGGAACAATCTCAGAGTGTTTAAAACAGACTTCATTTAGAGAGAAGCACACAGTAAAAATGTTAAATTAAAAATAAATTTAAAAAAAGTAAGCAAACTGAAAAAAAAAGTTTAATGCTTCCTTTAAAGGGTAGAACGACCAATAAAGGACTAGGAAATGAGTGGTAAGAATTCAAGGGACAGTTCATGATGATAGATATAGACTTAACAGGAAGCACATCATTCAATTCTTGAGATGCAGCATTTGGTTTAAAAAAAAAAAAAAAAAAAAAAAAAACCTTGAGAATCAGATCAGATCAGTCACTCAGTCGTGTCCATGACCCCATGAATTGCAGCACGCCAGGCCTCCCTGTC
>SJYX01014169.1:120873-151063 GCA_006410675.1 Oreotragus oreotragus | reverse complement strand
TCAGATATGCAGATGACACCACCCTTATGGCAGAAAGTGAAGAGGAACTAAAAAGCCTCTTGATGAAAGTGAAAGAGGAGAGTGAAAAAGTTGGCTTAAAGCTCAACATTCAGAAAACGAAGATCATGGCATCCGGTCCCATCACTTCATGGGAAATAGATGGAGAAACAGTGGAAAGTGTCAGACTTTATTTTTTTGGGCTCCAGAATCACTGCAGATGGTGACCGCAGCCATGAAATTAAAAGACGCTTACTCCTTGGAAGGAAACTTATGACCAATCTAGATAGTATATTCAAAAGCAGAGACATTACTTTGCCGACTAAGGTCCGTCTAGTCAACGCTATGGTTTTTCCTGTGGTCATGTATGGATGTGAGAGTTGGACTGTGAAGAAGGCTGAGTGCCGAAGAATTGATGCTTTTGAACTGTGATGTTAGAGAAGACTCTTGAGAGTCCCTTGGACTGCAAGGAGATCCAACCGGTCCATTCTGAAGGAGATCAGCCCTGGGATTTCTTTGGAAGGAATGATGCTAAAGCTGAAACTCCAGTACTTTGGCTACCTCATGAGATGAGTTGACTCATTGGAAAAGACTCTGATGCTGGGAGGGATTGGGGGCAGGAGGAGAAGGGGACGACCGAGGATGAGATGGCTGGATGGCATCATGGACTCAATGGACGTGAGTCTGAGTGAACTCTGGGAGATGGTGATGAACAGGGAGGCCTGGCGTGCTGCGATTCATGGGGTTGCAAAGAGTCAGACATGACTGAGCAACTGAACTGAACTGAACTGAGGAGTTTCTTGGAATAAATTCAGATGTTACAAGAGATTTCTGATTAAAAAGGTGAAAGCAATTAGTTTTTTAACATCACTTTTTAAAAGATTACCTATAACATGTTATTTTTTCTTTACAACTTAGTAATTACATTCTAAAAGTATTAAAGTTTAGAATTAAAGGTTACACTAGATCATTTCAGAATTTCGAGTTAGCTCTGCCGAAGTACTATATGGCTTTAACCTAGGGTAAAATTTGCTCTTTTAACAGTTAATAAAAGAAAAAAATGCAACTGAGCTATTAGGAGGTAATAAGACACAGAATATGAAGCCAAGATATGCCCATTATTGGCATGACACCAGTCACACCTTGGGAATGTTAAGTAACAATGAAGAAATGAATAAATACATTTAGTAGTAATTTGTTAATATTCACCAAGGGGTAAGTTTATATAAAAGATATGGTGAAAGTTTGGGTTATCAGTACAAATATACACCTAGTTACCACTTATACTGTAAAGTTTTATCTCTCTTATATGATAAAAAGTATCCTTAACATTTTTTGCTTTTCCTGCAGCATCTAATTTAATGCTGTGTACATAATAGCTGCAACGTACCACGCAGAAGCGCAGAGGAGCTACCCCACACCCAAGGTCAGGAGCGGCGGCCAAGAGGAGCTACCCCAGGTCCAATGTCGGGGTGGTGGCTGAGAGAAGCCACCCCACCTCCAAGGAGCCGCGGCTGCGCAGGCGCAGGAGGGCCTAGAGGAGCTACTCCACATTCAAGGTCAGGAGGGGCGGCCCTGAGGAGATACCCCTCGTCCAAGCTAAAGGAGCAGCAACTGCGCTATGCTGGAGCAGCCATGAAGAGATACCCCACATCCAAGGTAAGAGAAACCCAAGTAAGACAGTAAGTGTTGCGAGAGGGTATCAGAGGGCAAACACACTGAAACCATAATCACAGAAAACTACTCAATCTGATCACACAGATCACAGCCTTGTCCAACTCAATGAAACTAAGCCACGCTGTGTGGGGCCACCCAAGATGGGCAGGTCATGGTGGAGAGGTGTGACAGAATGTGGTCCACTGGAGAAGGGAATGGCAAACCACTTCAGTATTCTTGCCTTGAGAAACCCATGAACAGTATAAAAAGGCAAAATGATAGGATACTGAAAGAGGAACTCCCCAGGTCAGTAAGTGCCCAATATGCTATGGGAGATCAGTAGAGAAATAACCCCAGAAAGAATGAAGGGATGGAGCCAAATCAAAAATTCCCAGTTGTGGATGTGACTGGTGATAGAAGCAAGGTCTGATGCAATAAAGAGCAATATTACATAGGAAACTGGAATGTTAGGTCCATGAATCAAGGAAAATTGGAAGTGGTCAAACAGGAGATGGAAGAGTGAATGTTGACATTCTAGGAATCAAAGAAAGGCAATGCCAAAGAGTGTTTTAACTACCGCACAATTGCACTCATCTCACACGCTAGTAAAGTAATGCTCAAAACTCTCCAAGCCAGGCTTCAGCAATATGTGAACCGTGAACTTCCAATGTTCAAACTGGTTTTAGAAAAGGCAGAGGAACCAGAGATCAAATTGCCAACATCTGCTGGATCATCGAAAAAGCAAGAGAGTTCCAGAAAAACATGCTTTATTGACTATGCCAAAGCCTTTGACTGTGTGGATCACAATAAACTGTGGCAAATTCTGAAAGTGATGGGAATACCAGAATACCTAACCTGCCTCTTGAGAAATCTGTATGGAAGTCAGGAAGCAACAGTTAGAACTGGACATGGAACAACAAACTGGTTCCAGATAGGAAAAGGAGTATGTCGAGGCTGTATATTGTCACCCTGCTTATTTAACTTAATATGCAGAGTACATCATGAGAAACGCTGGACTGGAAGAAGCACAAGCTGGAATCAAGATTGCCGGGAGAAATATCAATAACCTCTGATATGCAGATGACACCACCCTTATGGCAGAAAGTGAAGAGGAACTAAAAAGCCTCCTAATGAAAGTGAAAGAGGAGAGTGAAAAAGTTGGCTTAAAGCTCAACATTCAGAAAATGAAGATCATGGCATCTGGTCCCATCACTTCATGGCAAATCGGTGGGGAAATAGTGAAAACAGTGTACTGCAGATGGTGATTGCAGCCATAAAATTAAAAGATGCTTACTCCTTGGAAGGAAAGTTATAACCAACCTAGACAGCATATTAAAAAGCAGAGATACCACTTTGCCAACAAATGTCTGTCTAGTCAAGGCTGTCGTTTTTCCAGTGGTCATGTATGGATGTATGAGTTGGACTGTGAAGAAAACTGAGCACTGAAGAACTGATGCTTTTGAACTGTGGTGTTGGAGAAGAGTCTTGAGAGTCCCTTGTACTTCAAGGAGATCCAACCAGTCCATTCTAAAGGAGATCAGTCCTGGGTGTTCTTTGGAAGGACTGATGCTAAACCTGAAATGCCAATACTTTGGCCACCTCATGCGAAGAGTTGACTTATTGGAAAAGACTCTGATGCTCGGAGAGATTGGGGGCTGGAGGAGAAGGGGATGACAGAGGATGAGATGGCTGGATGGCATCATCGACTCAATGGACATGAGTTTGAGTAAACTCCAGGAGTTGGTGATGGACAGGGAGGCCTGGTGTGCTGCGATTCATGGGGTCGCAAAGAGTTGGACATGACGGAACGACTGAACTGAACAGTATATAATAGTATTTTAAGAAGTTTTAAAAAATACTTAGTTGATTACTAAAACCTATAGGTATAATTCCCTGGTGGCTTAGAGGTTAAAGCATCTGCCTCCAATGCGGAAGACCTGGGTTCGATCCCTGGGTTGGGAAGATCCCCTGGAGAAGGAAATGGCAACCCACTCCAGTATTCTTGCTTGGAGAATCCCATGGACTGAGGAGCTTGGTGAGCTGCAGTCCACGGGGTCACAAAGAGTCGGACACGACTGAGTGACTTTACTTACTTACTTACTTACTTATAGGTATAATTCAATAGAGGAATACAATTTAAAATTTGAATAACTGAGAACTTTCATGGTAGTACACTGGTTCCATCTCTGTGCTCCCAATGCAGGGGGTGCAGATTCAATTCCCAGTCTGGGATCCTGAATGTCACATGGTGTGGCCAAAAAAAGTCTGAATAACTGCTAAAATGGTAAAATTACCTCCTCCTGTTCACACATTCATAGTTAACAAAGAATAATAACATCTTACGAACTTTACCCGTGGGATTCTCTCAACATTCTGATATAGGATTATTTATGACATACGTTATTGTATTATTTTAAATAATAATTCCTTAAGTGTAAAATTCACCATGAATAAAGTTAATTTTTATTCATAAAGAAAATTATATAGACAGAAACATAAAATACACTCTTTCTTTAATGATTTTGTTTTATCCTCAACTTGTTTTCTTAGTACTTTAACTGTCACTTTCATTTAAACTCATTTATTTATTCAACAACAATTTTCTAAGCACCACTATATAGCTAGCTCTAATCACAACACTTATGATACAATGGCATGCAAGATTCCTGTCCACATAGATCTTACAATCTGGGAGAAGATAAACTATGTGACAATCTGTATAGAAAACCTTGAAGACTAGGTCAAAAACATATCAACTAACATATCAATTCAACAAGAAGCAGAATACAAAATCAACATGGAATAATCAGTCCCATTCTAGACACTAACAATCAAAAGTATGAAAGAGAAATTAGAAAGTAACTCCAGAGTTTCTCTGGTGCTCAGTGGGAAAAAATCTCCCTTTCAATGCAGGAGATGTGGGTTCGGTCCCTGGTTCTGGAAGATTCCACATACTGTGGAGCAACCAAGCCCATGCAACACAAATATTGAATCTGTGCTCAAGAGCCCAAGAACCACAGTTTCTGAGCCCATGCAACCTAGAGCCCATGGACTGTGGACTAGATGATTCTCTTCAGCTCCAGAGGTATGCACAGCAAAAATTATACCGGCTGCTATGCTCACTTTTTTTTTTCCTTCAGTGTTTTCTCTCAGATTTATTGAGATACAGTGTAAGTTTGAAATGTTCAATGTGTTAATTTTTATATGTGTATATTGAAGAAGTTTTCCTGCAATAAGGTTAATTATCACAGTTTGTTGTCATTGTCATGGTGAGAACAATAATGCTCTACTCTCATTGCAACTTTCAAGCATACAATATAGTACTGTTAACTATAGTCTCCATGATGTACATTAGGTCCTCAGAACTTACTTTTCTTACAATTGAAAGTTTTTACCCTTTGATGAGCAACTTCCCATTTACATCACCTCAGCCCCTCGTGCCCATTTTCTTTTATATACTTAAATGGTATTAGATTGAGTCCTTTAAAATAAAAAAAATACAAAAGAAGCAAAAAAAAAAAAATAAGATAATAGGATGGAGTTCTAGAGATTAGGTGTAAGAAAAGGCAAAATTAAGTATTCTGGGAAGACCTCTCTGATAAGTAAAATTTGATCTATGACTGAAGAATAAATAAGAACCACTTGAATATTTGGTGGAAGAACATCAAATAGGAAAGATTCTTTGTTTAGGAATAATAAAAAGGCAAAAATGGATGGAAAATACTCTATCAGGTACAAATTGTACGGTGGACTTTGAAGTGAAGTAGAGTCGCTCAGTCGTGTCTGACTCTTTGTGACCCTGTGGACTGTAGCCCACCAAGCTGCTCTGTCCATGGGATTCTGCAGGCAAGAGTACTGTAGTGGGTTGCCATTTCCTTCTCCAGGGGAATCTTCCCGACCCAGGGATCGAACCCAGGTCTCCCGCATTGCAGGCAGACACTTTAACCTCTGAACCACCAGGGAAGCCACTGGATTGTGTTAAGATATAATCTGTTTTATATTCTGAAAGGATCACTTAGGCTGCTCTGTGAAGAATGCATAGAGAGAACTCAGAAAAGCAAGAATGAAACCAGAGAAAGCAAGTTCCTCTAGGTTATTTTGCTTTAAGCTATTACTTTATGTATATATGTATATGTGCACATACACAGTTTTTGGTTTAATATTTTGGCATGGTTTTCTTGACATTTCTTTTCCAGTTACTCATGCTTGATGTGGGCAGCCCTATCAAGAACGTGTATTACTCCAATACACGTGGTTTAATCTTCCTTTAGTTTCTTCTCACTTTATCTGATAATTGTTTTTATATTAGTAAGTACTTTAAATTGAAGAGTGAGTCATTTTGAATGCTATGAATATTTGTTTTTTCTGAGAATGAAGGTAGCTAGAAGAGAGAGAGCTGTACCTGGTTCTTCATATCCCTTTCCAAGTTTTATCTGAAGCACTGTACCTGATCTCTCTATCTAATCAAGGGAATATTCTTTTCCTATGAAAAGTACTCTTGGTTCTTGAGGGATTCTTAGAAGATTTCATCTTAACTATCTTCATTGATCCTGTGGCTGCTACCTTCTACTCAATGCAGATTTTACTTACCTCTCTTCAGAAGCTTTCTTTACTCTCTTCCCAGGCACAGAAGCAAATATGGGAAACCAATGGAAGAGGTCACGACTTTTGGGTCTTCTGGGTGTCTCTTAACCTGAGCATCGTTTCCCTCGGATGATTTCTTTTTCCCCTTGGATGACCTTATCTTTTTTTTTTTTTTTTTTTTTAGAGCTTCCATTTTACTTTATTTTACTTTACAGTACTCTATTGGTTTTGGCATACATTGACATGAATCTGCCATGGGTGTACACGAACTCCCAAACATGAACACCCCTCCCACCTCCCACCCCACATCATCCCTCCAGATCATCCCCATACACCAGCCCCAAGCATCCTGCATCGAACATAGCCTGGCGATTCGTTTCTTACATGATAGTATACATATTTCAATGCTATTCTCCCAAATCACCCCACCCTCTCCCTCTCCCTCAGAGTCCAACAGTCCACTCTACACATCTGTGTATCTTTTGCTGTCTTGCATACAGGGTCCTCATTACCATCTTTCTAAATTCCATATATATGTGTTAGTATACTGTATTGGTGTTTTTCTTTCTGGCTTACTTCACTCTGTATAATCGGTTCCAGTTTCATCCATCTCATNTGTACCACAGCTTTCTTATCCATTCATCTGCTGATGGACATCTAGGTTGTTTCTATGTCCTGGCTATTATGCACATACTGTTTTTGAATATGTGCAGGTGGGCTGGCCTTATATCTTTAATGAATTTAAGTATACTTAAATTTGTGATATTTGAGCACATTTTTAAAATTTCTCATTCCTAAAATGTCCCTAACATAGGTGTTGAAATAGTTACATTTTACAATAAAGTGCTAAATATTACATTGAATAGTTTCAGCTGTGCATAGTAGGTTTGGAAGGTTAAGTGAATTATTTTTCCATTATGTTTTGCATTGGGAGTAGGTAGTTTAAGAGACACATTGTAGACCAGTAGAAATAGCATGGTGTTCTGAATCAAAAGATCTAGGTCTTTATTTTGCTATATCCTAGTTATTTGGCTGTGAGCAAATAATCTCCCTGAACCTCTTTCCCCTTATACAGAAAGTGGTGATAATTCTAACACAATTAAGGCTCCTGTGGGATGTCTGTTTTGACAACTGTTGTACCTCAAGTATCCAGAAGAGGGCCTGGTACAGAAAAAAATACTCAATATTTGTTGAATAAACACCTCCTCCAAAAAGTGTTTGTCAGATTGAAAAATGTTAATATTTGTGAATGTGTTCTGATGAGGGATTCTTTAGTTTTATGCAAAATTTTATATGAGGTCCTGAAGAAAATGGCATATCATTTATCAACTTATCCCTCATTTCCAGCACATAGAAGATGAAGTATTTAATTATAACTTGTCTGAAGGTAAAATCAGAGGCTGATGATAGTAATTCTTGTACTTGTATTTGCCATTGTATTCATATGTCATTATTTGCCTGTAAATTTTCTCTCATCATTTTAAGTATGCTCTTATTGATATAGTTAAGGAAACTAACTTATGTCTGGGTATCAAAGTTAGGTGTCACTAAATTACAATGTAGTCTGGTACAGCTATATGTGAGTGTATGATTTTTAGAGATAGATTAAAACATTTCAAAACCTTCAGGGAAAATAGGAATCTTAACACCTTTTTGCTCTGTTATAGGATCTAGATATTTTTACTACCATTTCCATTTGATAAATGCATCATGTTCCCACTATATGAGCAGAGATGAATATAAAACATTCACATTCTATTTATTTTTTAAAGAAAACTAAGTTAGCCCTATTTAATAAATGTGTTATTAGTTCCTCTACAAATATAATAAATAAGATTTAGTTAGAGTGGGTGAGATCACATAGTTAAAAAGAAAGTGCAGAGTGCAAAGATAAGAATCTAGACCATTAATTTCTAGATAGTGTCAAGTCATGATCATGGTAATATCAAGATCATTTTTTGAAGGCTGTTGTGCAAACTTAAGAAGACAAAACTCATGTTTCCTTCTTCCTTGTATCCTCATTGCCTATATTTTTGAATAAGTGAGTAAGTAAAAGAAAGCTATATTAGAAGTTCAAATAATTGCCAGAGGAAATAAAAATGAAAATATTCCTTTTTAGATGGGGGAATCTGAAAACATTTTTATTTTTATTTTTTCTATTTTTAATATAAATTTATTTATTTTCATTGGAGGTTAATCACTTTACAATATTGTATTGGTTTTGCCATACATCAACATGAATCCGCCACAGGTATACACGTGTTCCCCATCCTGAACACCCCTCTCTCCTCCCTCCCCATACCATCCCTCTGTGAAGACGTTTTTAGAACATAAAGAACTCTACTGAATTCAGAGTAAGAGTGGGAAGTCTTGTTACATGAGGAGGGAGTTGTGAGAAAAAAGTATTGTGTGCAAAGAATGGAACATACTCATGGATAATGAAGTAAAGAAGGGGAGCATGTTAAGAAACTAGAGTTTTTATGATGATAGGAGGAAAAGATATAGAATGGATGGTATTTAACTTGAATGTGGTCTTCCCTAGTGGCTCAGCAGGAAAGAACCTGCCTTCAATGCAGGAGACACAGGAGAAGTGGGTACGATTTCTGGTTAGGGAAGGAAAGGAAGGAAGGAGGAGGAAATGGCAACCCCCTTTAGTATTCTTACATGGAAAATCCCATGGACAGAGGGGCCTGGTGGGCTACAGTCTATGGGGTCTGTCCACAAAGAGTGGGACATGACTGAGTCACTAAGCAGCAATAGCAACTGGAATATACCCTAGGGATCTGAAACACTAGGCTTCAGAGTTTGAATTTAAGTTTTATGTGATAGGATCTATACTTTAAACTTATGATTCTCATAACCCTACACGAGGCATATCGGTGTCAGGAAAGACTGAACATAAGAGCTTATTAGTTGTTGGTGGTGTTTAGTCACTAAGTCGTTTCTGACTCATTGTGACCCCATAGTCTGCAGAACAGCAGGCTTCCCTGTCCGTCACTATCTCCTGGAGTTTGCTCAATTTCCTATGCATTGAGTCAGTGATGCAATCCAAGCATCTTATCTCCTGTCACCCCCTTCTCCTTCTGCCCTCAATCTTCCCCAGCATCAGGGTCTTTTCTAACGAGTCAGCTCTTCACATCAGGGGACAAAGTATTGGAGCTTCAGTATCAGCATCAGTCCTTCCAATGAATAGCCATAGTTGATTTCCTTTATGACTGACTGGTTTGATCTCCTTGCTGTCCAAGGGACTCTCAAGAGTCCTCTCCAGCACCACAATTTGGAAAGCAACACTTCTTTAGCCCTCAGCATTCTTTAAGGTCCAACTCTCACATCTGTACATGACTACTGAAAAACCATAGCTGAGAATAGTATTAAATAATAGCTCAGTAGAGAAATTACTTTTGCATGAGATGCAATGGGTCTGGTGAGTGTGGCTGTGCCAGGGCCAGCAGGGCAGCGCTGGTTCTGGGGATCTGGGAGAGCACAGAGTATACTTGGCTCTGGGAAGCTCCAGTCCCTGGGGTCTTCAGTGGCTTAGACTTCAATGTCTTGGGTGGAGAAGGCTGTGAGATGGGTCTGCAGCTGCAGAAAGTGTGAGAACTGTGGTGGTCATCTTACTCTAATCTTCTCCCCCATGGCGGAACTGGTAGCAGAGAGGATTCTCTTGATGCAAGGCTCTGATGATCTGTGGGATGAGCTGACGATGCTAAAATGCCTCCTACCCTTTCTTCTGCTGCCGTCCCTGGACCCTTGCACTACTGGGTTACAGCTGCTTGTCATCTGCATTCTGGCACTCTTCAAGAACTACATATATGAAGCGAGTCGCCAATCCAGGTTCAATGCATGATACTGCATGCTTGGGGCTGGTGCACTGGGATGACCCAGAAGGATGGTATGGGGAGGGAGGAGGGAGGGGGGTTCAATATGGGGAACACGTGTATACCTGTGGTGGATACATGTTGATGTATGGCAAAACCAATACAATATTGTAAAGTAGTTAACCTCCAATTTTAAAAAAAGGAAAAAAAAAAAAAAGAACTACATTCATCCACAGATAGTTGTAAATCATTAGTTTTGGCATTAGATGGAAAGGAGGGAGCAGACAAGGCCTGGGACCTCCTATTCCACCATCTTGCTGACGAGTGAAAGGATTCAAGAAGGAGACCTGTGTCAAAACTCCAGAATCGATCTCCGACTAGCTAAGGGGAAGAACTCGTCGACTCCTACAGATACGAGTTGGTGCAGGGAATAGTCCAAGAGTGTCTGACACGGGAGACGAGAAGGGATTAGTAGAACGTCGGTCCAGTCTACTGGTCCTTTCGACGACACAGGTTCTGGTTCATAAATAAGATTTAATCGACACTTCAGACAAATCGGGATGGGAAGAACGGTAAGTGTTGAACGTGAGATGTTGAGCCCGAACGACGAAGAGACGGGGGTCCACCTTCCAGACTCACCGGAACGGACCATCGGGAGAGAGAGTCTCGACATTCATTATGTTAAGACGACGACGACGATTCAGCGAAGTCAGCACAGGCTAAGACACACTGGGGTATCTGTCGTCGGGTGGGTCGAGAGGGCAGGGACCCTAAGAGGTCCGTTCTTGTCACCTCACCCAACGGTAAAGGAAGAGGTTACGTAGAAAGTGAAAAGTGAAGGGGAATTTGTGTCCGACTCCTAGCGATCCCATGGGCTGCAGCCTACCAGGCTCCTCCATCCATGGGAACTTCCCGGCAAGAGTACTGGAGTGGGTTGCCATTGCCTTCTCCAACTGCCTTTCATTTATTCTAGTGTCAGTGTGTTGTGTTCCACCATCAAAATAAATTTTAAATCTTATAAAACAGATCCTGAGACAGATTCAGTATTATCTGATAACTGAATAGAGGAGTGGAGTGAAATATTTGGTAGAGTACATAACTAGCCACGGGAATATCAAGGGGGAAAACAGGGGTAAAAAAATCCAAGAACAGTGCAGGTGTATGCCTACATTTAAGGAATTTAAAGAGTAAACTGAGTGGGGGGTGGTGATAAGCAAAGTAGGAGTAAGTGGTCTAAAATTGTAGAAAATCTAGAAGAGCAAAGGGTCTAAGAAAAGGAATGTTGTGGGGTCTGTACAGATTTTAAGAATCACTATAATGGTTAAGGGACTTCCCTGATGGCTCAGTAAAGAATCTGCCTGCGATGCAGAAGACCAGTTTTGATTCCTGGGTCAGGAAGATCCCTTGGAGAAGGAAAAGGCCACCCACTCCAGTATTCTTGCCTGGAGAATTCCATGGACAGAGGTGCCTGGCAGGTTACAAGTCCATGGGGTTGCAAGAGTTAGACATGACTTAGCAACTAACCACCACCACCACATAATGGTTAAGAGAGAGAAATGATCAATAGAGAGGAATGCTATAGAAAAGAACTTGAAGAGGGCTTAAATAAGCTTAATGACTTTATTTATTAATGGCTATTTAACTTTCAAATTAATCTCTGCAGCAACTTCTTCAAGCAGTTAGTGGTTTTCTCTATTGTGCTCCCATAGTCCTTGGTGCATGTCCCTAATTGTGGCACATACATGCCATATTGTCATAATTTGTTTTGTACATTAAAATGTGAGCACTTTGAGGACAGGAATCATGGACTTACTCAGTGGTGTTGTTTTTTTTAAACATGACATATAGCCACCAAGATAGAGCTCTGACTCATTGATTATTTGCTGAAGGAAAAAAATGTTTGCTTTACTCTGATAATAACATTGCTTTACTCTGATAATAACATTTCGTTTTTGTATTCCAGAGCACATTAACTTCATGATGTCCTGAAAGTGAGAGAGATCTCTTTTTGATTTCTTGATTTCCCTAATTTAGCTCTGACATTCTACAGCAGCTCAGCTAGGCAGCCACTTCAAAATTTGTCCTGCCACGTATGTTCAATATGTTCCATCTAATATTTTTCCAAGCAAAATGAGAGAAACTAGATATCTTCTAGTTTCTAGAATTTTGTGTCAAAATTCAGTATTATGTACTCTTCAAATTTATTGTACTCCCATACAATAGCCTCACCTCCCTCTGCAAAGACATTTTGTGCAAACATTCTATATATGTGATATGGAATCATAAGATTTTCCATTAATAAGTCAGTAGGTTAAAATCCTGTGCTTGTGAGAACAGTGCTATTGGGAAATAACTTGTCTAGGGACCAATTAAATTTGTTTTGCTAGGTGAATGCTGAGTATATTCTTTTACCCTAATAAATCATCTTGTAAGCCTGTGTTTCTGATCACAGGGGCAACTAAATAAGAAAATATATATATGAATTTGAAAAATGAAAATATACAGCAAAGAAATACAATTCATATGCTTATGTTGATTTCCTATTCTTTGCCAGGCGATTGGACACTGGGACTCTGCTCTATGCAAAAATAGGATGGTAGATGAAGAGAATGTTAACAGAGTAAGGAATGCTTATTTAGATGATAGTGGCTGCTTAGTATCATTTGTTCCTAAAAGTTAGAAGATGACAGGCATGAGAATTAAGTCAATTGCTTTTAAAGAGCTTAACAGAATATTAGTTATCTTTTAATGCTCCAAGATATTTTATATATAACTATGGGGTCGCACAGAGTCAGACACGACTGAAGTGACTTAGCAGCAGCAGTAACCTTTCAAAAGTTGCTGCGACTCTGACCGCATGTCAATATCACCTAAGGAGCTTGGGAAAAAATATATCGATGTCTATTGTTTCCCTGCCAGCCCCCTCTGCTAAAACTTTTGATTTAATTGTTTTGTGTTTGGCCAACATTTATTATTAAACCACAGAAAACTAAATTCTCTTTATTATGGAGGATGAAGGATGACCACAAAAGAATATTAGAAACATCCAGAGATTACAACAATCCCTTACTTCTAAACAGTCAGATATTCTTGCATTGAGTAAGATACGGTCTGCCTTTCAAAAACAGAAGGAAACAAAAGAAACAATATGAGAACAGACTTTACATAAAAATGAGCAAATATTTGCTTTATTTCCAATGTTGCTGCCATTGACAACACAAATTTCATTGTCTAATTTTATGAAAGTTTTCTGTTTGTTTATATTTTTACATTTTAGAAACTAAAGGCAAACTTGTGTTGTGTCCTGGCTTTTATTTACAGACGCAGTTCTGTTTGCTGAAAACAAAACAAACAAACAAACAAAATGAAGAATTTAGACCATCCTATACTAGAGAAGTTGGCTTAAAGCTCAACATTCAGAAAACGAAGATCATGGCATCTGCTCCCATCACTTCATGGGAAATAGATGGGGAAACAGTGGAAACAGTGTCAGACTTTATTTTTTTGGGCTCCAAATTCACTGCAGATGGTGACTGCAGCCAGGAAATTAAAAGACGCTTACTTCTTGGAAGAAAAGTTATGACCAACTTAAATAGCATATTCAAAAGCAGAGACATTACTTTGCCGACTAAGTGCCATCTAGTCAAGGCTATGGTTTTTCCAGTAGTCATGTATGGATGTGAAAGTTGGACTGTGAAGAAGGCTGAGTGCTGAATAATTGATGCTTTTGAACTGTGGTGTTGCAGAAGACTCTTGAGAGTCCCTTGGACTGCAAGGAGATCTAACCAGTCCATTCTGAAGGAGATCAGCCCTGGGATCTCTTTGGAAGGAATGATGCTAAAGCTGAAACTCCAGTACTTTGGCCACCTCATGTGAAGAGTTGACTCATTGGAAAAGACTTTGACGCTGGGAGGGATTGGGGGCGGGAGGAGAAAGGGACGACAGAGGATGAGATGGCTGGATGGCATCACAGACTCTATGGAGAAGAGTCTGAGTGAACTCCGGGAGATGGTGATGGACAGGGAGGCCTGGCGTGCTGCGATTCATGGGGTCGCAAAGAGTCAGACACGACTGAGCGACTGAACTGAACTGAAACTAGAGAAAAAGTAATTGCACATTTAGTTGTGAGAAACAAATAATCTGTATGGCAGGAGTTCACATGGGCCACATTTCAGAATTTTTAATGTGAAGCTGGGTTTGAGAATGCAGTCGTTTGAAAACACTATCCATTAACATCTGCTGCTGCTGCTGCTAAGTCGCTTCAGTCGTGTCCGACTCTGCACGACCCCGTAGACAGCAGCCCACCAGGCTTCCCTGTCCCCGGGGTTCTCCAGGCAAGAACACTGGAGTGGGTTGCCATTTCCTTCTCCAATCCATTAATATCTAACTTTTTAAAAGTCATAAAATAAGGATTTTATCCACAATGGACATAATGACATGCTAAAATTAAACTGAACAAAAATGTTTTTAAAACCTGTGAGAAATACTAAGGGGACCTTGGGGAAGAATGAATAAACGAAGAGAGACACCATATTCTGGAATGTCAAAATGTTTCCAACATTTTAAATATGACTGTCCCCAAAGTAATTTTCAAGCTTAAGATAATTCAAATAAAACATTCAATGAGTCATCATCATTATTTTTTAGGAGTGAGAGGGATGTCAAAAAAGCAGTTATAAATGTTGGGTACTTTTCTACTGACTCAAGATGTTTAGGATTTTGCCGAGCGTAAAACAGAATGTTAATTAATATGTGCTAATTGAGATGTTGGTAGTTCATTAAGTAATTGAGACCTCTTACTTCGTTTTGAATAGGTTATATATTTGACACAAGTTTATTATCAAATAGTATAACAAACGTTAGAGTCGTTTATCTTAAGTTCAGTTCAGTCACTCAATCGTGTCCCATGAATTGCAGCACGCCAGGCCTCTCTGTCCATCACCAACTCCCAGATTTCACTCAAACTCTTCTCCATTAAGTCGGTGATGCCATCCAGCCATCTCATCCTCTGTCGTCCCCTTCTCCTCCTGCCAGCAATCCCTCCCAGCATCAGAGTCTTTTCCAGTGAGTCAAGTCTTAGCATGAGGTGGCCAAAGTATTGGGAGTTTCTGCTTTAGCATCATTCCTTCCAAAGCACACCCAGGACTGATATCCTTTAGAATGCACTGGTTGGATCTCCTTGCAGTCCAAGGGACTCTCAAGAGTCTTCTCCAGCACCACAGTTCAAAAGCATCAATTCCTTGGCGCTCAGCTTTCTTCACAGTCCAACTCTCACATCCGTACATGACCACTGGAAAAACCATAGCCTTGACTAGACAGAACTTTGTTGGCAAAGTAATGTCTCTGCTTTTCAATATGCTATCTAGGTTGGTCATAACTTTCCTTCCAAGGAATAAGTGAGTTTATTTTTAAGTATTTCTATTAGGAAAAGTTCCTCTGGATTTTAATACCTGAAGAGTCAACAGATCTTCAGCCTTTCAATGGTCATGAAGTGTGAAAGTGAAGTCACTCAGTCGTGTCCGACTCTTTGCGACCCCATGGACTGTAGCCTACCAGGCTCCTCTGTCCATGGAATTTTCCAGGCAATAGTACTGGAGTGGATTGCCATTTCCTTCTCCAGGGGAGCTTCCCAAACCAGGGATTGAACCCTGGTCTCCCACATTGCAGACAGACACTTTACCGTCTGAGCCACCAGGGAAGTCTCTCTCATGAAGAGACATAATATTTATTTATTTATTGTTGATTTGCAGTAATAGTTAAAACTAATGTTGTTAGCATTAAGCAGAGTGATTTGGTATTTTTACAGCTCACAAACTATACAGAGTTATTATAACATATTGGCTATAATTCCTTGTGCTATGTATTCCATCCCTGTGACATTTTATAACTAAAGATTTGTACTTCTTAATTCCCTTCATCTGTTTTTGTTGTTGTTGTTGTTTTCTCCTCCTACCCTCTCTCCTCTGGCAACCGCTAATTCTTTTCTCTATCTGCAGATCTGCTTCTGTTTTGTCTTATGTTCATTTGTATTTTAGACTCCACATATAAGTGAAAATGTACAATATTTATCTTTCTCTGAGTTATTTCTTTGAGCATAATACCCTCTAGGTCCATCCATGTTATGTCAAATGACAAGCTTTTTTTTTTTTTTTTTTTTGGCTGAGTAATATTTCTGTTTGTATATCTACCCCTCTATATATCTCTATCACATTTTCTTTATTCATTTGTCCATGGGCATTTTAATTCCTTTCATATCTTGGTAATTGTAAATAATTCTGCAATGAACATTGGAATGTACCTATCTTTTGAAATTAGTGCTTTTGTTTACTTCAGAAAAATATTCAGGAGTGGAATTGTTGATCATATGGTAGCTCTATTTTTAACTTTTTGAGGAACCTCCAGACTGTTTTTCATAGTGGCTATACCAATTTACATCTTTGCCAACATTACACAAAGGTTCCTTTTTCCACATCCTCTCCAGCACTTATTTCTTGTCTTTTTGATGATAACCATTCTGACAGGTGTGTGCTGATATCAAAAGATTCAATATTTAACATTAATAATGTATAGTAATATTTCAACACAGGCAGAAGTTTCTGATGTTAGGAGTCCTGTGGGAATATGACATATGAGAAACATGCCACTCATGGTCTCTTGGGAATACAACTTCACTTCATTGTAGATCCACTGGCAGCCAGTCCTCAGTGAAGCCAGCCTTACCAGTTAATCAATTCTAGCCCTGGGCCAAGAAATGATTGAAAAAATCAAATGAGCAAAACACAGGATGTGTTTCTTTCTCTTATTTTTACCTTATTTCTTCCAGATTCCTATGTCATTTTTTCATTCACACTGTATCTTTCCATCTCCCACTGACTTGTAAAATATGGCTACATAAAGATACTAGGAATACTTTTCATGGATTTATACTCAACAAATCTGTTGCTGTCTTCTAATAAACAAGTTATAGATACTCTTCTGTAGAAAAATTATAGATTGATTTCTCCATATAATAGCACATTTGAAAGATTTATCACCTGTTAATGGGTTATGATATGTTCTCATAAAAATATATGAAGAAAACGTTAAGAAAACAAGAATTCTGAAGACAGAGACATTATAATATCCAAAACTTATGTGAAATTATAAACATTCATAACTAGGTGCCACATTATGGAATGGAAACTCATTTGCCATATCCGTGAATGAAAACTGGGATGAGATAATTCCTAAGTTCCACTCAAATTCTTACTAAGATGGATTTACTATTAATTTCATTTCCAAGTATAGATATAACTTTTTTTAAGTACTAGAATTGATTAGGAAAGAGAAATATGTAAAAGAGGGATTTTCTAAATATTTACATGGGCCAAAAGAAAATAGAGCTTCCTAGATGATGCATATCCAAATGACTAATTAAATGCCTGTCTAGATAAGAATCCCAAGTCCTCAGATCAGTTTTTCTAAAATGTGCTCTGAGTACACTAAATCTATAAGAACCTACCCCTTCTCTTCTCTAAAAGGAAAGAGAGGGAAAGAAAGAAGGAGGGAAGGAAGGAAGAAAGAAAAGAGAGGAAGAAATACAGAAAGAGTTGTTTGTTCCATTTTAAACAAGCTTGGGCTTCTTTAGGCAAAGTTTCTTTACTTCACAGAATTTTTTAATGCCATTAATATGGTTCTGAGAAGTATGAATCTGTAAGCAGGAATACATATTTTTCCCCAAACTGATTTGGTCACAACAACTATTTTTATTATTTAATACTTAATGCATTATAGGGTTCACTTAAGAAATACTCCTCCAAATGATTAGATGTTTCTTCACAGACCAGTTAACATTATTCTTTAAATCATTCCAATTCTATGATGCCATATTTTTTTTCAATTATTAAATGAGATCATTCTTAAATTGCTTCTGGTAGTGAGAATTGGGAAATAAACTTTTTTATTCTTAGGCTAATATGTAGTATATAATATTATTTCATTAAAATCGCAGTCCATTGCCTAAGAGTTATGTTTTTCAAGACCAAGCACTTATCTAATTTACCTTATAACTATAAAATAATTAGTGTTCAGTTATCCATCATTTTTATTAATATGTCTCTTTATTACATTTTCAATGGGAACTTAAAATGACTTTTTTTTAGGAGGAATTAACTATTAAATTCATAGTCAGATACATGCTCCTTTTATTTCTTAAACCTCTTCTGTAAAATGGAACAGAGCTGTCACTGGTTAATTTATTTCCATGCCAAACCATTTAAGCTCTCCAGAAAAACTTCTGTTTAAATAAGGCATGCTTGACCAAGAAATGTTGTCATGTATTAACTGTCTCTGTGGGGAGTGGGTGCTAAAAGTATAGCTGGTTCCGTGGAGGGAACAGAAAATAAGCTCTTCTCTCCACAGTCAGAAAAGCGGCTCCCAGTCATTTCTGCATGTGCGTTGTCACTGCTAACTAAGAAAGTGCCATCATACATAATTAGCAGTAGGAAGACTTCCGCTTTTCAAAACTTTGGAACTTTTCTTCTGCCCCAAGGACAAAAATTCTCCTAACACGCATTCTCTGATTGCCATTTATCTGTTTGAGTGTGAGGATGCACTTTTGTATTCTTAAACCTTTCCTTTTTCCTATCAAAGAGAAAAATAAATTTTCTCTTATTGTTTCCTTCTTCTTCTCAATTTTTCATGATTACATACTTCTTGGTATTTCATATTTTCTTTTAAAACAGAAAGCATTTATCCCATGGGATTTTGAGGTTATTCCTATGCTATATAAGCAGAAGTATTTTACAGTGCTACAAAGCAAAACCATTTTTAATGGGGGAGAAAGAAGATTAAAGACAACATCAACTGTGAGGAGAATCAGAATCCTCCTAGGATTTTTAATCCACAGTTCAAACAAGGCTCTAATTTCTTAATCTTGGTATAGAAGGACTAATGCAACCAATAGAGAAAACTATTTATTCCCTCCCTCTTTAAACAGCTCTACTCAGCAATAGTTTCAACTTGGGGATAAAATATTTGGCAGTTCTTCACTGTGATTACCCAGTGTTGATACTGCAAACCACAAAGGCATCTGCAACTTAAATCTTAGTTTATTTTAGAAAATGTTTGATTTTCCCTTGGCAGCACTATTTATTGCCTTTCCAACAGCATTAGGTCAGGCTAACTTTTTCAGCTTTCAGAAATGATGGCTTAATATGATCTCTATTCTTTCTTATAAAAAATGCAAAATATAGAAGCAGATTTGATTTATAACAGTGTAATGTGTACTTGAAAATTTACTGTATCTACTTGCCCACAATACCTAGAAGGATTGATTTTTTTTTTGTAAGTTTTTCATCTTAATTTTTTTTTAATTTATTTTACTTTACAGTACTCTATTGGTTTTGGCATACATTGACATGAATCTGCCACGGGTGTACACGAACTCCCAAATATGAACCCCCCTCCCACCTCCTACCCCCCATCATCTCTCCGGATCATTCCCATACACCAGCCCCAAGCATCCTGCATCCTGCATCGAACATAGACTGGCGATTCGTTTCTTACATGATAGTATACATATTTCAATGCTATTCTCCCAAATCATCCCACCCTCTCCCTCTCCCTCTCCCTCAGAGTCCAAAAGTCCGCTCTACACATCTGTGTCTCTTTTGCTGTCCTGTATACAGGGTCCTCATTACCATCTTTCTAAATTCCATATATATGTGTTAGTATACTGTATTGGTGTATTAGTTTTGTTTTTAAAATCTTCTATACCCTTGCTAAATTTTTGATCTAACTGATCACAAGTTTCTGATAGGGTATTATAAAGATTTCCCACTATAATTAGTGGGTCTGTTAGTATTTCCACATAAATTTCAACAAGTTTTGCTTCATATATTTCTTGAAGGTGCCAATATGTTATTTTAATGTATTCTTACCCATTTTTATTACCTTATGCTAATATTCATCTTTATTAATGCCCTTTACCTAATTTTCACTTTTATCTATCAGTATTGCTAACAACAGTTTTCTTTTGTTTAATGTTTATGTAGTAAATTTTTTCATATCTTTATTATTTAACTATTCATTTTGCTTTTGTTTTTGATGTGCTTAAATGATCTTACTTTGTATTAAATTATCTTATTTTGTGTTATCTGTTCTTAGTCCCTTTTCTTTATTTCTTCTTACCTCTTTTTCTTGCTTTCTATTAATTAATATATATTTATAATTACCATTTCTCTATTAGTTTGAAAGCTATAGATATTTTAGTTTTTAATTATGTTTACATTTCAACCTATATATTTCAACATAAATATTCTAACAAAAAATTATTAAATATCTTCATCTACCTACAGAAGGAAAGTTTATTAGTCTCCCCTCTTACCACTATCCCAATCTTGTTACTGGCATCTTGAGATGTATTTTTATTTTAATGTTGTTAAGCAGTTTGTTCCATTTTGCACATAATAAAGTTATAGAAAATAATTATTGGAGTAAAAGAAAAGTTTAGAGTAACTTACTTTACTCTACACAAATGTTTTTAAAAGAACTTTTAACTCCTGTCCTTATAATCTATTTTTGGATATATTTATAAGCATTCAGGTGAAGAAAACCTTTCTCACTGCCAGCTCTTACAAATCCAACTTTTCTGCTTTGTATATGTCTTAGAAACTGTCTCTGAGGTTCTGCGGCATGATGGAAGTGGTATTTAACATGATGACTTCCCTATTCAACATGGAAAGCAGAGTAACCAAGCCTCTTTACATTTAGATGCTTTCCTAGTTTTACTTATTTTGTGTGTATGCTGGAATTGCCTGAAAGTTTCATTACTTACTGAAGCAAAGTATCATGTTATTATAGAATAACCCCAAGATTAAGTCCATCTACTCATCTTATAATTTACAGTTGTGTGTTTGTATGTGACCTTCATATAATATCCATTTTGCGTGTTCTTTTTCTAGTAAATCTTGGACTCAATGGCTAGGTAAATGGAACCATATTCAGTTAATCATATTTTTTCTTAATTGGTTTGAAAGGACATCTGCAATATATCTACTGAACACAGGAGGAGAATGGTTTCTTACACTTACTACTCTCATCCAATTTTTGTTCTTTATTTCAGACAAGGGAGAATGGCTTATACATTACACGATGCACGATTACCAGGAGAGAGCTTTTCGTATTTGGCTTCAGATTTTATTTTAATGTTGTTAAGCAGTTTGTTCCATTTTGCACATAATAAAGTTATGGAAAATAATTATTGGAGTAAAAGAAAAGTTTAGAGTAACTTACTTTACTCTACACAAATGTTTTTAAAAGAACTTTTAACTCCTGTCCTTATAATCTATTTTTGGATATATTTATAAGCATTCAGGTGAAGAAAACCTTTCTCACTGCCAGCTCTTACAAATCCAACTTTTCTGCTTTGTATATGTCTTAGAAACTGTCTCTGAGGTTCTGCGGCATGATGGAAGTGGTATTTAACATGATGACTTCCCTATTCAACATGGAAAGCAGAGTAACCAAGCCTCTTTACATTTAGATGCTTTCCTAGTTTTACTTATTTTGTGTGTATGCTGGAATTGCCTGAAAGTTTCATTACTTACTGAAGCAAAGTATCATGTTATTATAGAATAACCCCAAGATTAAGTCCATCTACTCATCTTATAATTTACAGTTGTGTGTTTGTATGTGACCTTCATATAATATCCATTTTGCGTGTTCTTTTTCTAGTAAATCTTGGACTCAATGGCTAGGTAAATGGAACCATATTCAGTTAATCATATTTTTTCTTAATTGGTTTGAAAGGACATCTGCAATATATCTACTGAACACAGGAGGAGAATGGTTTCTTACACTTACTACTCTCATCCAATTTTTGTTCTTTATTTCAGACAAGGGAGAATGGCTTATACATTACACGATGCACGATTACCAGGAGAGAGCTTTTCGTATTTGGCTTCAGAATGCAGCTTCCCTTGTAGTTTAATTGGTAAAGAGTCTGCCTGCAATGCAGGAGACGCCGGTTTGATTCCTGGGTCAGGACGATCCCTGGGAGAAGGAAATGGCAACTCACTCCAGTATTCTTGCCTGGAGAATCCCATAGACAGAAGTACCTGGCAGGCTACAGTCTATGGAGTCACAAGGGTTGGACATGACTGAGTGACTAAGCACAAACAGCACACGTGATTTATAAATGTCTACTAAGAAGAATGGATTGCTAGTCTGCACATATGCAGCATCTTTGAGTTCTCTTCCTAATTTAGAGACTTCAAATGAAGAGAACGTTACAACTAAACTCATGCTTACTAATAAACAAGAGATATACTTCATTATTGGCTTTTCCATTTTTCTGGTAAGGAGAAAATTTAGGTGTTGAGAATGGGTTTATTTATAATAATCTTATCATCTCATTAAGTTTTCTGAATTTATAACTTTATAATATCTGTGTGCATGACTCCTCTCTCTCTCTCTACATATATATATATATACACACACTCATAAAAATAAATTAACTAAAATATTTATAATCTTACACTTGAAATATCAGTAGAAACTCATAACTTTTACCAACAGAATAGCATTTTTTGCTCTGCGCAATTTTAAGTCCAAGAAACAGAAACAATTCAGTTGCAGTGAGCTCACCCACTAACCAGATGATTCTCTCTAAATACCACTTCCTTCCAGGCAAGGGTACTGGAGTGGGGTGCCATTGCCTTCTCATACAAAAAAGATAAGGGAGTTCTTTTGGGGGAAACATGGTTAATTCTAGACCAGGAGAAGAAAATATGCAAAGTTAACTTGTGAAAGAAAGGATGAGTCATGTAAAAGAAAACAAGACCGTTTGCAGGTTGACAAATGTGATAACTTTGAATTCATCAGACCAAAACACATCAAATACATAGAAATCTCGAGTTCATATAGATACTCAAGTGAATTTTAGGCAGCAACTAGAACACTAACTCATTATTCTGAAAAGTGGTAAAGTAAAGGAAGGAACATTGGTTTTGTATACTTATATTGTTGGATAACCAATAGTTAATAAAATCTTCATAAAAAAATTAAAGGTAATGAACATAGGCAGAATGATAAAATTTTTATACTACTATTTTGCAGTCTCTAATGAAATAATGGATCTAGGCAATGATCAATAGTGAATGCTAAAAGCATTTGATGCAAGGCTGATGGGGAAATTATAAAAAAGGAATAAATCTGATGTATTAAATTTCCATTGCTGTCATCATAAATTACCACAAATTTAGTGGCTTAAGAGAACACATATTTATTATTTCACAGATAATAAATTCTCTTACCTAGATTTCACAGGTCAGAAAATGAGTTGCCAGCAGGGCTACATTCTTCCTACAAGCTCTGGGAATGAATCTATTTCTGAGCTCATGCTGGTGTTTGGCAGAGCTCAGCTCCATGTACTTGTAGGACTGAGGTTCCAGGTACTTTTCCCTGTGGGTCATTCCCAGCTTTAGAGGCCACTTCAGAGGAGCCTGGTGGGCTACAGTCCACGGGGTCACAAAGAGTCGGAGACGACTGAGTGACTTCACTTCACTTCTGTCTTCATAGTCAGCAATGACAGTTTTACTCTTTTTCATGTTATGAAAGTACTGACTTCCCCATCTCGCTCCTACTACCTCTTCTTTCTCATCCAAGCCTGAGAAATCTTTTGATTTTAAGGGCTCAGGTAATTAGACTGGATCTACTCATATAATCTAAAAGGATCTCTTTGCCATAAGTAGATCTCTTCACAGCAGTACCTAGATTACTGAATAACCAAGGCAAGGAACTTGGGTGGGCATTTTTAGAATTCTGCCTACTACAGGTGAAAATACTTGAATCTACTAATCAATCCCAATCAAGTCCAAATGTAGCTGTGGTTAAAAAAAAAAAATGTAGAGACTGAGTTTCCAGTTCCGCACGTAAGGAACTTAGAAGTCACCATATACTTTAACAAATATAAAAATCTGAAAAGTCAACAGTTCTTGACTTCATGTGATAGAAGAGAAGACACAGTGCAAACCATTATCCTCCAGGAATGGAGAGTCAGGTGAATACTGCGAGTCAAAGTTTACAAGGGCAGATTTATAAGCAGAAACTGCCTTGGAAACTGGTGCCTCCATAGGAAAACCTGAATTGTAATTGAATTGCTGGCGGCTCAGTGTGGTGGCTCAGATGGTAAAGAATCTGCCCGCAATGCAGGAGACCTGGGTTTGATCCCTGGGTCAGGGAAGATCCCCTGGAGAAGGAAATGGCAACCCACTCCAGTATTCTTGCCTGGAGAATCCCATGGATGGAGCTGGGGTCGCAAGAGTTGACACGACTGTGTTGACAAGTCTGAGTTGAAAATTCCAGGAGGATTCATTCATGGCCAAGGATGTGGAAGTGGTGGGTACCCACAAAACTGTGAGGTTTACCTTCAGGAGCTCCTAAATTCCCATGGTAAGTATCAGAGAATACCCCTTTCTGCTTTCAGTAGAGAGAGGAAAAAGGAACCATTTTGAAATATGCCAGGGCACTCTTCTTAACAAAGCCTGATTTCAGGGGAAACTAGCCAGCTCGAGCCTAAAACCTATTATCAAAGCTAAACTGACCTGGGGAAAGAAAATACTCAACTCTAGCCACCTCTCACTACCACACACACACACACAAAGCTGGGGTGGGGGATGGGGATTCAAATGCAATCCATTCCAGGCATCCTCCCCCAACCTCAGGGGGAGGAAAAAAAAAACCAAACAGAGAAACACACTTAAGAGGCTAGAGGCTTAGGCTGATAAAAAGACTGTAGAATGCTTCCTGTCCTCCTACACCTTAATGATCTATTTATAATAGTTTGTTTTACCCAGCACATCATGTTTGGCTATCAGGAAAATATTTCAAGGCATTCTAAAGGGTACAAACAGGAACAATTTGAAGAGGCAGAGAAGACATCAGAACCAAACATTGCAGGATGTAGGAATTATCAGATGGTAACTTAAAACAACTATGGTTCATATGCTAAGGGCTGTAACGGACAAAGAGGACATGTTAAAAAAAAAAAAGATGGCTAATGTAAGCAGAGAGATGGCAATTCTAAGAAAAGAACCAAAAAAGAAATGCTGGAGATGAAAAACGCTCTAAGAATGCCTTCGGTGGGCTCATTAGTAAAAGAGCACATGTGAAGAACGAATCTCTAAGATAGAGGATATAGCAATAGAAGCTTCAAAACCAAAAAGAGGAGGGAACAAAGACTGAAAAAAATGGATAGAATGTCTATGGACTGTAGGTCAACCTCAAAAGACACAACATACACATAAATGGGATACCAGAAATAAAAGATCAGAAGGAATATTTGAAACAATAATGACTAAGAAGTCCCCCAAAGTAATGTCAGACATCAAACCACAGATCCAGGAAGCTTAGAGAACACCAAGCAAGATAACAGCAAAACTAAAATAAAAATGAAAAAACCATACATCATCATTTCAAAATACAGAAAATCAAAGTAAGAGCATCACCAGTTGCTAGTGACCGGGGCTGCAAAGAGATGAATAGGTGGAACACAGAAGATTTGAGGGAGAGTGCAAATGCTCTACAGGGTACCATGATAACTGACTCATGCCATTATACATTTGTCCAAACCCACACCATGAGTGAACCTGTAACTTAAGCCATGGACTTTGAGGGATTCTGGCATGTATGGAAGGTCATCAATTGTATCAAATGTATCATTTAAGTGGGAGATATTGATAATGGGGGAGGCAATGAATGTGCGGGAGCAGCAGAGAATATATGAAAACTCTCTGTACCTTCCCTTCAATTTTGCTGTCAATCTGCAACTGCTCTAAAAAAGAATAAAGTCACTATTAGAAAAATTCAACAAAGCTAGATAGTTTAAATCTTTCACAAAAAAAGAAGGAAACCTTTAAAAATGTTAACTGTTAATGCTAGGTGATGGGTACATGGGATTTTTTATTATATCACTATAAAATTCTCTTTTTTTTATGTATTACATTTGCACTTGAAGTTGTTCAGTCGCTGTCTCTTATACACATCTAGATGNTAAAAATGTTAACTGTTAATGCTAGGTGATGGGTACATGGGATTTTTTATTATATCACTATAAAATTCTCTTTTTTTTATGTATTACATTTGCACTTGAAGTTGTTCAGTCGTGTCCAACATTTTGCGACCCATAGACTGTAGCCTGCCAGGTTCCTCCATCCATGGGATTTTCCAGGCAAGAGTACTGGAGTGGGTTGCCATTTCCTTCTCCAGAGGATCTTCCTGACCCAGGGATCGAACCTGGGTCTTCACATTGGAGGCAGACGCTTTACCATCTGAGCCACCTGGAAGTCCCTTTTTTATGTATATACTTCAATAATAAAAAGAACAAACGAACATCAACTTTAAATTTTTCCAGAGTAGTGCCTCACCTGCATATAAGAATAAATCCATAGGTCCTAATCCTGCAGCCTTCCAGCCTATTCTCTGTCTCCCACATCGATGACATTACCACTTTGCTTGGAGCAGAGTTTTGGCTGGCGATTGTAACTGGTACTGCATATCTCGAAGGTATGGGGTACGGAACCCACCTGCAGATATCTAGATGGCCGTTGCTGATTATATTCCCTCTTTGTAAGTGAATCTATAAATTGAAATGGTCTGTTGTATCATTTGACATCCATTACCAGTGTCCTGGTCACAGCTGCTGAAGAACCTGGCCACCTGCCTATGATTAAATTTGCTGCAGCTGGGAATAAGCACATGCACATCATTGGGCTCCTTCCTGGCCTATTTCCCTTTAGCCAGAGGATCAAATTTCTATCCTTACAGATCATTTTAACTCTTCCAAGCCTGAAAGTTTGGCCCTGAAATGAATTTTAGAGAAATGACATTTTTATTATAAATAGAGCACTAATTTAAGTTATCATAAATAGAAGGTAATTATTTAAAAAAATCAACATAAACACTTAGTAATGTAATTAAAATGTATCTAAATTCCCTCATTGTTTGGGTTTAGAGACTGTCTCAGTTGCTGCTGCAAGATAAAACTCTTCTGAGGTGAATGGTGGCAAAATCAGTTTCCAATATATCTGTTTCTTTGTGTTTTCTCTTGTACCCTCAATCACAGTTATAATTTCAAAATATCATATGTGCTTCATTTTAAAGACTGGATGATTCAATATTGTCCATGATCACATTTCTTCCTAAGGACACACATGATCAGATTTGAACATTAAAAAAATATAAGAAAACTCTAACAATGATTCTCTGAATCTGTCTCAGGATCTGTATATTGCTCACATAATTTTCTGCTTATTTCTGAGTGTCTTTGTCATTCTTTAGTCATAAAATGGATCCACTTCTACATGTGTTCCAGAAAGAATCAGTCATGAGAATCTTGCAAATTAGCCTAATCCCTATTGATAAATTCATGGACAGACTGGGTCATTGCTTCTAGCAACCTCATAGGTGAGTTGTTACCTAAGCCTAAAAATAATCTTTAGTTGGGTTAGTGTCCTGATCACAATCTAATCAACTCTCAAACTTAATAGAACATAGTTGAGAACTCTGGCTTAACAGAGGCTGTGAATGGGTAATTATATACTATAAATTGGACCTGCCAGGAACCCTGAATGACATGCTCAATATATTCTGAAGCAAATGACTTAAGACGAATAGTAAATATAGTAGTCAGAATGAAAGACAAGAGAAAGAGAGTGAAGTAGAAATATTTGGAGGCAACCATCAGCAAACAAATATTTTGAAATATGTCCATTGTTTGAGGGATTTCCCAGGTGGTTCAGTGACTAAGACTCCACACTCCCAAGGCAGGGGGCCTGGGTTTGATCTCAGCTCAGGGAACTAATCCCATATGCTACAACTAAGGGTTCTTATGCCACAACTAAAGATCCCACATGCCACAACAAAGACCTGGCTCAGCCAGATAAGTAAATAATAAATAAATATCTGAAGTCCACTGTTTGAAAGAATGGATGAAATAAAAATAGTTATTAGAATTCCAGTAAAGGTTATTTATTCACTCTTGTTTGTCTTTACCATCATGGCCAAGACAGACCTACATATATTTGAAGATATGATATGAGGGATACAGGGAAAACATTGATACTTTTGGAAAAGGAGAAAATATGCAATTCATTCAGAGTTAGGAACAGAGTAGAATGTCAACCTATTTCAGGTATAAATGATAACAGACTACTGCAACTCATCAAGAAGGACAGAATTGACACTGATGTAACCTGAATTTATTCAGCAGGATAGGGAAAGGAAAGACTGTTTTGGTTCACACAGTACCTTGGTTTGGTTCTTATTTTCTTAGCTTGACAGTAAAGATGTGTTCTATCTATTCTATGAAAGGGAAAGATAGACACTGTACAATATCACTTATATGTGGAATTTAAAATAGCCAAATTAGTAGAAACAGAGTAGAATGATGGTTATCAAGTGCTGGGGGTGGGGTGAGGTGGGAGAATGGGGGAGATTTTTACCAAAGAGTATAAGCTTCCATTTAGAGGGGAAGTTCTGAGGATCTAATGCACAGCACAATGATTATAGTTAATATACTGTGTTATATGCTTGGAAATCGCTAAGAGAATAGATCTTAAATGTTCTCACCACAAAAAAGAAATGGCAATCATGTGATGTGCTGGCAGTGTTAGCTAACACTACAGTCATAATCATATTGCAATATAAAACTGTGTCAACAGTTTATAAACCTTAAACGTACATATCTATACAGTTAAAAATATAACCTAAGGCTATAACTTGTCTCCTCTCTGAACTATTCCTGAAAGTCTGGTTTTGAAGAGGTCAAGGAAGTGTAACTCATCAGATTAGTGCTGTGCAGATGGGGGCACAGAAGGGACCAGGCAGGTGAGAGGATGCATGTGACAGTCTTTCATAAGGCTCATCACTTTGACTTGTGAGGAAGAAGATGACACCATCTGTGCTGTCATCCTTGTTAACCTTTTGCTTTGAATAAGAAAGATAAACTACATACTGAGGATAGGTGAACGAACACAAAACAATATTTGCATTAGAGTTATTGAAAATCAAAAAGATGAGTAACCTTGCCTCTGTCATGCTTATTGTGGATATTTTTGTAGATAGTCATCTTCATGACTGAGAAGCTATTTGTTTTATGGGAAAATACTGAGCATGAACTCTAGTTTAAATTTGAAATTTGTCTGTTTTATGCATTAAAATTTACTTTGGATGCTAATGAGCAATTTGTTATGTAATCTTTAACTATGGCTCTTATTTTTAACATCTGAGTAATTTTAATAACCAATAAGGGAGAGAGGAAGTAATTTTGATTTTTTACATTTAATTTAGTGAAAGAAAGGATAAAAAATTTAATGTTAATGAATCCATGTTTTCCTGATTTGACTAAAATTGTGAGAGAATAATATTGTCTTTTGTTACTACTAGTCTTTCAGTTTTATACTATTGGAGTGGTTTAATTTCTCAGACCGTTAAGATATTCATTTCTTTTCTTTTATCAGATCCTGCTCAAGGGAAGAGAATTAATCTATTCAAAGCCTCAAATGTCTGTGATTGGCTATGTATGCTACATCACTGTATGTATACATAGCCAATCACAGTAGTTTCTTATTTCTCTGGATGCCTAGAAGTTAGTATTAAGCCATGTGTTTGGCCAATCTGTATTTCTCTGTGATTCCTATAGCCCATGTTGGATTAGCCTTTTGTTTTGTTAAACTTAGCAGCTACCCAATTTCCTCCTTAGATTTCCTCACTTTCAGTTCAGTCAGTTCAGTCGCTCAGTCGTGTCCGACTCTTTGCGACCCCATGAATTGCAGCACGCCAGGCCTCCCTGTCCATCACCATCTCCCAGAATTCACTCAGACTCATGTCCATCGAGTCTGTGATGCCATCCAGCCATCTCATCCTCGGTCGTCCCCTTCTCCTCCTGCCCCCAATCCCTCCCAGCATCAGTCTTTTCCATTAAATCAACTCTTTGCATGAGGTGGCCAAAGTACTGGAGTTTCAGCTTTAGCATCATTCCTTCCAAAGAAATCCCAGGGTTGATCTCCTTCAGAATGGACTGGTTGGATCTCCTTGCAGTCCAAGGGACTCTCAAGAGTCTTCTCCAACACCACAGTTCAAAAGCATCAATTCTT